>CM055816.1:85074284-85458047 GCA_029582265.1 Zoroaster sp. YZ-2022
ATAAACAATAAAGGGTAATGTATGATTGCGGCTTGATTACCTATTGTATCTTCCTTCCAACTTTTCCTAAAACTTGGAGGACTGCATCTTATCAAATTTTGAGAAACAAGGGAGAAGGGGTGGGAGGCAAACAAAAATGTACGGTCAATTTGGCAATACAAAAGGAGGGGCACATTCTCCCCTTCCTGGATCCACCACTGGTTGATTTAAATCTGTTGTCCATATTCGGCTTAAAATACATTTAAATGCATTGCCAAAACAATGTACATTTTCAAAAGTTCAGGAAAATGCCCATATCTTTGCCAGGTATAGGATCAAGTGAACGAGCAAAAGTCCGCCAATATGACTGTTAACACTTTTCTTTTAATGGTAGATTTCTATTAAGTGTGCAATAACTGTGAATAGCCGTGTGTATAACGGTATGCACACCGTTGTGCATAGCTCACGGAAGCTGTCGTGTTGAAATCTCTGCGTGTCATCAAGCAATATACCACCCGTTTCAGACGTTATTACTCAGGAAATTGTTTACCAACGCGAAGAACTATTATCATACCAACACACATTCAATAAGCCAATTCTACAGACCATTCTAATACTCGCAAATCTTGGAATTTTAGTTGGAAATGGAACCGGTACTGATCAGCGGAATATGGGAGCCCACACACAAACAGCAAGAGGTAAGCACACAAAGCAAAGCAATAAAGACTCTTGGAAAGCGCAAGTACAATCGTCGCAGACGTAGAAATAACATAATCGCATGTCACGGCTGCAAGAAGACCTATAAGACAAAAACATGGCTCTTTAAGCACAAAACAAAGTGCCAACGCATGAAAATGTTGATCGACAAAGCCTTCCGAAATACGAGCAATGTGGGATCATCACCCAGTGTGCAATCAAATAATACATTATCTTTATACACATGGAACGTTGAGGGCTATGAGTCCACAATATCACACACGTCACACGACCTTAGTACCATTGATGTCCTGATATTAACAGAAACATTTGCTGTGAAAGATATCGCATCTGTGGACCGCATGGTTCAATAGCACGGCTACAAAATTACAAGTTGGGAAGCCCACAGGAGGAATTTCAGTGGGGCTAAAACTGGAACAGAAATGGAACGCTATGTCTACCTACAAAAATGAGCATGTCATGTGTTAAAACTGATGTTGTTGAGATAGTGGCATGCTACTTCAAGCCCAGCACAGATCTCCTCGATATTGTAGGTATTATATCCGACGCCATCAGCCAGAGACCTCTAATAGTTACAGGGGATTTTAACTGTCGGATTGATACTGGCACACGCGGATGTGACCTAATTGATGCTCTTAAATGATCCGATGCACAAAACCTTTTTGTGTACTAATGGCAGCCAACGGCGCACCCAGGATTTTGTCTTGGGGGGGGGGGGGCGGCTCAAAGAAAATGTTACTCTCACAAATCAACTAGGCCTAGTATGTATATGTATGTATGTATAATATGTATGGATGGATCTTCCCATTAGGAACTCGGTAACCTCCCATGGAGGGGCATAAACGCCAAGCTGGCAAAAGCCAATCTCACTCACACACAAACATTACTGTATCGTCTATAATTATAAACTGCACAAATCAATCAATTGTGATTCAGTAACTAGACGACAATACTTAATATAGGCATTGTGAAATCAGCGGTCAGCCTGGGATTCCGAACTCACAATCTTGTGATTGCAAGCCCTGCAGTCTAACCACGTGACCACGGTGCCATTAGTATAATAGGGGGCAGCAATTTTTAACCTCTATAGTCCTAGTAGAGGCATAGGATGTAAGGGTGTTCAAAAACTGGTTAGGTAGAGGCATAGGGTATAGGGTGTTCAAAAACTGGCTCCTAATCCTTTCATTTATGATACCTATAGTTGTAGCTTGAAAAATAAATCATTTATTTGTGACAAATATACAACTTTACTTAATAAATCTAGTGAGGCAATAACACTAAAGTGAAAAGTCCAATCTACGACGCTTTAGTGCCATCCGATTTATGACGTCATCGATGTCCACATCTATTGCTCTATGTATAGCCATCAAAGCAAGGCCTGTCAGACGCTGGTTGCTCATGGTTGACCTCAAGTAGGATTTAAGGCGACGAAGGGTACTGAAGGTGCGTTCTGCAGTAGCTGAGGTAGCAGGGATGACTGCAAATATCGTGATAAGTGTGTGTATATTCGGGTACAGGTCCGCCAATCCTGGTACTGAAGTCAGAGTCTCTGTAGGTGTAGATGGTACATTACCGACAGCATTTTTCCACCGCGCACACCACATATCAAACTCGCCTCTCACTATGCCTTCAGATTCGATGTCTTGTGCGTACATTTGCACAATGTCCTGGAGTTGATTGAAGTTGGTATCATTGCAGTATGCAGGCAATATGTACTGTAGTTTGGCGCATCTTTCAAAGTGGACTGAAAACCTTGTGCTGAGTTCACTTAGCAATTGATCAATGTAGATGCCAAACATTGATACCCTGAAGTATTCTTCAGCTGATTGAGATGGATGATTTTCTCTAGCTGTTTGACGAGATGCTGTCCGTGGTTTGCGTATGACGCCGTCTACTTTATCAGCCAACTTCGTTGCGTCACTAAACAACCGTCCAAACTCTTCTTCACTGTTTTTCCTCATTTGCTTGATGATCTGCTGCACATCACGCACAAGTCTAACGCATCCAACGAGGTCACATGTAGGTGACTGCAATTTCCGGGATAAGGGTAGGAGGACTCCGCTGAGCCGGTTTAGTATGGTTGTGGCCACGATAAATACTGAAGATCTGAGAGCAGTAAGCAATGTGGACGCTCTTTGCGACGATGATCTGTCACCATTATGTGACACATACTCAAGGGCCTCCTCTATAGGGACGTACAGTTCATAGAAGACGTTAACAGCCTCGTGCCTCTCAACCCATCTTGTGGTGCATAGTTTTTTCAGACGTTTCCAAAAAACGAACAAATCTCCTGAATGGTGCTGATCGTGTTTAGTATTGTAGGTAAGTTACTTCCATGAGAGACAACCAGATTTAATACATGACTTGCACAATGTGTGTACACTGCGAGTGGGTTCTTCTCTCTTATGCATGCATGGACTCCATTAAATTGCCCGCTCATAGCCGAAGCCCCATCATAACCTTGACCACGCATATTCATGGGATCTAGAGTTTTCTCATGGAGTATGTCAAGTATGCTTTTCGCAAGTCCGTGTCCTGTGAGATCATTCACTGTTACAAAAGTCAAAAACTTCTCATACTTTGCCATCATGCACATATCTCACTGACAGGCTCATTTGTTCTTTTGTGGAACAGTCTGTTGTCTCATCCACCAATACACTGAAGTATTTCGCATCCTTCACTTCATCAAATATCTTTTCAGAGATAATATCTCCAACGGTGTTGATCTCATTTTGTGTGTTCCAACTTGTGTACATGGCGTTTCCTCCTGCAGTTTCTATGTGCCTCTTCAGATAATTGTCTCCAGCGTTGATGCGGAAACGAAGGGCTGACCTGAAGTTTCCATCATTTTCCGTGGATGTGTTGGCGATGTTGGCGATGTTGGCGATACTGCCGCTGTCTCGGTGACCACGAAATGAAATTTCCTGCCTTCCCAAAAAGAGCACAGTTTCAATCATAGGTCTGATACGCTGTCTATTGGTTATTATTTGTTGTTGTCTTGTGTTGTCTTGTGTTGTTGATTGTCAATGCTTGGTACCTTGTTGGTCACAACCTTGAGAAACATCTGACATGAGTTGACAGCATCAGCATGATACTTTGCACTGTTGTGCTTGTTGAAGACTTCAATTGCGTCTTTGTATTTGTTAAAGGGAGTGCTTACTAAGGTTTTTAATATTTGATTGCCGTGTGCTCCGGCAGATTCAGGGGCAAAGATGAGACATGGTTTGCAGAAAACACCCTTCTCTGCATCGCTGTATGCCAACCAGTTGTATCGTTTTAGCCAGCTATGTTGAAATCGTCTCCTAGAATTTGCACACTGTGGGAAGTTGGAGGAATCAGGTACCCAGCAGTCTGTAATGAGGGCCAACTTTGTTTCATCGTCTAGCAATTTCCTCCCGTGCGCTTTACTGTAGTTTCCAATGTCGTACTAATTTGTGAAACCTGTACAGTTAGCTAGACCCTTCTATTATGACAGCTGTGGCAGACTCAATTTGTTTATTGCAGTCGTCTGAACTTTCACTGCTTCCACGCTGTGGAACGGACTTAAGGATGCCGAAGTCATCAGGGAAAGGGTCATCAGGGGTGTCTTTAGAGCTACTCTCTTTGCTTACTGGGGCAAAGCTTAATTTGGCTTGCTTCACTTTCTTGGGTGGGGGCCCACTGGTGCTCATTCTTAATTTCTGAGAAAGTACAAATCAAAATTACACATTTTAATTTAATTTTTTTTATTTTAATGCTAGCCCTTAATTTGAATCTTTAACATGGTGTTTATTTTTTTGTATTCAGTATAGGGGGCATATATATTTAGTTCTAAACTTGTTTATAATGGATGTTCGTCAGATTGTCAATATAGGCTCAAAACAAGAAATAGGGCCCAAGTATATATGTTAGACTTATTGCCACTCATCTGGGTTAGGCTGGTGCCCGCATAGTTTCCCCATAATGTTGTGGTATGTTGGTGTAATCTGTGTACAGTGCTGCAAAAACAGCCCACTGGACTTCCAATTGATTATACTTACCGATGAAGCCAATCTCTGGAGTCTGGATTGCAATTTTTCAGTAATACTCCCTCTTGATAAACATGAACTTGAGTGTATATCGTCGGCAAGATTTTTTGCTTTAAATAATTATATAGCGGACGTTGTTGAAGAGATCATTCCGGGGCGGTGCTACCTACTTTCCATCAATGGGCGGCAAATTCCATGAACAAGTGGGCGGCAAATCCAGATCCTACCGGTAATCTTTTTCTTCTTCTTTTTGCTAAAACGGTGTCACATAATAATTATTTATATCAGATTACTAAACTAAAACTAAAACCCTAACCTGGGCATGTATGTGATGTGTAATTTGGAAAGGGTAGGATTGCAGGCCTTTTTAATGCCCTGCACACAGCCGAGTTAAAGAAAAATGGAGAAAAGGAAACAACACATGATAAAATAAGATTGGATCTGGTCGTTGCACCAGAGTTACATGTTCATGCATATTCATTATACATCATCTAAAAATAAATTGTGGGTAAACAAAAATGCATTACTTTATCCTTACACTTGTCCGGCATTCCCTTGAAAAGGAAAACACTTAAATTTGAAAAATGCGGGAACCACGTAAAATATATTTTAGCCCGGACAAATTGGCACGTTGGTTTCAAATGTTTATGTTATTGTTGCAAATTTAAACAATTATAGTGAGATTTCATGAGACATCATAATAAAATAATTTTGGCAGAAAGAAGAAAAACATTCCAGTGGCATAAGATGAAAAGGGCTGGAAAAAAAACATTTGCAACTTTTCTCCTCCCCCACTCTCTCTCTCCTTTTTTCCCTTCTTTTTGTCCCTTTTTTTTCGGGGACCCTCTGGGGGGGGGGGGGCTCAAGCCCCCCCCTTGGGTGCGCCGTGGAATAGCCCTTATACCCCCTGGCCTGGGCCCCCTACTGAAAAGCAATGCCCCCTGTGCCCCCCACTGAAAAAAGTCCTGGCTATGCCGCCGTTAAGTTTTCCGAGAAATGCTAAGCCTAAGCCAAAAGCAGGTGCGTCATTTCACGAGTGCGGCGAATTACGTACATGGACGATACATTGCTCAAAATGTCCCATTATTCATGTAATTTCCAATCCTCACTTGACTACACTTGACTACACTTTCCTCTCCTTAAGTGTGTCCTCTATCATCTTATAAAAGAAAATCTGTGATATTTGTCATATTTATATTTGGATAGGCCTAGTATTAATAAAGTGGCGGTTGTATTCTAAATAAGGATTAGGACATGCACATACCTTTCAATTCTGTGCACAAGTCTGTGCACATGATGCCGAGCCTCTCTTGAGTTCTACCAATGAGCCTTTCCAAAAAGTGTTAATACCAAGTTTTAATCCACTCTCAGTGATGGCGAGTCCATCCAAGATGTCTACCGATGAGCCGCTCTGATTAGCCGGCCTACATTGTACATGTTCTCCAATGCGCGGTGCAAGACCACGGACCATGTGAAAAACGTCCCATTGACGAATAGTTTGAACAGAAGTGCCGTGTTTTTGCACTTTCTCCTTAATAGTCATAGATAAACGTAACACTATCGTGAAGAATTTTTCTGAACTGTACTTTGTTCAGTAGTGTCCTGAAAATTCCTGTTTTTTGAGAGCTGTATTTCACATGCGAATCATGGGAACTTATTTACTGCTGACCGGTATACAGTGCACACACCACTTATAGCACACCTCCAAGAACCACTAAGAACCACCCTCAATGTGCACGTGTGAATGCAAATCATCAAGTTACAACATTCAAAACAGTGACGTAATTCATTGTTCTATCGTCAAACTACATCTGGTGTTGACATAACTTTTTCCATGCATTCTTGTAGTACAGTATTTTATTCCTTGCAAAGAAGGTGGCATGAAGTCAAGACGTGTAATTGTTGCTCGTGTTGTTTAGCAATTAAACTGTGTATAACATACTCAACGGCGGCAGTATTATTTTGAAAGTGGCGGCAAAATCCAAATCAGCGGGCGGATTGCATGGGCCAGCGAGTAAATCGAGGTCACGTCTTGGGGTCTGGAGCCCGCTTAAGATCTCCTGGAAACCTTTGCTTACATGAGTCTGTGTTAGCATTTGTGAGCTATTTTAGCTTATAAAATGTGATTTTATTGATTCCATTTTGCAAAACGATTTTTTAATCTTAATCAGTGAGCAAAGCGAGCTCTCGGCGTGGGGTCCGGGCCGCTTTAAAATAGGCCTCAATAAATAAGAAATAGCTTGGGTTTGAAACATTAATTTTTTTTTTTTAATTAATAAAACATTTATTACGAAACATTTCAGCAAATTTGGGCAATTTTTTATCGATTTGTTTTATTTGTAATAGTTTCAGAGAATCGTTATCTCCACTGGTTACAAACATAAATATTCAAAGCTACATGTAAAAATTTGGTTCAAAAGTATGGGGCAAAATCGGCACCTTTTCTAAAGTGGGCATGTACCAGTGTCTTCATAGAAGGCTTTACTTTGAAATAAACAATTAAATTAAAACACATGGAACAAAGTAATTAACAACAACGTAACGAACAAATGTTGTTTGATAATATACATGTTTACATCTTCAGACCAGGAAATATAATGGGCCATATGCATACAAAGTACCATTTTGCTTTAAATGTTGGAGCATTTACTGACATCCTTATCAATAAAAAGAAGTCAATATTTCATCGTAGTTGCCATTTTTAGCTTAAATGTAAATCACCAAGGACACAAGTCACACAACTCAAACATGTTTGTGATTTAATGTGTAAACTCAAAGTTAAATACAAGTACCATACATAATTATGTCATGTGCATAGCGTCATTCCATTCAAAAACAAACAGCCATTCCACAACGTTATATGACGCTCGATATGCAGCAGTGTCTTCATTGTGTTCCAGGAATCTTAGGAATTCTTTAGAGGATTTCGGGGGGGGGGAGGTCCGTTAACAATAGAACAACAGTGTGTTAGTGTATAGGAACATTTGGGGGTTGGCACTCTGCCACATATCGAGCATGATATTTTTAACTATTGGCGTTTTCAGTCGCCTTCATTCTTAATGTCATTTTAAATGAGAACCAGAAATGCTGGTGGCCGCATACAGACTGACTCACCTACATATGAATATCATTCAGCCATTCCTCATGTTTATAGGCCACTGGCTGCTCAAACCAAATAGTTTTTCAACTTGAAAATTTTGGTTTTTGACCGCCATTTTGTTGAAAAGTTTGTTGCTAAGTTAGTTTTTGACCGCCATTTTGTTGGAATGGTTAGTTTACGCGTATGCACATCGCATACATGTACGACGAAAGTCCATCCAGGCCCTCGCTGTGCATATTTCGTGTGTAAGATAGTAGAATACTATCTTACACACATTGTACAATAGTACAAGGCAGATTATTCATACATGAATGCTCTGCATTGTACTACTGTGGCGAAGGCGCAATGGCAAAACTGTTGGATGACACGTGATGTGTGTTCCACCAATCAAGCTCTGTGTGTATGTTATATAACTCATAATACTGCACTCCAATCATTTACTTAACAGCGCATGCATTTTGTAGATGCTTTGAAGTAAACTAATATCATTACTCATATGGATTGCAACAGATCCTCGTAATTAATAATGTTTCTTTAAGGATACAAATTCTTTTAATTAATTTAAGTAAATTCTTTCTTGTCTTTACTACTTTTTATTCATGCTACTAATGGAAACTTTCAGTGAAATTAAATGATTTTTATTTTACATAAACCATGGATTTCAAATGTATTGTTTATAAATACATGTCATAAGAAAACAATTAAGTCCCTTTCTACATGTATATCAATACCAATATCTCTGATTTTCAAAATGTTTCTAAAATTATCTATGCTGATTATTTGTAAAACAATCAATCTTTTACGTACTTTATCATATTTTCCTGAAGACATTCAGAGTATACTGATCAAAACGTTGAGTTGTAATCAACTGGTTATTTTCAGAACTTACTACCCAAAAGAAACTGTACACATTATGTCACCGTAACAAGTTTTTACTTCTCCTTTTCACCATTTAAAGCTACAAGTGTTACTTTTCATGTACTTTAGGTCAGCCATTTATTGTGTTAATAGATATCTCTCTTAGTCTATTAGCTGACCCTATTGTTTTCCTGCTTGAAATAAACAAAAACAAATGAATCTTACAAAACTAAGCCATGTAATTCTAAAATGCCCCAGAATGTCTTATTATTGTATTGCACAAATTATTAAAGCGTTGCTTTGCTGTTACTCAACATGTTGCAGAAAACTAAATGGATTTTTTCACAGCCACTTGGAAAACACTGGTTTTACAATATATACATATCGCAGAGCCCACTGCTATAATTATAGGATTATAGCCGGCCAATTGTCATCGGGCAAGCTCAGTGGTTGAGAGTTATGACGTCTGCACACGTCAGCAGGTGGTCATGGGTTAAAGTCCTACCCGAGTTGCAGACACAGACACTCAGAAAGCACCGAGTATACAGTGCTACATACATTACATCGCAAGAATTTCATCCATCTATAGAAAAACACTTAGTATACACAAACTTATTATACACAGGAATCAATGAGGTTTATGGGGACTTCTCTTTGATCATTTCCACAATAAATGTGATTCAACATAACAAAAACTTGCCAAAACATTCCCAATATTTGTATTGATTTGTTTGTATACAATGGCACTTGTAGCTTCCTAAGTCCAAAACAAATAATAATAATAATAATAATGTATAGATTTATATAGCGCACGTATCCACCAACTAAGTGGCGCTCAAGGTGTCTCGTCTTGTTACCTCGGACCTGCGCGTCGACATTTTTAGTTTACTTTTTTTGTGCTATTGTCCAATTGCAGCCAAAATTGCTGGATTAATTCTGCCGCGCTGTGTTTTTAACCACTTGTTCACATAGGGGTATGAACGTTTGCCCGATTTGTGTGACCTCTCTTAGCGATCATACTTTATGTATGGGAAATTTGGTCTGGTTCCAATAACCCTGCATGTTAACATGTAGCACTTTTAAAAACATTACACCCCCCCATAAAAAAAAATTAAATTAAAAAACATGACCTATGACCAGAAACATTTTAATGAGATAATGGTTTTTTTTAATTAAATATATATGTCTAAAATATTAAAATTATGATTTTGCACAATTCCAATCTTTACGATCGGAATCACAATAAATTATTACTTTTCTGATTAGAGTACTTTCGGATTCAAAATGCTAAAAAGCAAAAGGCTGAAACTCAAACAGAAAATTGTTTTTATGCGTTTTCTATCTTGGTATGTAAATATACTACTCCAAACAATTTAAGGAACACCAGAATAATCTCAGTTAAAGCAAGATCATTTATTTCAGAATTGATGAGAAACAACTGCACAATGAAACAGATAAAGGATACATGTAGTGATTACACATTTCATGACTACTGAAAGAGAGAGGGGGTTGCAAATGAAAATCCCGGTTCATGGAACATTTTAAACCTATTTGATGTTAAAAATCCGGTGTTCCCTAAATTGTTTTGAGTAGTATATAAAGAAAATATTCGTGAACTATAATCCGTAAAAACCAGCAGTACACCCCAGAATATACACATTGTTGTTCATAACATTCTATGGGTTTTATCCAGTTGAGACACAGATACAACTGCACTTTTACTTACTGTTATCAAGCAAATTAACTTCTTCTTTTTTAAGTCACGAATGTTATAACTCTTGTTTTTAGTGTTTTCTTTCAAAACAACATTTTCTTTACATTTAGGAAAAAATACTCTGATATTATTAACAATTTGAAAAACATATTAAATTGGCAATCGTCATTGACTGTCTTTTTGTGTTCTCTTCCTAGGTAAAACAAAAACAGTAAATGGCGGAAACTACCTTTTCTGAGCGAAAATTTAAGTTTCCTGTTTCTCACTCATGTGTCATTATTTGGACAGCTTAAAAACAACATAATGAATTATGAAAATAAATCCAACAGACCATGCAAACTAAATTGATTACAAGCACAAGTAATCTATGTTATATAGCAAAAACAACTCATTTATGCAACTGCATTTATGCAACTAGACACGATGTCAACATGATTAATGTTTAGGGACTTGTCATTTTATACAAGTTTATGCCACTGGATCTACTTATCACTGATGATGAATGCCGGTATATGTTACAACATCAACTGTTTATCGTAACCGACATTAGGCCACAAAAAATTCTCCGGTTTCTGGTCAGCATTTTTAATTTTCTTTTTTTCTGCTATGAAATATCCAATTGCAGCCAAAATTGCTGGATTGATTGTAATTCTGGCGTGCTGTGTTTTAAACTTTTTCACATAGGGTATGAACGTTTGGTCTCTCTTAGCCACCATACTTTGTATATGGGAAATTAGGTCCTCGTGTATACATGTACAGTGTATATGTATAATGTATTTTCCTGTTGACAACTTTCATTAAAACAAACCAATTCACCTGCTACACAGTCTCTTGAACATCTTAAGGTAGGCAATATTGCGGCTCTCTGATGATTGGTCTTTACTGTGTGGTGTTTCGTGTAATACCACGGCCAAGTCCACGTCCAAGTCCAAATCCTACACCAGGATTGATTTTACATTGAGCATTCATCTGACTTGATAGATCACCTGTGGATCAATGATAATCAATGATCATCAGAAAACTACATATCTATCCTTGATCAGAGGTCACTTTACATTGAGCACTCATCTGACCAAAGAGGTCACCGTTCCCGAGTTGAAAAATTTTATTTTTAAAAATCGGCTCTAGAATTTGTTGTAAACCTCCAATATTGACTAAACCATCATACATGGGGGAACGTAAATTTACACAACACTTGGAACAGAAACAGATACATACATGTAATAAATATATGCATTTAAAATATATACATGTGATGTAAATTTACACCAACCTTGCTCAGACAATTTTGATGGAGGTCCTTGCCAAGATGCTACAGGAAGAGGCAGAACAGATGGAGGAGGTGCAGATGCCGGAAGAGCAAACTTTGATTGTGCACCTGTTGGAATCAATAATGGTATAATCAATAATTGATAGGTTGTCAATTCCATCAGATAGTTGATGCATCATAATGTCTGTTCTTATCTATTTATCTATCAAAGGGTTTGTTTATAATAATAATAATGAATATTTGTAATGTGCCGGTATCCATCTTAAGACGCTCATGGCGCAGTGACACAACATTTACACAATAAATACAAAAACAGACTAGAAACAGGGTACAATGATTTCACTTCCTGTCTTCGGTCATTGATTAAAATGTTGCCCTACAATGACGTGTGTATAGCACTGTATACTCAGTGCTTTCCAAGTGTCTGTGGAAAAAACTTCACTGGCGACTCGGGTGGGATTCGAACACACGACCTACTGCTTACTAGTGCAGATGTCTTAACCTCTCGACCACTGAGCTTGCCCGCTGACGATTGGCCGGCTAAAATCCTATATAGCAGCAGGTTCCGCAATACTTATAGGTTGCTGAAATTCTTGCGTCAACCAAAGTTTGTGATCGGTTACGCTTGGTTTCAAGATGACGAATTGTAAAAAGTAACAAAAGTTTTGTTAATTATTTGTTAAAACATGATGGAATGATTGTTCGTATACCAGTATATCTTTCAAGTTTATTACTAGCACTCACTAGGACACCGATTCCATGACCTGTAAAAAGTCTGCTCCGATCGTGATGATACTGTACCTTTACACTGGCAGGGTAATCAAATTTGAAAGAATTCTTAATAATTTCCCATTTCTAGAAAGTTGAGTATAATTGCGAGTAGTTAATTCTGTACATGACATTGACACAGTATTAGTGATTTGTCATATAGAATTGACTTCAGTAATCTGACATTAGATTTCAGAACTTGAAGTCTGTGCAGTGTAATGTGTATGCTTTATCTGAATGTCAGTACTATATTCATATCCTTCATCTTTCTATAAATGTCTATATTACAGGTCCTTTTAGTTGGTAAACATTTAGTAATAGCTAAATCTTTATTTATTTATTTCTATAAGACTGTATACTAACCTGTACTTGGTTGAAGCATAGCCATTTTGGTTCCCATCTCTCTATCTTTCATTGGTTGGATCTGCTTAGCAGCCAGCATACCACTTACACCTGTAATGATATCCAAACATGCGTACGGTTTACTTGCCGACAACAATGTGTACGGTTTACTTCCTGACAGCAATGTGTATGGTTTACTTGCCGACAGCAATGTGTACGGTTTACTTACTGACAGCAATGTGTACGGTTTACTTCCTGACAGCAATGTGTACGGTTTACTTCCTGACAGCAATGTGTACGGTTTACTTCCGACAGCAATGTACGGTTTACTTGCCGACAGCAATGTGTACGGTTTACTTCCTGACAGCAATGTGTACGGTTTACTTGCCGACAGCAATGTGTACGGTTTACTTGCTGACAGCAATGTGTACGGTTTACTTCCTGACAGCAATGTGTACGGTTTACTTCCTGACAGCAATGTGTACGGTTTACTTCCTGACAGCAATGTGTACGGTTTACTTCCTGACAGCAATGTGTACGGTTTACTTCCTGACAGCAATGTGTACGGTTTACTTGCCGACAGCAATGTGTACGGTTTACTTCCTGACAGCAATGTATGCGGTTTACTTCCTGACAGCAATGTGTACGGTTTACTGCCGACAGCAATGTGTACGGTTTACTTCCTGACAGCAAATGTGTACGGTTTACTTGCCGACATCAATGTGTACGGTTTACTTGCTGACAGCAATGTACGGTTTACTTCCAGACAGCAATGTGCGGTTTACTTCCTGACAGCAATGTACGGTTTACTTCCTGACAGCAATGTGCACGGTTTACTTGTCGACAGCAATGTGCACGGTTTACCGTTTGCCGACAGCAATGTGTACGGTTTACTTACTGACAGCAATGCGCACGTTTACTTGCAGACAGCAATGTGTACGGTTTACTCTGACAGCAATGTACGGTTTTACTTCCTGACAGCAATGTGTACGGTTTACTTACTGACAGCAATGTGTACGGTTTACTTCATAACAGCAATGTGTACGGTTTACTTACTGACAGCAATGTGTACGGTTTACTTACTGACAGCAATGTGTACGGTTTACTTACTGACAGCAATGTGTACGGTTTACTTCCTAACAGCAATGTGTACGGTTTACTTACTGACAGCAATGTGTACGGTTTACTTGCAGACAGCAATGTGTACGGTTTACTTACTGACAGCAATGTGTACGGTTTACTTACTGACAGCAATGTGTACGGTTTACTTACTGACAGCAATGTGTACGGTTTACTTACTGACAGCAATGTGTACGGTTTACTTCCTGACAGCAATGTGTACGGTTTACTTACTGACAGCAATGTGTACGGTTTACTTCCTGACAGCAATGTGTACGGTTTACTTCCTGACAGCAATGTGTACGGTTTACTTGCAGACAGCAATGTGTACGGTTTCTGACAGCAATGTGTACGGTTTACTTGCCGACAGCAATGTGTACGGTTTACTTACTGACAGCAATGTGTACGGTTTACTTCCTGACAGCAATGTGTACGGTTTACTTCCTGACAGCAATGTGTACGGTTTACTTCCTGACAGCAATGTGTACGGTTTACTTCCTGACAGCAATGTGTACGGTTTACCGCAGACAGCAATGTGCGGTTTACTTCCTGACAGCAATGTGTACGGGTTTACTGGCCGACAGCAATGTGTACGGTTTACTTACTGACAGCAATGTGCGGTTTACTTGCGACAGCAATGTGTACGGTTTACTTACCGACAGCAATGTGCGGTTTACTTGCTGACAGCAATGCACGGTTTACTTACTGACAGCAATATGCACGGTTTACTGACAGCAATGTGTATGGTTTACTGACAGCAATATGTACGGTTTACAGACAGCAATGTGTATGGTTTACTTACTGACAGCAATGTGCACGGTTTACTTACTGACAGCAATGTATGGTTTACTTACTGACAGCAATGTAATACGGTTTACTTACTGACAGCAATGTACGGTTTAGCCCTGACAGCAATGTATGCGGTTTACCTGACAGCAATGTATACGGTTTACTTGCAGACAGCAATGTGTACAGTTTACTTTGCCGACAGCAACATGTACGGTTTACTTGTTGACAGCATATGCACGGTTTACTTACTGACAGCAATGTATGGTTTACTTACACAACAGCAATGTATGCGGTTTACTTGCAGACAGCAATGTGTATGGTTTACTTCCTGACAGCAATGTGTACGGTTTACTTACCGACAGCAATATGCGTTTACTTACTGACAGCAATGTGTACGGTTTACTTACCGACAGCAATGTATACGGTTTACTGCGGCAGCAATGTGTACGGTTTACTTCCTGACAGCAATGTGGTACGGTTTACTTACTGACAGCAATGTATACGGTTTACTTACTGACAGCAATGTATGCAGTTTACTTACTGACAGCAATATGTACGGTTTGCCACTCCTGACAGCAATGTATGCAGGTTTACTTGCCGACAGCAATGTATACGGTTTACCCTGACAGCAATATACGGTGCAATTTGCCCGCGACAGCAATGTGTTGTACAGTTACTTGTCGACAGCAATGTAGGCGGTTTACTTGCCAGCAGCAATGTGCGGTTTACTACTGACAGCAATGTGTCGGTTTACTTCCGACAGCAATGTGTACGGTTTACTTACAGCAGCAATATGCGGTTTACTTACTGACAGCAATGTGTACGGTTTACTTACTGACAGCAATGTATGGTTTACCGCAGCAATGTATACGGTTTACTTACCGATTGACAGCAATGTGTATGGTTTACTTACTGACAGCAATGTGTACGGTTTACCACTGACAGCAATGTATACGGTTTACTTTCATCGACAGCAATGTGTATGGTTTCTTACCGACAGCAGACGGTTTACTTACTGACAGCAATGTATGCGGTTTGCCACTGACAGCAAATGTGTCACGGTTTGCCAACAGCAATGTGTAACGGTTTACTTCGACAGCAATGTATGGTTACGTTTACCGGCAGCAATGTATGCGGTTTGCCTGTCGACAGCAATGCTGTCGGTTTACTTCTTGCAGACAGCAATGTAATGCGGTTTACTTGCCGACAGCAATGCACGGTTTACTGACAGCAATGTGTATGGTTTACTGACAGCAATGTGTACGGTTGCGCGACAGCAATGTGTACAGTTACTTGCCGACAGCAATGACGGTTTACTTACAGCAGCAATGTACGGTTTACTTCCTGACAGCAATGTATGCGGTTTACCGCGACAGTTTACAATGTGTATAGTTTACTTCTTGACAGCAATGTATACGGTTTACTTGCGGGCAGCAATATGCACGGTTTACTTCCTGACAGTAATGTGTACGGTTTACTTATCGACAGCAATGTACGGTTTACTTACTGACAGCAATGTGCACGGTTTACTTACTGACAGCAATAATGTACGGTTTACTTACTGACGTAGCAATGTGTGCAGTTCACTTGCAGACAGCAATGTATGGTTTACTTGACAGCAATGTATTTACACGGTTTACTGACAGCAATGTATACGGTTTGCTTACTGCAATACCAATGTACGGTTTACCTGACAGCAATGTATACGGTTTACTTACTGACAGCAATGTATACGGTTTACTTCCACAACAGCAATGTGTATGGTTTTACTTACTGACAGCAATGTATACGGTTTACTTCCCGACAGCAATCATACGGTTTGCTGCAACAGCAATATGCACGGTTTACTTCTGACAGCAATATGCGGTTTACTTGCCGACAGCAATGTGTATGGTTTACTTACTGACAGCAATGTATGCGGTTTACAGCAACAGCAATGTGTATAGTTTACTTCCTGACAGCAATGTACGGTTTACTTACTGACAGCAATGTGCGGTTTACTTGACAGCAATGTACGGTTTACTTACGGCAGCACGTAATATGCGGTTTACTTACTGACAGCAGCAATGTATACGGTTTACTTCCTGACAGCAATGTAATACGGTTTACTTGCAGACAGCAATATGCAGTTTACTTCGCGGCAGCAATGTGTACGGTTTACTTACTGACAGCAATGTGTATGCGGTTTACTTGCAGACAGCAAATGTACGGTTTACTTCCTGACAGCAATGTAATGCGGTTTACTTCCTGACAGCACAATATGCGGTTTACTTGCCGACAACAATGTGTACCAGTTTACTTGCGGACAGCAATGTGTACGGTTTACTTCCTGACAGCAATGTAATGCGGTTTACTTCCTGACAGCAATGTACGGTTTACTTCCTGACAGCAATATGCGGTTTACTTACTGACAGCAATGTGTACGGTTTACTTGCGACAGCAATGTACGGTTTCTGACAGCAATATGTACGGTTTACTTCCTGACAGCAATATGCGGTTTACTTCCCACAGCAATGTCGCACGGTTTCTGACAGCAATGTATCGGTTTACTTACTGACAGCAATGTAACGGTTTCTGACAGCAATATGTACGGTTTACTTCCTGACAGCAATGTGCGGTTTACTTCTGACAGCACGCGTCGGTTTGCCGACAACAATGTCGTCACAGATTTACTGCCGACAACATGTCATGCGTACAGCAATTTGGTTACCGACAACAATGTATGCGGTTTACTTGCTGACAGGGCAGTATTGCTGACTTTACGACAGCAATATCGCCAATGTACGGTTTGCCTGACGTAGCAATGTATGCGGTTTACTTCGACAGCAATGTATGTACGGTTTACTGCCGACAGCAATGTGTACGGTTTGCTGCCGACAGCAATGTGTACGGTTTACTTGCCGACAGCAATGTCACGGGTTTACTTGCCGACAGCAATGTATGCAGTTTACTTGCCGACAGCATTGTTAAATGTGTACGGTTTACTTCCGACAGCAGTAATGGTTGCAACTGACAATATGCGGTTACTTACTGACAGCACAATGTGCAACGGTTTACTGCCCGACAGCAATGTGTCACGGTTTCTGACAGCAATGTGCACGGTTTGCCCCGACAGCAATGCGTATACGGTTTACTGCCGACAGCAATGCGTCGCCCATCGTTTTACTTGCCGACAACAATCGTCTGGTTTAGCGACATACCTGTGTGCAATGTATGCACTTGCCGACAGCAATATATGCGGTTTACTTCCTGACAGCAATATGCAGTTTGCCGACAGCAATGTGTACGGTTTACTTGCCGACAGCAATGTCAATGTTTGCCGACAGCAATATGTACGGTTTAATTGCCGACAGCAATGTGCACGGGTTTACTTGCCGACAGCAATGTGTACGGTTTACTTGCGTCGACAGCAATGTGTACGGTTTACTTCCCGACAGCAATGTGTATCGGTTTGCCGACAGCAATGTGTCACGGTTTACTTGCCGACAGTTAATGTGCACGGTTTACTTGCGACAGCAATGTTAATACGGTTTACTTCCTGACAGCAATGTGTACGGTTTACTTGCCGACAGCAATGTGTACGGTTTACTTGCCGACAGCAATGTGTACGGTTTACTTGCCGACAGCAATGTGTACGGTTTACTTGCCGACAGCAATGTGTACGGTTTACTTACCGACAGCAATGTGTACGGTTTACTTCTCAATATATGTATGGTTTACTTACTGACTGATGTTGGTCTTCTCAATGGCTCTTCCTTCACTTGAGGCTTTTCAATGACTTTCTATCAAAACAAAAAATTATTAAAGTGATGAAAATAATGAATAACTACTATCCTAAATAGTCCAACATGTTTACATACATGAAGGCACACAATGTCTGGAGCAAACAACCTGGGGCGCATTTTTGTGACCAAAACCAGAAACATGTTTGGGTTTTGGTCATTGATTAAATTTTTGCCCTACACCGACATGTGTATAGCACTGTATACTCAGTGCTTTCTGAGTGTCTGTGGAAAAACTTCACCAGTCAGACACCAGTCAGTGATGGGTAGTAATTTCAACCAAAGCTTGTGATCAAGGCTTGCAACTTGTAAAATAAATAATACAGTATATCAATGGTTACTGTTCTTGAATTGTAACATAAACATGTAGTTCTCAAATAACATGGATATCCATCTACTGCAGTAATGATAAGAAAAACTAATAAGATGAATTGGTTTGTAATCAATAAGGCTAAAAACAGTTTCCAGTTTTTGGTCTCCGCGCACGTCGCCTCAGACCTGCGTGTCAACATTCTTAATTTTCTTTTAATTTGCTATGAAATGATGTCCAATTGCAGCCAAAATTGCTGGATCAATTGGAATTCTGCCATGCTGTGTTTTAAATGACTTTTTCACATCGGGGTATGAACGTTTGCCCAATTTGTGAGGCCTCTCTTTGCCACCATACTTTTTATATTGAAAACTTGGTCCCCGCAAATACATATATCACGTATTTCCCTGTTAGCAAACAAAAACAAAATTTACAAAAAAAAGAAAAAAAAAACTTTACCGCACTGATTTTGAAGCCAACCGATAACCAGAGACTTTTTTAAATTTTGGCCTAAGGCTTTTTAGTTTCAATGAAAATTAAAACAAAACAAAAACTTACTGGTGTGCTGTGATTTCCAATATCATTTGGTTCTCTTCTTTTGTGATCTATATCCATACCTCTACCTCCAGCAGCAGGATTTCTTGGTGGCTTTTGTTTGGGCTTGCTGTTTGAGTACTGGGAACCATAGACAGATGGAGGAATGACAAGGCATGCTGAATCATCTTGCCTTTCAGGGAGGTGTTTGGATGTCAGTTCAATGTTAAATGTTGAAGCCAAAGAATCACTCAAACAGAAGCTGTATATGGAGATAGATTTTTTACATCATGTCAGGGAGGTGTGTAGATGTCAGTCATATCTACAGAATCAATCAACATCATGTCAGGGAGGTGTGTAGATGTCAGTCATATCTACAGAATCAATCAACATCATGTTAGGGAGGTGTGTAGATGTCAGTCAATTCTAAAGAATCACTCATACAGAAGCTTTATGGGGAGAGAGATTCTTAACATCTTGTCAGGGACGGAGGTGTGCAGATGTCAGTCAAGAATCACTCATACGGAAGTTATATACTTCTATACCTTTTAATAATCTTAAGTTGACAAATGTTTACTTCAATTCATTTTTGTATTTCATTTTTTCCCCTCTCTTCTCAAACATGTGGGCCATCAAGTATTTTTTGAATTCTTGTTGTTTTCTACAAATTTACTTACCAGTTTTTCTTAGCTTTGCCCAAAGCACAGTAATCCATAGGCACCTCATTATCTTCATGATATTTGCACCTGCAAGATATAAAACCAATTTTTAAAGTCCACGGCACAGTACCAGAAGTCTATTACCTACATGAGGTGTGCCACTCGTGTACTAACCTAGTCCACGGAACAGTACCAGAAGTCTATTACCTACATGAGGTGTGCCACTCGTGTACTAACCTAGTCCACGGCACAGTACCAGAAGTCTGTTACCTACATGAGGTGTGCCACTCGTGTACTAACCTAGTCCACGGCACAGTACCAGAAGTCTATTACCTACATGAGGTGTGCCACTCGTGTACTAACCTAGTCCACGGCACAGTACCAGAAGTCTGTTACCTACATGAGGTGTGCCACTCGTGTACTAACCTAGTCCACGGCACAGTACCAGAAGTCTATTACCTACATGAGGTGTGCCACTCGTGTACTAACCTAGTCCACGGCACAGTACCAGAAGTCTGTTACTTACATGAAGTGTGCCACTCGTGTACTAACCTAGTCCACGGCACAGTACCAGAAGTCTGTTACCTACATGAGGTGTGCCACTTGTACTAACCTAGTCCACGGCACAGTACCAGAAGTCTATTACCTACATGAGGTGTGCCACTCGTGTACTAACCTAGTCCACGGCACAGTACCAGAAGTCTATTACCTACATGAGGTGTGCCACTCGTGTACTAACCTAGTCCACGGCACAGTACCAGAAGTCTATTACCTACATGAGGTGTGCCACTCGTGTACTAACCTAGTCCACGGCATAGTACCAGAAGTCTATTACCTACATGAAGTGTGCCACTCGTGTACTAACCTAGTCCACGGCACAGTACCAGAAGTCTATTACCTACATGAGGTGTGCCACTCGTGTACTAACCTAGTCCACGACACAGTACCAGAAGTCTATTACCTACATGAGGTGTGCCACTCGTGTACTAACCTAGTCCACGGCACAGTACCAGAAGTCTGTTACCTACATGAAGTGTGCCACTCGTGTACTAACCTAGTCCACGGCATAGTACCAGAAGTCTATTACCTACATGAAGTGTGCCACTCGTGTACTAACCTAGTCCATGGCACAGTACCAGAAGTCTATTACCTACATGAAGTGTGCCACTCGTGTACTAACCTAGTCCACGGCATAGTACCAGAAGTCTATTACCTACATGAAGTGTGCCACTCGTGTACTAACCTAGTCTACGGCACAGTACCAGAAGTCTGTTACCTACATGAAGTGTGCCACTCGTGTACTAACCTAGTCCATGGCATAGTACCATTGTTCGCCCCAAAGATGGTTCACCCTCATCTAGTTTAAGATTGCATCTAGTTCTAAGAAATAGCTTGACGTGTCTAGCACCTAATCCCATGATGCCCTACAGCAGTAAATCTTGTAACCATACTCGTTGTGCATGCGTGCATTTGGAGTACAATACCGTGGTATGGATTACAGCACACTTCATGTACATTGTAGGTAATAGACTTCTGATAAAACCCATTTAAAGAATCAACTAGGATTATATCAATACAGAGAATGGAATTGTATTGATCTCACCTTGTTGCAGCATCATAGTCAAATGCTGTGGTAGTCAGTAGATCTGTAGATGCGCTGTGTGATGGTGGAGTAGAACCTCCATGAACAAATAACTCACATATCAATATTTCCATCTCATACACCTTGGCAAGTCTGTTAGGTACACCTAAGCAATGCAGATACCAACATTACACTAAGTTAATACTTGAAAAAATAAAGGAATTGTATTCCTTTGATAAAATTTCTGTATTAGTGCTGGGAGTTACCAGTTAGTTCGCTATTGCTTTCAGTTGGTTGACCTAAAGTTTTAGGTTGGTGAAACCTAAAGTTGCCAACCGATAATCAGCAAATGTGTACACAATCAAAAAGCATCAATAAACTTCATGCAATGAATGTTTAATAGCCAATGCGGCCAAAACTAAAGTCTAGAAATTGGCTGCAAATTCTTCAATTTTTTTTTAAATTATTGGTTTTGGTTAACTGGTTAATGAATTTCTAAACGGTTAGTGCAGTTTTGGTTGGTTAACTGATAATCACAAAGAATCAATAGAGAAGTACAGGAATTCCTGTGTAAAATGTCTTACCAGCATGATCTGAGAGCCATCTCAAGCAACCTTCAACTTCGTTACGTCTCTGGAACTATAAGTAAATAATGAATTCACTTGATATACATGTATAACACCAACACCACAGTCATATAGTGTATAGTCATATCTCTACTTCATATTCTCTACTATGGCTTAAAGAGGTAATATCATCATGATCAACAGGGCATGGAATCAGAGTGCTAGTTTTAGATCAACAGGGCATGGAATCAGAGTGCTAGTTTTAGACTAATTCAGTGACTGAAAATAATACCCCACAAGACAAGGTTGTATTACCGTTGCTCCTGCATAAATGAGCCAGTAATTTTCAGTCACTGTGTTCACTGTGTTTCAGTCACTGTGTCCTAGTCTTAAACTAGGACACCGATTCCATGCCCTGTTGAAAGTCTGCTCTGATTGTGATGATATTGTCCCTTTCAAGGAACCATCTATTCCATCAAAGAAAGAAACATCCGAGACAAGGCCGACTGAAACTCACCTGACAAAACACAGGAGGAAAGGCATTGTGTCTCTGAGGGTTCAGGAAATCGCACAGTTCATTCCAAACTTGACGATAATTGGCCGTCGCCAGCTCAAAATTCGCAACTGGAATCTTGTGTGTTTCATCACCTATGATTGAAATGATTTATAACAAAAACATTTAATGACCATATGAGAGGAGAAATTCTCAATTCCACATGTGAATGCCTCAAAGATTTGAAAGCCTCATTTCCATAGGTGGAAGCCTCTGCCCCATGGAAAAGGTCTCAATCCCTGAAATGGAATCCTCAATCCCTGAAATGAAAGCCTATATTCCAGAGGTGAAAGCCTCTATTCATGAGATGAAAGCATCCATTTCAGATTTGAAAGCCTCTATTGAAAGCCATCATCGAAGAGGTAAATGCCTCCATATTAGAGGTAAAAACCTTTATCCCAGAGATGAAATCTTTTTTCCCAAAGATGAAAGCCTCAATCCCAATGGTGTAAGCCTCAATCCCAGAGGTTTAAGCCTCGATACCTGAGGTGTAAGCCTCAATCCCAGAGGTGTAAGCCTCAATCCCAGAGGTGTAAGCCTCAATTCCAGAGGTGTAAGCCTCAATCCCAGAGGTGTAAGCCTCAGTCCCAGAGGTCTAAGCCTCCATCCCAAAGGTGTAAGCCTATATCCTGGTGAGGTTAAAGCTTCCATTACAGAGGATGAAACCTTCATCTGAAATTTCCAGTCAAAACTTACTTTTAGATTGGCACAGATAGCGATATCCAATGGGTAATCTACCAGGGTCCACGAATCGATGGAATACATCAATGATGCCTGCATATAAGCTGTAGGATATACATGCTATCTCACATGGGAGATAGCCTTTATCATCTGGTAACTCACACAGTGTCTCAAATGATAACACATGGAACTTCTCCATACATACAGCTGTAATCAAATAAAAACAAAATAGGAATTTCAAAACCGCATGGGTTTATGATTTAAACTCAATATATATTTGAATAACATAACCTTTAAAGGGACAATATTGTCACAATCAGAGAACTTTCAATAGGGCATGGAATCAGTGTCCTAGTTTAAGATGAACACAGTCACTGAAAATTACTTGCTCATTTATGCAGAAGTCAACGGTAATATGACCTAATCATGTGGGGTATTATTTTCAGTTACTGACTTAATCTAACATTAGTAGTACAATTCCATGCCCTGTTGATCATGACGATACTGTCCCTTTAATATGTACGTGTATATGCAGAAAACAAAAGTGAATTCTTGATTTTCTTTGAATAAAGTTTGTTTACTCCAAGACATTCTGATATTGTCTTAGAAATTACAGTAAAAACCAAACAAAATTGGGAGCCAAGAATTCATGTAATTATGCATATTATAATGTAACATTGTACTAAAATATCTCTCGAATACCAATCAATTAACATGGAGAGTAATTTGTTCACTTCCCATCAATACACAGGCCAGAGGGCAGGGACCTAGACTAGTCTGTTTTTGTATCAAGGCATTAACATGGAGAGTAATACTAGCATGCTTTGAATTTGATCAAATATCTTGACTGAACCCTCCTACTGTACATGTAGTTGAACTTTAGTGGCAAGTATATAGTGGTCAAAACCAGTCAACTGACTGTTTCGAATGTGCACACAGGGGCATTTTTGACTGGTTTTTACTGTCATTTTGACCCTTGCAGTCACACAAGGGTTAATTGGCCTATTGACATACAAAATACTGGGCAAATTGTCTCAGGGTTGTGTCTTAGTTGGAGGTACATGTAGGTCACATTGCTCAGGGTTGTGTCTTAGTTGGAGGTACATGTAGGTCACATTGCTCAGGGTTGTGTCTTAGTTGGAGGTACATGTAGGTCACATTGCTCAGGGTTGTGTCTTAGTTGGAGGTACATGTAGGTCACATTGCCATTTCATCACTTACCATGTTCGATCGGCCATTTTTCTATCAACTGTCTCCGTTCTTCAGACCGTCTTCTCTCATTTAAGGCCATGAAATCTACTCTCTCCTACAGGTATGTACAAAAACAAATTGTTATCAAGTACAAACTAAGACTTGTAGATCGGTTTGCAGATATACATACTACATGTAGTATAAGTATGTGACATCCTTTGTGGGTTGTGTTTGTCATAACACGAACCAGTCATCTAAATCTAAGTTTCAATCTGTGTGTTATAGGCCTATGTATTCTCCAAAAGACAGATTTATTTCACACTTACATCAGGCATGCAACTGCAGTTTGTCAAAAAGAGAGGAAAGTGCCAGCCACAGCCAGATTTTTTACTATGTTTTTCAGTTTTCAATGACTCAGCTGAGTAATCAAAAAAGAGGAAATCAGCTGATCAGCTGAAAAGTTGCATGCCTGTTAAATAGAAATGATAAGTTATTTACCATATGTCCTTCTTAGATCCACATAACTACACATAAATAAATATGGTGATGTAAAATGAAATATTCAATCCTACTCCATCCCCCTCTGCTACGTCAAGTCTGACCGAGCAACTTGTCTGACCGAGGGCAGAGTTGGTTGTTGTCACGGTTTGGTTAGTCCTATATAATAATAATGTGATCTTATATAGCACACGTATCCACCAAACTGGTGCTCAAGGTGCATTATATGTCACACCACTGAGATTGCAGGGTAAGGTGGTCTCCCATTGATACATTGTAGGCCATACTAATATGTGATCTTATATAGCGCACGTATCCACCAAACTGGTGCTCAAGGCGCATTATATGTCACACCACTGAGATTGCAGGGTAAGGTGGTCTCCCATTGATACATTGTAGGCCATAATAATAATGTGATCTTATATAGCGCACGTATCCACCAAACTGGTGCTCAAGGTGCATTATATGTCACACCACTGAGATTGCAGGGTAAGGTGGTCTCCCATTGATACATTGTAGGCCATAATAATAATATGATCTTATATAGCGCACGTATCCACCAAACTGGTGCTCAAGGTGCATTATATGTCACACCACTGAGATTGCAGGGTAAGGTGGTCTCCCATTGATACATTGTAGGCCATAATAATAATGTGATCTTATATAGCACACGTATCCACCAAACTGGTGCTCAAGGTGCATTATATGTCACACCACTGAGATTGCAGGGTAAGGTGGTCTCCCATTGATACATTGTAGGCCATAATAATAATGTGATCTTATATAGCGCACGTATCCACCAAACTGGTGCTCAAGGTGCATTATATGTCACACCACTGAGATTGCAGGGTAAGGTGGTCTCCCATTGATACATTGTAGGCCATAATAATAATGTGATCTTATATAGCACGTATCCACCAAACTGGTGCTCAAGGTGCATTATATGTCACACCACTGAGATTGCAGGGTAAGGTGGTCTCCCATTGATACATTGTAGGCCATAATAATAATGTGATCTTATATAGCGCACGTATCCACCAAACTGGTGCTCAAGGTGCATTATATGTCACACCACTGAGATTGCAGGGTAAGGTGGTCTCCCATTGATACATTGTAGGCCATACTAATATGTGATCCGCTCTACGAAAAAGGGTATTACGTCGCGTTATGCTATTACACGTAAAGGGCTGTTCTACATGGAGACGGGTGAACAAATCTTCACAAACTGATTTTTTTGGGGTTTGTTGGCTTCTATAATATCAATATTTTCATAATTTATTTTCAGAAATATTAATATTGATGAATAAAGATGAAAAAACAAACGTTTTTGTGTGCATTGTTTTCGTCTTTTGTTTTACTCTTTGTCCGTTTTAGAGGCAAAAAACCCACCAATGTTATGCTTTCGTAGTGATACGTTTTTAACACCCGCTATCAATAACATAACTGTTGCTATGGGCATTCAAGAGAGTTTATTTTTAGCTCATTTCTTTTTCCACTTTGTATGTTTAAAGGGCTGTATCTCTGAAAGCACTTTTGTTACATTGTAAAATATAAATATGCAAATTATTAATATATCTCCAGAATGCAAAATGCCACAGGGGTCAAACCTGTACCAAATTAAAGCTTGTAATGTGACCAATTCAACTATATACATATAACTAATTTTTTTATTTGTGCGACATAATACCCTTTTTTGTAGAGTGTGTCACATATGTTCAAACATTTACAGTGGCCTTGGGTGGCACACAGTTTATTTTGTAAGATTACTTGGAAAGGACAGCAGGCTTGTACATGTATGTACTGAAGGTTGCTCAAGAACAGAATTTAGCTACAACCAGCTGTATACCTGACCATGTATTTTGACTGTAAACACACCTACAATATACAAAACCACTAAAGACCATGGTTTGTAATGGCCTTCAGTGTGTGTTGAGTATGTAATCAGAGATGGTCTTATTTACAGTGGCCTTGGGTGGCACTGGGTTGATTTTGTAAGATTACTTGGAAGGGACAGCTCAGTGGTTTGTATGCTTTAAAGGTTGGTGAAGAACATCTTGGAAATTTAGTGGATCAGAGTGGCCTCCATGTGAATAATGTTAAATCATTTAATCTATAACTTACACTTATGAGTTGACCGGTGCAGTCCATCTTGCCTGCTTCAACATGATTATATTTACGCTCATTTCCATACCCCTTTGCTTTGACATTGTATGTAAACTTCTCTTCATCTGACAGTTCCTATCAGAATAAATGATTGAAAATATTACATTGCTATTTATACATTATATAGATGCCTGAGGTGGCAACGGCAAACACAGGGGCCATCAGCAAGCTGTGTGCAGCATTATTGGGCAAATGTTACCGCAATCACGGGGGCCATCAGAAAGCTGTGTGCAGCATTATTGGGCAAACGTTACGGCAAACACGGGGCCATCAGCAAGCTGTGTGCAGCATTATTGGGCAAACGTTACGGCAAACACGGGGGCCATCAGCAAGCTGTGTGCAGCATTATTGAAGACCGCATTTCTGCCATGGAATATATTCACTAAAACTAAAACAGCCATAGATTTGTATTGCAAAAGGTTGAAGGTTGAGTCGGGCGGGGGCACTGTTTGCCTCTCCGCTCCAGTAATTGCACTAGGACCGTGAAAGCGGATGGAACAGTAGGTGTAAAATACGTGATCACATCGTACATAGTATTTCAGGTGTTACAGTGCAATGTGTTTATTTTTTCGTGAAACATGCAATTTACGTTTTTTTTGTACTCTAGGATCATCCTAGCTAACAGCAAAGATGCCATGATTAACAGCCATGTATGGCACAGACCTGGATCCTTAGCAACACACTTGTTCCATTGAAACTACATGTAGGCCCCCCCCCCTAACAGTCTTGATTTTGTAAATTCTTAGCACTCAAATTGACAATAAATTTACAATTTTTTGACACACTAGATACTTTCCTTGCATGTTTCACTATCATAACGGCAAAAAAAAGAAAAAAAAAGGATTTTACTTGCATTTGAATTTCGTGACATATAGGACCGAAAATATTACACAACACTGGGCAGTTTGCAGATTTCAACAATGGCGGCCATTTTAAAAATGATAAAATCACAATTTTTTGGCCGTTGATAGTTAACATGTAAGGAAAGTATCTAGTGTGTCAAAAAAAAAGTTGAAAATATCGTCAATTTGAGCGCTTTGAATTTACAAAATCAAGACTGTTAGGGGAGCCTACAGGCTACATGTAGCTTCAATGGAACAAGTGTGTGGCTAAGGAGCCAGGTCTGTACCACACTCGTGGGGCTTACTGCCACGATGACCTTGTTTGGACAATTAGCACACTAGAAAAACAATGCGGCAGTTTGGCAAGGCATTATTTTAAATGGGAAATAAATCCTTTCTAATCTAACGTTAACAGTCAAATGTGTTTTTCATTATAATTTGGAAGTTATTAAAAAAATTAAGGTATTCAAAAGACTGAATTTTTGTTGTACTTAGAGTTAGGCATTAAAGGACTCAAAAGATTTTGCCTAATGGGAGACAATGTAGCAGTGTCCGACGTATCCCCATTAATAGCCCCACATGTACAAAAAAGGAGCGATTTATAAAGTTTTGATCTGCTAATTATTACTAGGCAGTTTCATGAAAATTTGAAGTTGCTTCAATGCTTTTAAATGTCATATCACTGGATAGAACAAAAAATTAGAAAGAAAATGAGGGGTCAATAGTCATGATAGGTTAACCCTATGCAAAGTTACGAATTTTTGTTGATTTAAATATTTGGTAATTTTTAAAATCCAGTTTCATTTGAAAAGTTGTGACCGAATTTGCCTGCAATGTATCCTTGTAGTACTAACAAAGTCTATTTTGCGCAAGTTGCACTGTTTTTGTGCCAACGTTACAGTTGGCATGGACTGATCAATTAAGATAACCACGATGTGTAGTATCCATTTATCGACACTAGAAGTGACTACATCCGTAGACTACCCTTTATATTAGAATTTTACCATGAAAGTTCGGCGGGTCACAACTTTGACAGAAAAAAAGGATATGAAAAATAGCGCCACCATCGGCGGTTTGCGTGAATCTGCCTATTATTACAATCTAAAATTTTGTGATTAACGTTCGGTAAGCTTGCCCAAGCAGACACTTTTGGCATAAAGTTTATTATTGTGAGATCGGTAATTTTGCTGAAATTTAAGTTTTATTATTAATTTTTATAAATTTCAAAAATGTTTTTAAAAATTTCTTGAAAGTGAGATATCCAAGAATAATTGATTTTATGCCAAAAGTGTCTGCTTGGCCTTGGACAAGGTTACCTACATGTACATGTAATAGGCCTAACAGTTAGGCCTAATAAGTTTTAGGGGTTTAGAATGCAGGGCCACACTGAAGGTTACTTCTTATATATTTATTGTAATCTGACTTAAAAATACACAACTGTGGTGGGTTGTTCTTAAACCCCCTCGACCCACGACCCCTCGACCCCCACGACGTACGCGCGCTCAGAATCATATTGTATCCCAAATCGGAATCTGTGTTCGAATACGGCCCCAATTAGAATGCCCGCCGCACGCCCGTACTATACTGAACGTGAACAAACGGAGCTCCGGAGGATCGAATGGACAGCAAAATAACTAAATCCTTTTCTCCTCCAAAAGTCTAATTTTGAAATATAATAATATAAAAAAAGTTATTAAATGAGAAATAATTATGTTTTGCTAAAATGTTGACAGACAAAATAGTTGGGATTTTTTTTCCACGTCCATCAAGTAAAATGTACATTCGGGGCTGTGCGCGCATGCCAGTTTGTGATGTAATGCTTATTGACCAATCGGGATGCCGGAAAGCCATGCGGCTGTCTTGGAAGCGATATCCTTCTACAACAATTTATTTAATTTTGCCCTACACCGACGTGTGTATAGCACTGTATACTCAGTGCTTTCCGAGTGTCTGTGAAAAAAAAACACAGGCGACTCGGGCGGGATTCGAACCCACAACCTCCTGCTTATTAGTGCAGACGTCTTAACCTCTCGACCACCGTGCTTGCCCGATGACAATTGGCCGGTTAGAATCCCATATAGCAGCAGGTTCCGCGATATATATAGGTTGGTGAAATTCTTGCGTCGGGATACAATGAGTTGTAGGAAGAACGTTGCCAAAAACTGCGCCCTCACCCAACTAGCAAAAATCCGACATAAGTATGCAATGTTTTTGATAGAATATGAAATTATCTACTCGGGAATGGTATAATTTGGCTTGTGGCAGCATTATAAATTCGTTGATTTCGCGACGACAGGTCGTCATGCAGCAAACGGCGCAACAGGCTAGCGAGCTAGCCATTTTCGAACTCGGGCCGTAAACAGGTTCCCATTTGGGATACAATTTGATTCTGGTGCAGGCCGGCCAGCCATGCGACATGCTTGCGCATGGGCATTGCGAAATACATACATACATTCGTACTGCACTGGTGGTGGTACTTAGTGAATTCCGCGAGTACGTATGCTTCGTTTATATGAGCGTACGTCGTGGGGTCGAGGGGGTTTAAGAACAACCCAACTGTGGTTCCTAGGTCAAATTCAGAAAAAGGGAAAAAAAGGGGTCGAAAAATTGGCCCTGAATTCTATAGGTAACTTGTTACTCTGTTTTGGGTTGTACTGTTGTTAGCAGATCAAAAGTTGGAGGGGGGGGGGGGGAATTAAAAAAGAAATTTCGCTCCATTTTTGTAAATGTGGGGCTAGGGCCGGGCCGGGCCAAGCCCAAGGGCCAGGATACGGAGGGAGTCCAGTGAATGGGGCTATGTACGACCATGGAGGAAGGAACACTGTTTTCCTTCCTCCATGGTAACGACAAGGTACATGTACGACGAGACTACACTGCTAACAAGTATGATGGTCATGGAACTATGAATTAAATGGCTTACCTTCCATCCAGGATGCGCAAGTGGCACAAGATCGGCCATCGTCAAATCCTTGTTGTATTCTATCTCAAAATTACGTTTTTTATCTATCATATACATATAGAAACCGTTGATCTGCTTCTTCTTGTTCTTCTTTTTTGGTGGCATCTTTAAATTTTCGGGAAAATAGGTCTTCTTTTACTAAAAACTAACAACAATTTTGTTTACTTGATTTTAAGTCGAAGTCTAATGCTGGTACAAGATGGCTTTCATGTGTCTGTGTGAAAATACGCCATGTATATAGTTCCTAACCCTAGTATCGTGAACCGACCTACATTGTGTACATGTACATGTTTAGAAAGTCTGTGGTACAGACTAATCCTATAGAACCCGTGCGATACAAGGCGAAATTAATATGTATGACGCAGCAACTTCAGCTTACGTACCGAGAGGCGTTCAGGCGCCCAACCACAAGCGAAATCGAGGCAGCTTTGGTTTATCGCCATCAATAACGCCCTCTTGTGGCAATTTATCGTACAAAAGTAGACGCCGTCGTTTTGTTAATGTTGGGGGGGGGGGGGGGAACGCGTGACGAGTGGAAACCAATGCAATACACAGTTGGAAGTTTCTGAGTTGTTGAAATGACAATGGAAAATTGTCAGACTACAGACTGAAGGATCTTCTATATCCAAAGTCCATAACCCACCCCAGACTGAGGGATCTCCTATATCCTAGCTAAGTCAACCACCCTCCATCCCCCTGTGCTTGTCAACAACTGATTCAGTTCAGTGAGCACACACTCCTCTCCCCCAACCCCTAGGATCCTAGTCTCACAGTTTCCCGCCTGCGCGCCTCAACGAACTAATCCTCCAGCAGTCTACTTAAGCAGCAGCATTTTCCAGAGTCCGGCATTCTCCTGAGGACGATCAGAGCATACTGATCGAAACGTCGAGTTGTACCACCAGTTCTTTTCAGAACTAATTACTACTCAATTGAGATTCCACATGGTGTCACCGCAATTAGTCTTACTTGACAATGGAAAATGTTGATTGATGCTTAATCTTTTATTTTCCTTAAAACTGATTGTATGGAGATAACTCAATTCCCCTCCAAAAACCCTAACCTCATCAAACGTTCATACCCCTAGCTGGCCCTGTGTGAAAAAGTTATTTAAAACACAGCACGGCAGAATTCCAATCGATCCAGCAATTTTGGCTGCAAAAAAATAATAAAAATGCCCACGCGCGCGGAGACCAGAAACCGGAGACTTTTTTGGCCTAAAAGTGATCCTTTTATATTTGTTATCATTGTAGGAGTTTTGGCTGGTCCTGTTGGAGAAAGGTTTGGATAGAGGGCAGTTGTCATGGTGATGGGTATGATGGCGGCCTGTGGTGTCATTTTAGCGTGTTTTGCCCAGACGTCTTCACATTTAGCGATATTTTTGGTCTCAATGACAAGTATGTTATAATATAATGTTATATTGTAAGTACGGCTTGTATATGTTTATATAATTATAAGTTACAATGAAGGTGCTTTTATAATAATAATGGACACTTATATTGCGCCGGTATCCGCCAAGTTTGACGCTCATGGGGCATGAACATTATTACCCCTGTCATTGGGCCAGTTATATCATTCCTAGAACCATCTCAACTCCCTGGGGAGTATGCAACCCATGCTGCCAAATGTGTAGCGCAACGAGCTTAATCAAACACAATTGCCATCACAGGTCCCCATTTATACTCCTGGGTGAAGAGAAGCAATTATAGTCAAGTGCCTTGCTCAGGGACACAAGCACCACGGTCGCGGCCAGGATTCGAACCCACATTCTGACCACTCGACCATCAGCAGAACACAGGTCTGATCCACTTGGCACCCCATATTGGACATGGCACCCCCATATTAGTTTTGATGCGAACCTGAACTCGTCAACTTGTACTAAGTGTACATGTATAAATGGACATACATTAGATCTACAATTCTGTGTACTTAGTTTGAGGTACATGTTGGTTACTTAAACTTATTGACCCTTTGCTCGTATTTATGTTTAAATTGAAGGTGTCGCATTCGGTGTCATTTTTATTCTCGTTAAAATGATGATGGAAGGTATTTCAAGAGGCGCTTTGCAGGCGGCAATTACCCTGGCTCGTGTTGGCGATTCGCTGGCAATGTTGATCATCGCTCCTCTTGTACAAGTGTCCCTGGCCCACTTATGGATGGATGGGTGTCTCGTTTCTATAATGTCTTCATCTCATAGTGGTAGGGGCGCTACTTGTGGAACCTCCGAACGCGTCTGACCCACACGACTATTCAGTCATTCTCGATGATGATATTGAACCTGACAATTCCAGCACCTCTGATGGTTTCACTCCAAAGTGGAAATCCCTCATGTTGATTTTCAATTGTTCAATCCTCACAAAGTTCATTTTCTGGGTGTTAATCATGCTGATGGTTGCCACGAATCTTCTTAGCATTTGCTGGTACGTATATTTTGTGCCACAGGCTGAGGCTAAGGCTTTTTCATCAAGTGACGCTGTATCATTCGTCGCAGCAGCAGGTGCTGTACAAATTATCCTCGATTGTTATGGGAAAGCTCATTGATGGAAGGATCGTCGGCAAAAGGGCAAATCTTGTCGTCTGCGTCCTTCTGTGCTCCTGATCCTTAATGCTTATAATTTAGATCCACTAATCAACACATACTGGCCGATGATGTTTGCCACAATTAGCCTACTCTTCGAGGTTTCTTTGGACTTGTGTTTTGTCTGGTTGATGTATTAGCTAAGGAGGTAGCAGGACTAGAAGGCCTTGCAAGTACCTTTGGACACATTGAACTCTGCTGCGGGATAAAAGCCCTGTCACACTCTATTGCGACGGGACGGAGCTCGCTGTGCGCTTTAATTTTTTTGCAAAACGCATTACGATCGCGGAAAACTGTCCGAAAATTTCTGAAAATGTCAAACAACGGAGATTTTAGTACGCTCCCATCGCACTCACGGCGCTCCTGCTGCGACCCACCGCGCTCCCATCTCGTCCAGTGTGGAGTTCGAACGCGCTCCCACGGCGCTCTACATGACCAAGCGCGCTACGCCCTTATGACGTCCGCAATACGTTCTCGAAACGTTCGATGCGTCCGCGCGGCGAGCATAAATAGACCCCGCTGCGACCGCCAGTCATCAGTCCGCTTTCCCCGCTTGACGAGGCCACATCACAGCTGTGGGGTCTATTTATCATCATTTATCACATCACAGCTCATCAACATGGTCCGAGGAGGCAGAAGCAAGGGCACCAAGGACAAGGGGAGAGGGAAGCGGTCGGCACCACAGCCATCACCACCGCCATCACCAATAAGAACAAGAAGAACAAGAACAAGAAGAACAAGAAGAACAACCCGGCAGTGAGGAGAGTGACGGTGGTGTCCGTGATGAGCATACTGACGGTGGTAGCGTCGTCAGCAGTGTGCCCTCTTCCCCGCGGGACACCAGTCCTGCCGGCAACAATCCCAAGAAGAAGCCCAAAACGATGACAGACCTGACTGAGGAGGAGGAGAACATGGCTTTGTGGATAGAAGAAAATGAGTGTCTTTATAACAAGAAACTCAATGCTTACAAAGACACTAAAAAGAAGACCAAGATGTGGGAAGACAAGGCAGCGGAGCTGAGCAGAGACACCAAGATGCTGATTGTGTGGTACAGGTCCTTGAGCACAAGATACAGCCGCCTCATCAGGAAGAAGTCCGGGGACGGGGCAGCCGACCTGACTGAGCGGGATCGGTGGGTGCTGGCCAAGTTCTCCTTCCTGAAGGTCTACATGCACGAGGTCAGGAAGCGGACTGCTGTCAATGTAAGTTACAATTAAATATCATTTTCATGTCAGTATTGATATGCACTTCTCTCCTTCTCTTAACTTATTATTACCTTCGTATATGATGTGCATTTCTTGTACATGAATGTGTATACAATTGTACTTACTTTAATCTTCTTTTCTTTGCTTTTGTCTTTGCAGATCAAGGAGAAGCTAGCTGCTGCAGCTGCTGCAGCTGCTGCAGCTGGCGGTGCTGGCGAGGATGATGGGGCGGACGAGGATGACGATGTCCTGGAGGTGCTGGCAGCCACCCCCGCCTCTTCTACCGACACCCCTGTAACACGTCTGGCCGAAGAAGTCCGCATCATCCAAGAAGGCTGCGGCAGAAGAGGAGCAACTTCTGTCTGACATAGCAACAGAGGGCAGCAGTCGGTGGCCATCCAGGAGAAGATGCTGGACATGCTGAAGCCCGGGAGAGCCACCGAGAGGACGACCTATGCTGACTGGGCCAAGGAGGTGATGGTGGACCTCCATCCCTCATTGTGGCGGAAGTTCCTGCAGGAGCACTCCCAGCTCCTCTACAGCTACCTCAACAGGAACGACGAGCTCAAGTCCCGGTCAGCAGCCCAGCCGTCCGCCTCTCAGCAGTACCAGCCTCCCACTCAGCAGTACCAAGGCCCATCTCAGCAGTACACCTCCACCTCCCAGCAGTACCAGGGTCCATCTCAGCAGCAGTACCGGTCTCCCTCTCCGACCTCCAACATGTGGCAGCCACCACCGCAGCTTTGGCCGACCAATGTGCAGGCGGGTACAACCTCGGTGTGGGGGTCCCAGTCTGCAGAGTGGGTGCATGGCCAGATGCATCCCCCTCGGACCACCCAGCTGACGACACTGCAGACCGTCACCAGGCCCTCGACGTCCCAAGGTTCCCAAGGTGTGCTCCGCCGGGTCCCTGCAGCCACGGCCACCTACACCAGATCCAGCACTCCTCTGCATGAAACGTCGGACTCCTTCAACATCAGCGGTCTCCAAGACGCCGCCAACGTCGACACTTCAATCAGCGACTCCTTCATCGACAGACTGGGGTCAGCGCTGTCTGATGCCAACAAGGAGCAAGACACCGATGACAACAACAACGAGGAGAAGTAGACAGTGTGCTTGTGTATATAGACCGATGACAACAACAACGAGGAGAAGTAGACAGTGTGCTTGTGTATATAGACAGTTCCAGAGACAGGGTGTTTGTGCATAGCCAGACACAGTTTATAAGTTTTCAGATTTTATAGAGACAGGGTGTTTGTACATAGCCAGACACAGTTTATAAGTTTTCAGATGTTATAGTTGCATATCATGTTTCATGTTTCATGTATACTTGTTCAAAATAAAAGCCTGCAATTTATTTGTATTGTATGGAAACTTGAAATACTTGTTGTCCTATTTTACTTTAATACAATTTAACTTTAAGTAAGACTAATTGCGGTGACACCATGTGGAATCTCGATTGAGTAGTAATTAGTTCTGAAAAGAACTGGTGGTACAACTCGACGTTTCGATCAGTAGTGCGGTAAGGTGTACATCGGCGAAACAGGACGCAACCTCCCCATCAGATTGAAGGAACACCGAGCACACGGCCGCAGAGGAGATTTCGAGAAGTCCGCCATCGTCAAGCACTCGCACATCAAGGACCACCAAATCGACTGGCAGGCAGCCCAACTCATCACACCCATCGACACATGGCACCCCAGACGCCATCAAGATCGTCAAACACGACACTGTGCCACAGGACATCGGCTTCTACAGACTGAAGGATCTTCTATGTCAACAACTGATTCAGTTCAGTGAGCACACACTTCTCTCCCCCAACCCCTAGGATCCTAGTCTCAGTTTCCCGCCTGCGCGCCTCAACGAACTAATCCTCCAGCATCCATTCATGGGATGATCCTCCAGCAGTCTACTTAAGCAGCAGCATTTTCCAGAGTCCGGCATTCTCCTGAGGACGATCAGAGCATACTGATCGAAACGTCGAGTTGTACCACCAGTTCTTTTCAGAACTAATTACTACTCAATCGAGATTCCACATGGTGTCACCGCAATTAGTCTTACTTATCATCCTCACCATGCAAAGCTACAAGTTTTACAATTTAACTTTAATAAAATTTAAAAAAATTAAACTTAAACATTTTGCCCACTTAAACATTTCGCCCCATTTTTGTCTGTTTTAAGAATTAATTTGGTTTTGTTGGGAGTTGGGAGTCTGGGACTTGTCAAAAATAAGTTAAAAAGTTTAAGCTAGACATTGTGGATAATAAAATAGAAAACAACAAGGTTTATTTCATTTACATGAAATTTATAATATTTAATTGATATATGACACAAAACACAATAAAGGGGGCCACTTTCCTACCGTCACGTTAGCAGTTTTTCTAATGGTTGTAATTTTTTTTTAAATATCTGAAACCACCCAAAAAGAATTTCAACATTTGAATAGACATGCATGCTTATCCTAAAGATAATGAGTTGATTATTACTATTATTTTTTTAATTACCCTAAAATTTCCATCAACAAATGGACGGAAAAGTGAGGTAACTTTTTCCGTCCAATTTTTATGGAAATTTGAGGGTAAAAAAAAAAATAAAAAAAATAATAAAAAAATAAAAAAATGAAATAAATCAACTCAAATTAGTTCTAGTATAAGCCTGCATGTCCATTCACATGTTGAAACACTTTTTGGTCGGTTTCAGGTACTTAAAAATAAATAACAACCATTGTGAAAAACTGCTAACGTGACGGATGCAAAGTGGCCCCCTTTATTGTGTTTGATGTCATATACAATACTGTGTACTGTTGAACTGTGATATATACAATACTGTGTACTGTTGAACTGTGATATATACAATACTGTGTACTGTTGAACTTCACTGCCAGGCACTTTAAAACTGTTCATATCTTTGCCAACTGTTCACATATTTGACAACTGAGTCTCTTTATATCATCCTGTCCTGCCAGGGCACAGAGCCGGCAGGTGAATTGAAGTACAGCTTGAGGTATTCTCATTGTTTCTTGGCTGCAGTGCCGTCACGGTTTGGCCCTCTCATGTTGTCTACCTCATGCATACTGGCACCAGCCCTCCAAGAACCTGGGATCACTTGATGGTTGGCATCCTCCACATCCATTGCAGCATTCTGAAGGGCAGGATAGCGCATCCTCATCAGGTTGTGGAGACAGACGCAGGCCTCGACGATGAGTCGTATGGTGTCAGGATCATGCTGCATGGTGGTCAGGAGAATCTGCCAGCATTGTGCCAGGATGCCGAAGGCGTTATCCATGATGCGACGTCCTCTGGATACCCTGTAGTTGAAGATCCTCTGCTCTTTGGTCATCTTGCGCTGCGAGTAGGGCTTCATCATGTATGTCCGCAGCCCAAACGCATCATCACCGAGGAAGAAGTATGGCATGTCCCTATCATGTGGTAGGGGGTCTGCTGGAGGAAGACCAATGCTCTTGTCTTCCAGGCACTCCTTCAGCTCTTATTCATTGAAGATCTGTGCATCTGACATGTGTCCCTGGCCTCCAACATCTATCAACAGGAACTTGTAGTCTGCGTCTAAGAGGCCCATCAGAACGATGGAATAGAAGCCTTTGTAGTTGTAGTAGAGGCTTCCACTGTTCCATGGCCTTCTGCAGGCAACATGCTTCCCATCAAAGGCTGCACAGGCATGAGGCATGTTCCATCTACATGCAGACTTCTCGTACACACACAGACATGGTATTGTGAGGAACTCTGAAGTCAAACTTCATACTGGCGTACTTGTCACCGGAGGCCAGGTGGCGCATAGTCATTGCTATCTTCAACCCTGGTTCGATAGCCTTTCGATGCCGGGTGTCTTGTTTGGTGCATCTTGGACCAAGTCTCTCATGGAGCTCATCAAACATCTCTGGTGGTACTCGCAGGAAGTTGAAGTAGGATGCAGGATCTTCACCCCGTAGCTCAGGCATCAGGCGGTGGTAGTGGCCGAACTGTAATCTTCTCCCCACGTCTAGCCATGGTCGGACCCAGCATCTCCTCGGCCTTGCCCTCCTCCTCCGTCTCCTTCTCACGATGTGGACAAGGGCTGCGTCATCCTGTGCCTGTTGAGCCTGCAAATTTGCCAACTGCTGTAGAATTAGCAAATTCTGGCTGGCTGCAGCCATGATGAGGAGATGGACACTGATGTGGTAGTGTAGGATGAGGCTGTATTTATACCATTTGTGTGTGTGTGGCACAGCACACACACACACACAAGTGGGATCGTACTGTGAGCCTACTGCAAACGTCGGAAGATCGCCATTGGACGCGCATGGGCGTATAAGGAGCGGCATAGTCGCAGCGGCAGCTCCGTGTGGACGTTGTACGAGCGGGAAGAAGTCAATAACGCTCCGTAGAAGCGCAACAAGGACGGGAGAGAGACGTAGCGACATCGCAATGAACGTAGTGAGAACTCAGTACAGACGCAGCGGACAAGATTTATTTCCCGCTGCGACCACAAGACGCTCGTGTGCGTCCTTGCTGCGCTCGCTTTGCGCTCATGCTGCTCGCTTTGCGCTGCCGCTGCGACCGTACTGAGTCCTTACATCGATCTGATCAGAGCGCCGAGCCTAGGCGACCATTTTGTGCATGCACAAAACGGTCGCCGCGGTCAGGCGTCCCAGGGCGACCATGGCGTTCCTCTCCCGTCCAAGCAAGTTTCCACTGAGTCATCGATCCGTTCTAGGAGACCTTACTGCGCTCACCTCTGCGCTTTCATGATTTTGTGGTCGCAGCCCGAGCGCAGCCCGAGCGCAGCCCGATCGCAGCCCTGGTGTGACAGGGGTTTAACGAATATAGGTCTTGGATTTGCGCCAGGTAAGCATCCATTACAGTCTTACTGTCAAGGTGGAACATTTAATACTTTCAGTAAAACAGTGTGAAGTGGGATGGTTCCTTTTTAGAATGGCTTTACTCCACAAAGGAGGAAAATTAAGTATCCCTTCCTGGACTTTGCGCCAGAATTGTAAAGTCTGAATTTCTAATTTCTATAGGTCAAGAAGAAGAAGGGCCTACGTTAGTCTCATAGGAATATTTGACCAAACACGTGTACTGGTTACGAACAACGTATTCTGACTATTATTTAAACGGCTGTAATACTTTGAATGCTTCAAGACTGAGCATGAATTGATCAACAATAACATTAAGTGGTTGATAAACTAACATTAGTTTCTTCAAATACATAATTTCTTCCATTATAACATCTTGTCTATGTCATTTTCAGGGTGGATCTATGACAAGACTGGGAGTTACGACATTGCACACATGATACTAGGAGTATAGGATATCTTGTCGTTCTTATTATTCCTGTCATTGCTGAATGGATAGTCCACATAAGGTCAAGCTCTGATCATCAAAGAAGTACATGTATAAATTAACTGATACAACATTGGATGATACTTGGAGCAGGATATCTTGTCGTTCTTATTTCAGTTACTGCTGAATAGATAGTCCACATATAAGATCAAGTGCTGATCATCAGAGAAGTATAAATTAACTGACACAACATTGTATATAGCATACTTGGAGCAGCATATCTTGTTCTTATTCAAGTCACGGTAACCAGATTATCACCATGATCAGGCATATTGAGGTTCATTAGCTAATTAAGTCTACATGTACACCCACACACACATCCGTCTATCTGCAGATACAGGGGTGCTGGAAACCAGATTACCACCACGAGCAGGCATAGTAATAGTCGTGTATGATGCAATCTCCATCCATTAGCTATAAGTAAGCCCACATGCACATCCACACGCATATCCACACGTACATCCACACGCACATCAGTGACGGTGAAACTGGATCTGGTCTAAAAATGGCTCGTTCGTGAAACAAGTATTCCTGAGTTTACACAATGTTGGAAGTAATGCGGTGGTCCACGGTGGGTTATGGGACACCTCCGCCTCAATTTTGTGCTAGCTTATTACAACCTGGACGGAAAATCTGCAGGAATTGATTGTTCCGCTTAAAAAAGAAAATGGTTTTCCTTTTTAAAGAAAGTTTGGTGCTTTGAAGATAAAAGTTGTCTTAGTAAGATCAGAGTAATATTTTAAGAAAAATAAGATACATTTCATTTGCATGATAATAACAAGTAAAAACGCATTATGAAATTTATTGTTAGCTCTTATTTATGTAAACAATGATATTAAAGTCATTTGTATAATGGAGACAGACAAGTTATTTTCAATTAATTTACATAAACAAAACATATTCTAAATGATAATAAACTACCAGGTACCATGAACTATACATGTATGATAACTACAGCACAATAACATGACATCTGTATACATCATGTACCAGGTACCATGAACTATACAGGTATGATAACTACAGCACAATAACATGACATCTGTATACATCATGTTATAACGTACCAGGTACCATGAACTATACAGGTATGATAACTACAGCACAATAACATGACATCTGTATACATCATGTTATAACGTACCTAATTAAGGAGTCTTTCATAACTTATTTTGTTACAGACTTGTCCTTTAATTTGCTTGTTTGAACTATCTGTTTTGTAATCTTTATAGTAGTCCGAGTTTCATAATATAGCTACATTATAATCTATTTGTATAAAGCTTACAAGGGATTGTTTCTCCGACCAGTAGCACTATCATCAGCAATCATGAATGATATAACCGACCAGTAGCACTATCATCAGCAATCATGAATGATACAATTGAGAAATATATTCAATTATAAATTAACTGTTTAATCACCTTGGTAAATTCATCCAAAAACTAAAAAAGGGCATAGGGGGGCCTACTTTATTGACTAACTCCCTGGGCATTTTTGCTAGAACATCCCAAATCCTCCAAAATCCATCAACATGCAGTAAAAATGTACCCCAATTGTTGAACTTTGATTGAATTGGTACAGTAGCAAATGCAAAGCATCCATGGCTTGGCTATACACAGTCCTGAATCCAACAAAAGCAGCCAGTGGAGTTTGATGGATTTGGTACACATGGCTACATGCTCTATTCTCTGTGGAGTACTGAATCCACCAAAATCCAGCAAAACCAGGTGGTGGATTTGGATGGACTTGGGGTAGTTAGGGTTAATTGTTCTTTATATCTACAACAGGTTTAGCAACCATATTATAGCATTGTAATTACACTTGTATGAATAAACATGATTTTGAACTTAAAGAACTATTAATGTGCAATGAGCAATACATCATTTCTATGTTCCTGCATCTATTGATGAATATTTTATTTGTATGTTGTTATTTCAAGCAGGAAAATAACTTTGATAAGCCTACACAACCAAGGAAAATTTAATGCATCTTTATTTTTGTGAGTGATATCATGAGATAACCCTTTTTAAGCATTAATGCATACGGCAGGTATGTACAACGTATAGGGACTGGTATAAGTTGGTGACAATTAGCAATAAGACATAATAGGGCAGTTACCAAGTGAAACTAAAATATATATAACAATTAAAATGGCTGACCTTAGATTTGTGAAAATGACTGCATTGAGAAAGAATGGTTGTTTTACAAAATCTACACACATAATCAGTATGGAAAATTCTAACATTTTCAAAATCAGAAAAATTGATATAAAAAGCTTGGCATAAAGGTTCTCTTATTACGTGTATTTATAATCAATACAATTTGAAATGCATGGCTGATTATAAAAAAAATTATAAAACCTTTTTTTACCTGGTAATAAGAAGCACTTAAGATACACCTATTTACACCTCATATCACGTTATTTAAAAAACACTACCAAGATTATTTTTAAAAGTTTTACTAAAATACTTAGGTTTATTGTTTTAAGTTTGCTCATTTAAAAATATTGAAAAAATAAAGCCTTTTTAGAAAGGCACACTGTTAAAATAACTGGTACATGTATAATTTATTTGTGTGTTTTACGCTTTATATATATGCAGCACCATCGTTTGGAAAATAGTTTGAAAAAAACCATAAGGGTTTATACACAAAATGATAGCACACATTTTACCACGGTTACAACTGGATAAATTGTGAGAAATACTGAAAATGGCACCCATTGGCATCAATTGCGTCTCAAAAGAGGAAGGCGGGTGACATAAGTCTAGATAATTGGATTTATATAAAATAGAATTGCAAGAAAATATTATGAGTGTAAGAATAATCTTTGCAAAAAGAACATACAGTATAAGTATTAAGAATATACTAGTACATGTATGTACAAAATTAAGATAAGAGTTACAGCCATAAGTAGATGAAAGAGATTTCCCTCCAATTTAATCTACAAACTATATTACATGAACTATTTGGAGTTATTTTCATACTAACATGATGCACTTATCCACACATTAATATTACAAATTTACCTCATGATATGAATGGAAAATCATGTTAAACTTTTCCTGCAGTCTCTACCCAGCTACTAAACGAACAGAACTTCATGGCTTGTAATACCTAGCTTTACAATCCATACAAGCCAATGGTAGTTTTCCCATAAAACACAATGGTAGGTTTCCCATACAACCCAATGGTAGGTTTCCCATACAACCCAATGGTAGGTTTCCTATACAACCCAATGGTAGGTTTCCCATACAACCCAATGGTAGGTTTCCCATACAACCCAATGGTAGGTTTCCCATACAACCCAATGGCTATTATTAACCAGTAGGTTCCATTAGTTACAGCTTCCTTTATTGATCAGGGCAGTCATTAACATTTATACACTCAAAGTTATGAAGTACCTTTCCAGCAGGACACTTGCATCCTGGAACACACTGTGTTTCTGTACATTCTGTTGGTCCTAATGAATTAATTGATTGGCAGGTAATCTCACAAGGTGGTGTACACTCCGCGTAGTATGCCCCCGTTGGACAAGAAATAGCTGAACAAAAAACACAAAAAAAATGTTTTTAAATTAATAACACATTAACCCTTCTGTGACTGCAAAAAGGATCAAAATCAGTCAAATTGTTGATATACTTGCCAAGATATATCTAATGTACTTAAAAGTCAAACACTGTCAAACGTTACGTGTAGTAAGTACATTTGAAGGTTAAAATGAGTCGACCGTTTTTGACTGGTAAAAGCATTGTCTGGTATTGTTCGGGGTGGTCATAATGACAGTAAAAACCAGTCAAAAATGCCCATGTGTGCACATTTAGGTCAACAGTCAAAACAGGCAGTTGACTGGTTATGACCTCTATAGCTACTTGCCACTAAAGTGCAGCTACAGTAGGATGGTCAAGCATCTCTCCACCTTTGCTTTACTAACCGTAACAATGTATAGTAGGATGGTCAAGCATCTCTCCACCTTTGCTTTACTAACCGTAACAATGTATCACGGCTCCATATTTTGTTTGCTATTGGCAGGTAAGTTATGGCAATTTTTATTTTCCATCAAGACATTTGTTTTTATTTGAGGAAAATATAACAAATACATACTACTTTATAAAATATTTCATAAAATAATCGTCAGAAGTAAGATTTTAGAATAAATATGTCCCGTTATTAATTCATTTTTAATGTATAGACTAATCCGGCGACCACTGTTTTCCGCCATTACTGCGGTGGTACCACACTACACGCACGCGTCACACGCATTCTCAAATATGCGGTACGCTAGCATTTCATCAAATGGAGTGTACAGATTGGTTGAAGAAGTAATGGACTGTATAGGAAACAAACATAGTGTTGCTACTGAATGATTTATTAAGGTCACAAAAATCTTTCAAATCTAACAATTTACATGTATGGATCAAGCTCCCTCAGAATCATAACAAATATATTTCATAGCTTTAACATTGTTCATATTTTTTTAATGATAAGGATTCCTTACTTACCACAATAGTTTTCTCTCTGCCAGTCTAATGTGACACCTTTTTTCCTGGCTTCATGTGCATAGGCTGATAGTACATCACACAGACATTTATCTTGCATTGGACAAGCACACCAATCATAAAGGCAAGCATCATAGAACGGTTCAGGATCAATAAGATGATGTGCTGGAGAGAATACATCACCCTGAAATATAAAGAAAACAATCAGATGAGATATCACATATGTCTATTTGCCTCCATGAGGTAGCTCTTACCCTCAAGATATCACATCTGTATATTACCTCTGCTAGGTAGCTGATACCCTATAGATACAATGTATGTCTATTGCCTCCATGAGGAAACTCCTACCCTTACAATGTTGCCTCTGTGAGGTAGCTGAGACATCACATCTGGTTATTATCTCCATGAGCTATCTCTCACTCTCCAGATATATCTATTTATTGCCTCAATGCAGTTTCTTTTACCATTTAGATACATCTGTCTATTGCTTCCATGAGGTAGCTCCTGCCCTTATGATATCATATCTGTATTGCTTTTGTGAGGTACCTATAATACTCTAGATATCACATCAGTCTATTGCATCCATGAGGTAGCTCCTGCCCTTATGATATCATATCTGTATTGCTTTTGTGAGGTACCTATAATACTCTAGATATCACATCAGTCTATTGCATCCATGAGGTAGCTCCTGCCCTTATGATATCATATCTGTATTGCTTTTGTGAGGTACCTATAATACTCTAGATATCACATCAGTCTATTGCATCCATGAGGTAGCTGTTACAGTTTAAATACCATGCATGCATACTGCCTCTATGACGTTGCTCTTAATTGCAATATTTTGCATGTGTTTATTGGTTCCGTGATGGTTGCTTTTACCACATCTGTCTACTCTCTCCATGAGGTAGCTCCTACCCTTAAAATTAAGATACCATATCTATTTATTGCCTCATCGATGTAGCTTTTACTGTTTATATACCACATATGTCTATTACCTCCATGAGGTTGCTCTTTACCTTTAGGTTATATCTATTCAATGTCTCCATGATTCGAGGTAGCTTTAACCAGATATCACATCTGCCAAGGTAGCTTTTACTGGTTAGATACCAATATGGGATCCATTGCCTCCATGAGGTAGCTCTTTATCCTTAGGATATCATATCTATTTAATGTATCAATGAGGTTTCTTTTACTACTAAGATATCACATCAGCATATTGCCTCCATGAGGTAGATTTTACCATTAAGATATCACATCTGACTATTGCCTCCATGAGGTAGCTCTTATCATTAAGATATCACATCTAACTATTGCCTCCATGAGGTAGCTCTTACCATTAAGATATCACATCTGACTATTGCCTCCATGAGGTAGCTCTTATCATTAAGATATCACATCTGACTATTGCCTCCATGAGGTAGCTCTTACCATTAAGATATCACATCTGACTATTGCCTCCATGAGGTAGCTCTTACCCTTAATATACTACATCTGTCTATTGCCTCAATGAGGGAGCTGTCATCTTTAGCACATGGAGTAAGCTCTTTACTTTCTCTGCATGAACATTCAGGATAATCACCACATATAAAAGTGTTTCCAAACTCAGAGGATGTTGTTGTGTATGTGCCATTTCGACTTCTGCAGAATAATGATGAAAATAATAAGAATATGTTTAAGAATTAGAGATGTTATTGCTATGTGCATAGTATTAGACAACAATACCTTGGGTGTTATTTGGACACCCTGTTCGTTAAATGGACACCCTGTTTGTTAAATGGACACCCTGTTTGCTAAATGGACACCCTGTTTGTTAAATGGACACCCTGTTTGTTAAATGGACACACTGTTTGTTAAATGGACACCCTGTTTGTTAAATGGACACCCTGTTTGTTAAATGGACACCCTGTTTGTTAAATGGACACCCTGTTTGTTAAATGGACACCCTGTTTTATTTGTAAAACATATGCAAAAGTATTGTAAGTTAAACATTTAGACACCCTGTTTATCAAAGAATAACAAATTTGGACGCCCTATTTTCAAATCCTGGCTTATACACTGGCTATGCGTACCATATACTGGCTTATATACTGGCTTATACACTGGCTATGCGTACCATATACTGGCTTATACACTGGCTATGCATACCATATACTGGCTTATACACTGGCTATGCGTACCATATACTGGCTTATACACTGGCTATGCATACCATATACTGGCTTATACACTGGCTATGCGTACCATATACTGGCTTATACACTGGCTATGCGTACCATATACTGGCTTATACACTGGCTATGCGTACCATATACTGGCTTATACACTGGCTATGCGTACCATATACTGGCTTATACACTGGCTATGCGTACCATATACTGGCTTATACACTGGCTATGCGTACCATATACTGGCTTATACACTGGTTATGCGAACCATATACGGGCTTATACAATGGCTATGCGTACCATATACTGGCTTATACACTGGCTATGCGTACCATATACTGGCTTATACACTGGCTATGCGTACCATATACTGGCTTATACACTGGCTATGCGTACCATATACTGGCTTATACACTGGCTATGCGTACCATATACTGGTACAAATCATAAAGACAAAAATAGCATAGGGTTGCTTTATTGTGGAGTGCCATGGTCAAGCGGTTTAATACATCGAATTTGTGTTCTGATGTCCGAGTCGTCAGAATGTGGGTTCGAATCCTGACTGACCATGGTGTTTGTGTCCTTGAGCAAGACACTTGAGCATAATTGCTTCTCTTCATCCAGGAGTAAATGGGTACCTGTGAGGGCAGAGTTGGTTGCTGAGTTTGATTAGCCGTATGCGCCGAAATGGCAGCAATTGAGCTGTATACTCCCCAGGGAGCTGAGATGGTTTCAGGAATGATTTATAAGCCTGACTGATGGTCAGGGGTAATAAAAAGCATAGGGACGTCGTCATGGTGATATGTGCTATATAAGATTAATATTATAAATATTATTTTTCCTCGCCTGTACATTAGGCCAAAAAAAAGGCTCCGGTTGCTGGTCATAGGTACCCTAACCCGCATCGGCTTCCAAATCGATGCGGTGACGCATTTTTTTTGGGGGGGGGGGGGGGGTAATATTTTTGGGTAATATTTCTTTTTTGCCAACCAGCGAAATACCACATGTACACATGGTTATTGTAATCAGACCAAATTTCCCATACACCAAGTATGGTGTCGAGAGAGGCCACACAAATTGCGCAAATGTTCATACCCATATGTGAAGAAGTCGTGAAAAACACTGCACTGCAGAATTCTAATCAATCCATCAATTTTGGCTGAAATTGTTAAAAAAAGAAAAGAAACAATGCCGACGAGCAAGTCTGAGGTAACCCGTGCGGAGACCAGAATCCAGAGACTTTTTTGGGGTCTTATCTAGTATTTGTATAAATTTATTGAATTCAAACCTTTGCTTACCTAAAGTCATCATCAGGATTACCGTTATAGTCTCCACACAGTCCACAAAGTAGTCCCTTCCAAAGATTATCAGCTACAACTTCACCGAAGTGTTCACCATCAAATGAGACGGTAATTCCCATGTTAGTATGTACAACTACCAACAAACCTACAGTCAATATAAGAAGGTTAACATTAATGGTTATCACCAACATATGTATGGTAAATCTACAAGCACTGCTAGAAAAAAAAAGGCACAGCATCCCCTGAATTGGAAAATTAAATATAACTTACAAACATAAAACACAGGGGTGTGATTGGGCAGTTTTGAAAAATGCACGTAAATTTTGCTAGGGGTATTGGGGCCGCTGTTGTGAACAGCACTGGGATGAAATCTATAGTTCTGAGCGTTTGCTTTGCTTTCCTTTATTGCTTAAATTTTTTAAATCCGGAGATCACAACAATGCGATTTTTCAAAATCCGGAAATCCGGAAAAATCCGGACAAATCACACCCCTGAAAAAAATAAAAAATGGAAGAACATGGGAAATAAATAAAATTTTAAGCTTTGCATGGTGGAAGAACAGGAAGAGGAAGTCTGCGGTAGCATTTATAAATAAAATGTACCTTAGGGAGGAGGGTCTCCTCCTACAGGCCCAGGCTTTGTCCAGGCCTGGGGCCTGTATAATCCCATAGCCAAGCACAAAAGACCCTTTACCAATCCTCCTACTATAGCTGCACTATCTGCTCAGTGCACATCGTAGCCCTCTAGCGGTGACTTTACGTGTCTTGATGATAGCCACTTTTGCATCATGTGAGCGTTGTGCGTACACTTTATGCATGTATGTAGTCTAACAACATGTGCCCTCAACAGCTTATGCATGGTGCCAATAGTGGGAAGTTGCTATAGAGGTCAAAATCGGTCAACTGCCCGTTTTGACATTTTTGGTTTTTACTGTCATTTTGACCACCCTGAACAATACCAGACAATGCTTTTACCAGTCAAAAACGGTCGACTCATTTTGACCTGTAAATGTACTTACTACACGTAAGGTTTGACTTGTTAGGTGCACTAGATATACCTTGGCAAGTATATCAACATTTTGACTGATTTTTGACCCTTGTAGTAGTAGGAGGGCTAATGAATAGATTTCAAATAGCTCTTATTGCTAACACGGACTTGACTGACACCTCAACTGTCTTTTGTTCACAACAGTAGTCATTATAATGAGCTCTACTTGGCTGGGCTAGGCTAGGATAAAACTGTTACAGGATTAGGACTCATTAATAGGAGGCCAGGTAGGCCCTCATCTTAAAAAGTCAGTGGAATGTTACTTATAAAAACAAAGAATTTACTTACCCAGTTTTTGGATGCTGAACTCTGGTTCATGAAGATATGGCAGATCCACCATGACTCCATCTACTGTAACTTTCATATTGGGTAATAAGTCTATTCTCCAATTGAACAATCTGAATGACATAAGTTGAGTCCATGACACCTGGTAGGTCTCTTTGCCGTTATTCTGAACTATGACCTCAAAGTTTTCTCCATGGCAATCTTTAGCGAATGTGTATGTACATGTTCCTTGGAAATCATGGAATCTACCGTCAAATGTACGATAGTGTGGATCACCAAAGACAATACAAGATGCCATTCCTGCAACAGTCATGACAATATTCAACACATGTTATGAGAAACTATTCAAACTAACCTTAACAAACATCAACTGACTAACACGTGTTATGAGAAACTATTCAAACTAACCCTAACAAACATCAACTGACTAATTTACAAAATGATCAAAACTATATAGCAAAGTTTTAACAGAGTACAGATTAGGCCAAAAAAAAGGGTCTCTGCTTTCTTGTCATAGGTCGTGACGCGCATGTCTGAGGTGATGCGCATGTCTGAGGTGACGCGCATGTCTGAGGTGACGCGCATGTCTGAGGTGACGCGCACAGAGACCAGGAACCAGAGTGGTTTTTTTTTGGCCTTATTATATTTGACTGTCATCTCATCATTTGAATCCACTTACTTGGTAAGCACTGTTCACAACATCCACCGTGAGGAATTGCAATTTCTTCAGTCTGGAATTATAAATAAACAAAAAAATTCAATTGGAGCAAGTTTAAAATAATTGTTTAAAAGTAAACAAATTCAAGATATTTCTCATAAGGGAAGTAGGCTCGAGTTTTTCTTGATTTTCTAAGAATTCCCAATTTTATCTTTAAAATCTTTGTTATAAAAATATTTTTGTTGAAAAACTTTAACATTGTTTGAATATTTATTTGTCTTATTATTATTTTGTTTTAATTGCTTCCAACATTATAACTAACCTCATACCTCACAGTCCATCTCAAAGTGAACATTATAACTAACCTCATACCTCACAGTCCATCTCAAAGTGAACATTATAACTAACCTCATACCTCACAGTCCATCTCAAAGTGAACATTTAGGTCAACATTATAACTAACCTCATACCTCACAGTCCATCTCAAAGTGAACATTATAACTAACCTCATACCTCACAGTCCATCTCAAAGTGAACATTTAGGTCAACATTATAACTAACCTCATACCTCACAGTCCATCTCAAAGTGAACATTTAGGTCAACATTATAACTAACCTCATACCTCACAGTCCATCTCAAAGTGAACATTTAGGTCAACATTATAACTAACCTCATACCTCACAGTCCATCTCAAAGTGAACATTTAGGTCAACATTATAACTAACCTCATACCTCACAGTCCATCTCAAAGTGAACATTATAACTAACCTCATACCTCACAGTCCATCTCAAAGTGAACATTTAGGTCAACATTATAACTAACCTCATACCTCACAGTCCATCTCAAAGTGAACATTATAACTAACCTCATACCTCACAGTCCATCTCAAAGTGAACATTTAGGTCAACATTATATCTAACCTCATACCTCACAGTCCATCTCAAAGTGAACATTTAGGTCATAATTATGTGTTGGCATCAAAACTATGGAATCAAGGTTGTATTATAACAAACATGTACATACCTTTTCCCCACACAAATCAGCACTTATATGTAAGATTGTTTTCAATGCCGTATCCCAGACTCATGAATGCAAGTGAAATTTGTGACTGGCTCTGGCTAAACCCTGAACTTGGACCCAATTTTCAAAAGTGAGATTTTGGTATAGTTTGAATCTCTAGATTTTCCTCTTTCATTTGATACTAGATTTGTAGAAACTATTTTTTAATAATTAATTTTGTAACTAAAACAAATTAATACAAAAAATAAAAGGGGTGTATTTTGTTTAAAAAACCAAGAGGTGTTTGGGCAGTAACCCAAACATTTAAAAAAAATGAAAACAATCAGGAATTTTTTTTTCTGATTTCTACAAATCTGGTATCAAATGAAAGAGGAAAATCTAGAGAATCAAACTAAACCAAAATCTCACTTTTAAAAACTGGGTCCAAGTTTAGGTTTTTTTCACATTTTATGATATTTCCAAATTTGTCAAGATATGTTATGAGGTCACATTTGCTTACCTCATCACATGTAACCGGTATACAGACGTCAGGATTACACATTGCTTTACCACTGATACAAAAGCATGTATCGCAACCACTCTTCCAGGCTTCATTGGCAGAATGTCTCTCTCCATTATACACACAGAATGAACCTAGTTATTCACATAAATTATAAATGAGGTCAGAAGAAATGAGACATAGATCATCACATGCTATTAGATTATTGTGACCAGCGATCAGGTTTTCATTTAGGATTTGAAAACTGCCTGGGCCAAAATGAACGAGGTTTTGAAATTGCCTGTCCAACATGAACTGGGTTTTGAAACCGCCTGTCCAAAATGAACTAGGTTTTGAAATTGCCTGTCCATACTGAACTAGCAGGTGACAAATTTTGCCTGCGAAACACTAATTGTTGAGTGCGCAACCCATAACAGTGTGGGCATATTAGGATCTTGTTGTAGGACCCTGGAAAAATTTGAATTAGATTCTCTCTGGTGCAATCTGAGGCTTTTCTACCTTCAAAATTGATAAGAATTAGGACTTACAACAACAAGGTTTGACTTCATTAAGACTCTAAAAGGAGGCTTAATACATGAACATGGACAGATTAGACAATGGACACTGCACTGTCCTGGACAGGTAGGCTTGGCAGGTATGGTCTAAATAGTCCCAACCTGTCCAAACCGATTTGGGGACAGGTGGACGGGTAGCTAGATGAGACCCTGCCAGTGAATAGTCACACACTCGAGTTGTGCCCAATACACATTAAGAACATCACTAGTACTACAAATAGTTACTGAGGTTTTCTTAGATCATTGAGTCATACCTGTGCATTCTGGACAGCAATCCCCATCTTGTTTGAATTGTGCATCTTGTGGACAGTCAAGAAGTGGACATGGATTCAGAGAACATTCCACTTCACCATTCTGGTATTCAAAAATAGGAAAACAATTCAATGAGATGACTTGATCATTGTGATCAACAAGGTATGGAATCGGAGTGATAGTTAGACGACTTGATCATTGTGATCAACAAGGCATGGAATCGGAGTGATAGTTAGATGACTTGATCATTACGATCAACAAGGCGTGGAATCGGAGTGATAGTTAGACGACTTGATCATTGCGATCAACAAGGCGTGGAATCGGAGTGATAGTTAGACGACTTGATCATTGTGATCAACAAGGCGTGGAATCGGAGTGATAGTTAGACGACTTGATCATTGTGATCAACAAGGCATGGAATCGGAGTGATAGTTAGATGACTTGATCATTACGATCAACAAGGCGTGGAATCGGAGTGATAGTTAGACGACTTGATCATTGCGATCAACAAGGCGTGGAATCAGAGTGATAGTTAGACGACTTGATCATTGCGATCAACAAGGCGTGGAATCGGAGTGATAGTTAGACGACTTGATCATTGCGATCAACATGGCGTGGAATCGGAGTAATTGTTAGACGACTTGATCATTGCGATCAACAAGGCGTAGAATCAGAGTGATAGTTAGATGACTTGATCATTGCGATCAACAAGGCATGGAATCGGAGTGATAGTTAGACGACTTGATCATTGCGATCAACATGGCGTGGAATCGGAGTAATTGTTAGACGACTTGATCATTGCGATCAACAAGGCGTAGAATCAGAGTGATAGTTAGATGACTTGATCATTGCGATCAACAAGGCATGGAATCGGAGTGATAGTTAGACGACTTGATCATTACGATCAACAAGGCGTGGAATCGGAGTGATAGTTAGACGACTTGATCATTGCGATCAACAAGGCGTGGAATCAGAGTGATAGTTAGACGACTTGATCATTGCGATCAACAAGGCGTGGAATCGGAGTGATAGTTAGACGACTTGATCATTGCGATCAACATGGCGTGGAATCGGAGTAATTGTTAGACGACTTGATCATTGCGATCAACAAGGCGTAGAATCAGAGTGATAGTTAGATGACTTGATCATTGCGATCAACAAGGCATGGAATCGGAGTGATAGTTTAACTCAATGACTGAAAATAATACCCCGCATGATAAGGTCATATTAATTGCCATTACTGCTGCATAAATGAGCCAATAAGTTTCAGTCACTGTGTTTATATCTTAAATTAGTGCACCGATTCCATGCCCTGTTGAAAGCCTGCTCTGATCATGACAAAACTGTCCCATTGACTAATGTTTGGTAGAACTAAAAAGTACACATATTCTACACAAAAAAACTGTTGTTAAAATTAGCATTACAGCACACAATCATATTGATGCCTAAAGGTTTTGCTATACAAAGATTTTTGTAACTGCATATGAACTAGACTCTGAAGGTAAAAGGTTAAACATGACAGAAATATGAAAATACAATCACTTTCTCACCAAAGAAATAATCTCACGGTGTCACCTCAATCCTCTTTCTAGGCAACGGTTCTTCCACAATTTAAATTTAGAGTTTATTTTGATAAAGTTTTGAAAAAGTACTGAAACCAATGAACGTCTTTATACGACTATGGGTGATACTCATGTGCAGCATTATCTAACAATATATATAAGTTGGTGAAATTTTTGCATTGGGTGATAAACAATTGATTTAATTTTGCCCTACACCGACGTGTGTATAGCACTGCATACTCAGTGCTTTCCAAGTGTCTGTGAAAAAACTTCACAGGCGACTCAGGCGGGATTCAAACCCACGACCTCCTGCTTACTAGTGCAGACATCTTAACCTCTCGACCACCGAGCTTGCCCGATGATGATTGGCCGGCTGGAATCCTATATATGAAATCCGCTGCTTTATATGATTCTAGCCAGCCAATCGTCATCGGACAAGCTCAGTGGTCTAGAGGTCAAGATTTCTGCACTAGTAGTAAGCAGGAGGTTGTGCGTTCGAATCCCCAAGTTGCCTGTGAGGCTTTTTTTTCACAGACACTTGGAATGCATTGAGTATGCAGTGATATACATATGTCAATGTAGGTCAAAATGAAATGAATATCTGACAATACTTACATTGCAAGTGCAGTTTGTACACTTGTCTCCTTCAGGTTGGAAGAATTCACCATTGATCAAGAACTTATTATCAAACAAACAATCATGATCCAAACATAGAGGGCAGCATTTGTCTGGTACCCTAACCATCTTATGCTGACTACATGGGCGTTCTGGACATTCTTCAACATCACAGTCTAAGGTACCATCCTAAACAGAGGAAATAAAAGTCAATTGAAAACATAAGGGTGTAGAAATCAATTTGATTGGTCATCATTATTAAATAATAATAATAATAATGAACAGTTCTTATAAAGCGCGTAATTAAATGCAAGTCTCTATGTACTTATTATTTCCCCTGGTCACTAGGCCAATATCATTCCTGGTCACTAGGCCAATATCATTCCTGGTCACTAGGCCAATATCATTCCTATAATCTTTCTCAGCTCCCTGGGGAGTATACAGCCCATTATATGCAACCATTTTTTGGTGCTACAGGGCTAATCAAACACAATTACCACCTCTACCCTTACAGGTATCCATTTATACTCCTGGGTGAAGAGAAGCAATTACAGTTTAGTGTCTCGTTCAAGGACACAAGTATCATGGTCATGGCTGGGATTCGAACCCACATTCTAATGACTCAGCCATCAGAATATAAGTCAGATGCACTAGACTGCTCGGCCATGACACCCCATATCGACCATAACACAGCTTTGAAAAGATTTTACAATGCAAAGTACCAAGGATTACAGGCATTTTATAATTTAACCATTTCATTACTGATTTGTTTCCACAGGATGTCCCACTGGTTAACGAATTCCTTGCCCAGTCATGCATGAATTCACACATTATTGCACAACAGTATGCATCCATTTACAGGCACTTTTTCCAAACTCGTTTTTCACCACGAAAATTTTTTTGGAGAAAGATATATTCAATGAAATGATCACTGCACACGAGATTCCCTTTCATATGATACTAAAATAACTAGGATTGCAGAAACACAGAGAGCATTTTGTACACAAGTGTATGGCATTCCACAGCACAAATGGCTATTGAAAGGATTGACTTGTATTATGTCTGATTTCTATAATAGCAACATGTAGGTTGGGCTATACCATTAGAAAGATAAGGAATCATTCCTTCCAACCATAGATAGCATGGGTATATATGGACTGCGAAGAAGGGAAAAAATACAGCTGTTTTAAAAGCTGGTCATTATACTCCCAATTATTAGTGCTGTGTGTGTGGTGGCCTTGGTCGACTAAAGTCTCCAATGGTAAGCAACATGGGGTATGTGTGTTGTCCACTAAAGATGCCAATGGTAAGCAACATGGGGTATGTGTGTTGTCCACTAAAGTCTCCAATGGTAAGCAACATGGGGTATGTGTGTTGTCCACTAAAGTCTCCAATGGTAAGCAACAGGGGGTATGTGTGTTGTCCACTAAAGTCTCCAATGGTAAGCAACAGGGGGTATGTGTGTTGTCCACTAAAGTCTCCAATGGTAAGCAACATGGGGTATGTGTGTTGTCCACTAAAGTCTCCAATGGTAAGCAACAGGGGGTATGTGTGTTGTCCACTAAAGATGCCAATGGTAAGCAACATGGGGTATGTGTGTTGTCCACTAAAGTCTCCAATGGTAAGCAACATGGGGTATGTGTGTTGTCCACTAAAGTCTCCAATGGTAAGCAACAGGGGGTATGTGTGTTGTCCACTAAAGTCTCCAATGGTAAGCAACAGGGGGTATGTGTGTTGTCCACTAAAGTCTCCAATGGTAAGCAACATGGAGTATGTGTGTTGTCCACTAAAGTCTCCAATGGTAAGCAACATGGGGTATGTGTGTTGTCCACTAAAGTCTCCAATGGTAAGCAACAGGGGGTATGTGTGTTGTCCACTAAAGTCTCCAATGGTAAGCAACATGGGGTATGTGTGTTGTCCACTAAAGTCTCAATGGTAAGCAACATGGGTATGTGTGTTGTCCACTAAAGTCTCCAATGGTAAGCAACAGGGGGTATGTGTGTTGTCCACTAAAGTCTCCAATGGTAAGCAACAGGGGGTATGTGTGTTGTCCACTAAAGTCTCCAATGGTAAGCAACATGGGGTATGTGTGTTGTCCACTAAAGTCTCCAATGGTAAGCAACATGGGGTATGTGTGTTGTCCACTAAAGTCTCCAATGGTAAGCAACAGGGGGTATGTGTGTTGTCCACTAAAGTCTCCAATGGTAAGCAACAGGGGGTATGTGTGTTGTCCACTAAAGATGCCAATGGTATTGAAAGGGTTAAAGTTGATTGGTTTGATTGGTTGAGAAAGGGCGGGTTGGTTGAGGAAATGGGTGGGTCAAGGCTTAATGTAATGACTGTCAACAATTAAATGTCACAACCGCCACTGCCACAACAACAAACAAATAAAAGCGACCTCGTTTTGGAACACTTCACTAAGTAAATAAATAAAATGGCTTGGATTAAAGATTGCATACTTACAGTGCATATACATGTTGTACACTGGTCAATGTCAAATCTTGTTCCATTGGTGTACTGTATTCCATCATTCTCACAGACTCTTACTGACCGTGGCTCATCTAAACAAAATAAAATTTAATTATTTGAAATTAACAGGAAATTATGATAAGGTCATATTACCATTGCTGCTGCATAAATGAGCCAGTAATTGCTACATGTTCATCTTAAACTAGGACACCGATTCCATGCTCTGTTGAAAGTTTGATTGTGACGAAAGTGTCCCCTTAACTTGAAGATTGAATATTATCCAATATTCATAAATGCCCAAGACAGTTTTAATAGACAATATGAGTGGACAAAGCATAATCACGTGGGGATGTATTAACGAATGGTATGTGTGTGTATGTGCCATAGCGTGTATGTGCCAGCTGTTCGCCAGCTGTTTTGTGCGACGCGAGATGCAGATTTGAACCAATCAGAGTGACGAAGATTGGCATCACGCACCCAAGTGGAAGTGTTTCGTTTGTCCCCAAAACGTGAATTTGCCCATTTCTATTTGGCTTTATTCAACAAAAATTACATTTTTTTACATTTTGAAAATTAAACTGATACAGGCATTTATGAATGGGAATAACAGTTTGATGTTTGGTCTTTACCGCAGGTTAACGACTGGTTTTGGGCATAGTCACGGGTGTTAAGGACCGAGCCGAAGATTTGACTCACCTAGACATGAAGAACAGCATGACCCTTCATATACAACAACCTGTTCTGGTTTACAGGAGAGTGTAGGACAGAGAATGGGGAAACAACGTGTGGTGTTCTCTTCACAAAGACATTCCATACACTGTGTGTCGTCTGGTTTATAAGGTGTACCAGTCAGAGATAGACCATTCATTTCACATCCTATGATATGAATACAAAATAACCATCATGTTAGGGCCATGTTATGTAACTTATAAGGGCGTGGCCTCTGTCAGATATTGACCAATCATATCAATCATTTAATGATTTTTTTCCCGATTACTGTATGATTGATTATCAATTATCGAGTATGGTTAGAAGTCTATTACCTACATGAAATGTGCCAGTCCGGTATTAACCTAGTTCACGGCATAGTACTCCAAGAACAATGGATTTGTGCCATTCATGATGTATTGTTCCACAGACTGACACGCAAGGTCTCAAAAAGAAATGGTGCAGTCTGGGAGACTTACCCGGTGTGTGAGAGAGCTGTATCTTGAGCGCACATCTTAGCATTTGCGCATTCTCCCTACAGATGATGGTTCAACTGTGTTTGTGTCTAGTTCTAGGAACTAGATTTGCGCATCAAGCGCCTAATCACACGATGCCTTACGGCAGGCCGGGAAGGTTAGCAAAATTTGTAACCATGCTCGATGTGCGTGCGCGCATTTGGAGTACAATGCCGTGGTATGGATAACAGCAAGCTGGCACACTTCATGTAGGTATTAAACAGACTACTGGTATGGTATAATTCAATTGGTGAATTCTTGACTGATTATCAGTTATTAATCATGGTTGATCAGTTATTGATCATGGTTTGATATTGGTAACATACCTTGGCAGGCTGGACAGCATTGTCCTTCTTCTAGAGTTGGCATTGTACAATTCACTGGGCATATTATCTCAGTACATCTTATTTCTCCATCCTACGATAAAAACAAAATAAACAACAATTCTTTAAATATCTTTGAATAATTTGAAAATCCGGCTCTGAAAACTTAAAAACAAATTGATATCTTTGTTGTACATGGGTTACTATCATCAATCCAGCTCTGACCATGTACTGACCTACCATCAGTAAGGTCCCAACCCCCATAGATCACCAATGATGACTTACCACACAGCTACATGTTGTACATGGGTTACTATCATCAACCCAGCTCTGACCATGAGTGTATTGTGTACCATCAGTAAGATCTGTACAGACATCACATACATGACAGCAAAGACCTGGTACTTCCACTGTTGCCTTACATGATGATGGTGGACATTCTCTGCTTACACAGTTCACATTACCATCCTGTAATAAATGATATAGCTCTTATTAATATGTTAAGATAGCTTAAGGTTAAGATATCTGCGACGAACAAATATTTTACAGGAGGAGCAGCCCAGCTAGCATGTGTACATTGGCAATTGGCATCGGTAAGGTTGCAGTTGGCACGCCAACGTTGTGCCAACGTAAAAACTTACGTCAATGCCAATGTTGTGAAAACGCAAAAATCAACACCAGTTTCAAACATACGTTTTGCCAACCAACATGTTTCATGTGTCCCCAAAATGTGAATTTGCCCATTTCTATTTGGCTTTGTTCAACAATTTTTTTTTTACAATTTTTTGCATTTCTAAAATGAAATTGATACAGGCATTTATAAATGAGAATAAAAGTTAAGATAATGATCCATTTTGTGCATGTTCACGGGCGATAAAGGACCTCACGAGACAAACTTTTATTCCCTTAACCCTAACCACCCCAAATCCTGCAAAATCCTCCAAGGGGCACTTTTTTGGGAAAAATTCAGCACTGTTGGAAACTGGTACTTTCACCTCTTCAAATGGGACAAAAATTACTACCTGGCAAGAAGTACAGGCCATAAGTGCTGAATATGAAAGATCAACGAAAATGCATGGTGCCTTTTAAAGATAAGGGCATGTTTCCAAAAGTGCACTGATGGGTTTTGGAGGATTCAGGAAGTTTCCTAGACAGAATACCTAGGGGGTTAGGGTTAATGAAACCCAGCATCACTGACAAACACAGAAACGCTGCATTATCATTCTGTGATAGCTAGTCTAATTGCCACAAGTAAATCAGTAACTGTCAATTAATTCTATCAATTTCTTTTCTAAAATCTCAAGCCTGTAGAATGTTTACAGGAGACATTGGTTATTAATGGTTACTCATACTTACCATGCAAGTACATGTATCGCATGGGCTATTGTCAGGTGTAAATGTCTCTTCATTGTTGTACATAATATCTCGATACATACAGACACTGCAGTCAGCACAACATTCACCATCCAGGATGAGTCCATGGGTACATATACTGTGTTCAGGACATGGTAGAGGCAGGCAACGAACAACCTGATCCTATTCAACAGAAGAATGATGACGGTATTAAGATAAGATGAGACATAATACACAGAAACTAGAGGTTAACCCTATGTATCCATATACTATTCATATATACTGTTCATATATAGTGTGTTCAACTCATGGCAGAGGTACAACTTGATCCTATTCAACAGAAGAATGATGATGGTATTAAGATAAGATGAGACATAATATGGGAAAACTAGAGGTTAACAATGCATGATATAACCCAAAACTTCTTGGCATTTACCATAATGCTTAACAGCCATGAAAAGGCCAAAAACTGACCCCAGGGACCAGTTTGAGATTTTCATGTCACCATATAAGAGTTAGAGCATTTTCTCCAGATTTTGATGGAAAAAGAAAAATCCTGAAACGCTGTTGGGAACATTATTAATTTTCACAGTAAATTTGGGAGGTCACTCCGAAAAGTTGGGTCCAAGTTTAGTGTTTTTCCAGAGGCAGTCACATACATGTATACTGTTCATATATACTGTGTTCAACTCATGGCAGAGGTACAACCTGATCCTATACAATAGAATGATGATGGTATTGAGATAAGATGGAACATAATACGGGAAACTAGAGGTTAACAATGTATGATATAACACTATGTGATGCAGCCATATACTGTTCATATACTGTTCTTATATACATTTTGTAGTGTGTTCAGGACACGGCAGAGGTACAATCTGATCCTATACAACAGAAGAACGAACACACAAGAATATAATTAAGATAACAGAGGATAATAAGGAGACAGACAAAGGATAGAATAAATATTATGCATTAACTGATCTGTTGAAAAAACCCTTGACAGACAAACAAACAGAATCAGTGACTTACAAAGCATGTACATTCCATACAGGGATCTTCAGGGTCAAACCAACTTTGCCCACTTTCATAAGTCTGTCCTCCCGGCTGACGACAGAACCCATCTGAAATATCATCAAAAAAGTGAAATTAATATAAGGAAATTACAGACCATCAGCCAATTTCACAGCACTGCTTACCGGTAAGCAAGTATTTCTGCTAATTATAGCAGAACAAATCTGCTAGACATAAGCATACTTCACAGGTTAGCTAGATAATTTGGTGATCAGCTTGAGTGTTCACCATGGATTTGTATCGTTATGTCACTCATTTGCCAGCATGACAGCCAGCAAGTTAGCATACCCTTATCTATGTTTAACGTTAGGCAGTGCTATGAAATGAAAAGTGCACAGTAATAATAATAATGTGTGGACTTATATAGCGCACGTATCCACCAACTATTGTGGTGCTCAAGGCGCATTATATCATTACCCCTGCTCATAAGGCTCACAAGGCTCATAAATCATTCCTGAAACCATCTCAGCTCCCTGGGGAGTATACAGCTCAATTGCTGCCATTACAGCGCATATAGGGCTAATCAACCAACTCTGCCCTCACAGGTACCCATTTAACCCCTGGGTGGAGAGAAGCAATTATGATTAAGTGTCTTGCTCAAGGACACAAGTGTCACGGCCGGGATTCGAACCCACATTCTGCTGCTAACACCAGAACTTGAGTCCGGTAAGCTAGACCGCTCGGCCACGACACGCCACGTAAGCAAGAATTTGGCCGCTTAGCGGCTCTATGAAATTGGGCCGTTGTGAGACAAAATAAACAAAATGGTCCAAAAACAATTTCTCTGCTATTATTAATAATTTATAGCCAATATACAAAACCAAAATCCAAGTTGATGGTGACAGGTGAATTGGATATTTTCCATTGAGTTGAACTTACCAGCGCATCTTGGACAGCATTCACCAGCTACTGTCGTTGTTACTGTACAAACTAATGCAGGACACTGTTCAGCATGGGTACATCTTACATTCCCTTTCTACACAAGAAATCACATCATATCATTCACACATTAATGGAATATGATCATTCTTGATGTAGGATTTGAGGCTTTGCATGGTGGAGAAAGATATTATTGAGTTCTTTTGGGTACACAAAGTAATAATCTCTTTTTGGAAAAAGTGATGGCTCTGAGAAGAGCCGGTTGTTTATTTGACAAATCACAGATATAGAAATACATACATTGTCATGTTGGAGGATCATAGAGAATCACTAGGAATGTATCCTGTATATTAAGCAAAAATGTTAAGCAAATATTTGTTGTGTTATTCAACATTACTCCCACAGATATATGTTGAAAAACTACCACTAATTACTTACCCTACAGTTACATGTTCTACATGGAGCTAATGCAGGGTGTATGGTTTCACCATCTTTAATCACTTGACCCAAATAGAAACAATCTAAGAATGAAACAAGACGAAATATAACACAATATCAGATATGTGTTGCAATATGTAACCTAGCTTAAAGATTATCGCCCATGTTTATTATTATTATACATTTCTGGTAATGAAACCAAGGATCCCTCAAAAGCACACTTAAGCACTGTAGCTCAAAAGCCTGAGGAAACCTGTAAACAAGGGTGCTTGCTATGTGAACCAGAAACACAGAGGTAAACCCGTACTCTTCCACGATAAGTGTTCTGAGTTCTTTTACATGCATTACTATGATAATTTAGTACACATGACCTACGCCTTAACGTCCCATCCAAAGGACAAAGCAATTATGGTTAAGTGTCTTGCTTAGGGACACTAGTGCTCTGACCAGCCAGGCTGGAATTCAAACCCACATTCTGATAACACCAGAACTTGAGTCGATACACTAGACCGCTCAGTCACGACAGTCCACAATTTAGACTGATCTGAAGATGATCAGAGCATACTGATCGAAACGTCAAGTTGTATCCACAAGATCTTTTCATAACTAATTACTACTCAAAAAAGATTTTTTTTTCACATGGTGTCACCGCAAACAATCTTTGTTTAAATAACAGAGTAATGTATGGAGGTACCTGGTAGAAACCAGAGGTACCTGGTAGAAACCAGAGGCTTATACAAGACCAGGCACCTAATATTTAAGAAAAATAAGTATACTAGAAAAACAGTGTTAAATTACATAGATATTATAAGTTGTGTTCATACAATCTTGCTCCAATATGCCAATAGGGGATTAAGATAAATACCATTTTCTAAGATGTTACCATTGGGAAGTAAAGGAGATTGCTAGAATGGATGTGATTGGAAGGAGGCTAAGGGAGGACGGCCAAAGTCATGGTACAGCCAAGCCTTTGAGAATCCCAGCCATGCCAAGGCTACCTGGCCTCCTAATCTGTCTTTTGTGAGTCCTAATCCTGTAACAAGACAGTACCTGCCAATTAACCTAACCTGGGCTTCTGGTGGGCCTAGCCCAGCCATGTAGAGCTCATTATAATGGCTGCAGTTGTGAGCAAAAGACAGCTGAGGTGTCGGTCAAGACTGTTAACAATAAGATCTATTTGAGCTCTACTCATTAGTAAAGGGTCTTTCTGGCTCAGTTTGGGGACTATATCAGCCCATAGGCCTGGGCAAAGCCTGGGCCTGGCCGGGTTTCTCAAACGCTTGGCTGTACGACGATTTTGGCCTTCCTCCCTAAGCATGGTATATAAAAAGAAGGCAGTCTTATTGGACACCTGGTTCAAAGAGGATAAGTAATAAGTTTTACCTTCACATATTGGACAACACTCTCCTGGTGGTTGATAAGGATCATAACATTCAGTATTACAGCTAGCTGGTTCACAGATAACATCTCCATATATACACACACATTCATCACAGTTTAATGCAGTGAAGGCAGCACCATTTCTATATCCAATGCCATTGTTAACACAACCTGGGAATTCAAACAGTTTGATCAGTAACAATGCCAGTTAGTAAATGCTTCACTTATCAGACAGGTATTAACAAAGCTAGATGAATTATCTAAATGAAAGAGGAATGGGGAAAATTGGAAGGAGTTTATCACAATAAGAGACTAACTTGACTGCACTCTGACTACAATTTGACAATCTTAACATGTAAAACACCATGAAACCTCACTTTGATATGAATCTGGTTATTTTAGCAGTTCAATATTTGCATCATTTCCATCAATATTATTATTTTTTATTTGTAAAAGTCCAAGACAGTTTAGACAATCTGATTGGACAAAACGTTATCATGTGGGGGTGTACTAACGGATAGTAAAGACATGGCTTATCAAAATCAGAGCAGCGCATACGTTTGCCAGCTGTTTTGTGTGGCACGCGATGTGGATTTGAACCAATCAGAGTTTCAAAAATTGTAATTGTTGAAATTTGAAAATGAAATCAATACAGGCCTTCGGTACGGTCCTTATCGCCCATGACCTTGTCCAAAACTGGTCATTAACATGTGGTAAAGACTGCACGACAAACTGGTCATTAACATGTGGTAAAGACTGCACGACAAACTGGTCATTAACATGTGGTAAAGACTGCACGACAAACTGGTCATTAACATGTGGTAAAGACTGCACGACAAACTGGTCATTAACATGTGGTAAACACTGCACGACAAACTGGTCATTAACATGTGGTAAAGACTGCACGACAAACTGGTCATTAACATGTGGTAAAGACTGCACGACAAACTGGTCATTAACATGTGGTAAAGACTGCACGACAAACTGGTCATTAACATGTGGTAAAGACTGCACTACAAACTGGTCATTAACATGTGGTAAAGACCAAATGATAAACTGGTCATTAACATGTGGTAAAGACTGCACTACAAACTGGTCATTAACATGTGGTAAACACTGCACGACAAACTGGTCATTAACATGTGGTAAAGACTGCACGACAAACTGGTCATTAACATGTGGTAAAGACTGCACGACAAACTGGTCATTAACATGTGGTAAAGACTGCACGACAAACTGGTCATTAACATGTGGTAAAGACTGCACGACAAACTGGTCATTAACATGTGGTAAAGACTGCACTACAAACTGGTCATTAACATGTGGTAAAGACTGCACTACAAACTGGTCATTAACATGTGGTAAACACTGCACGACAAACTGGTCATTAACATGTGGTAAAGACTGCACGACAAACTGGTCATTAACATGTGGTAAAGACTGCACGACAAACTGGTCATTAACATGTGGTAAAGACTGCACGACAAACTGGTCATTAACATGTGGTAAAGACTGCACTACAAACTGGTCATTAACATGTGGTAAAGACTGCACGACAAACTGGTCATTAACATGTGGTAAACACTGCACGACAAACTGGTCATTAACATGTGGTAAAGACTGCACGACAAACTGGTCATTAACATGTGGTAAAGACTGCACTACAAACTGGTCATTAACATGTGGTAAAGACTGCACTACAAACTGGTCATTAACATGTGGTAAACACTGCACGACAAACTGGTCATTAACATGTGGTAAAGACTGCACGACAAACTGGTCATTAACATGTGGTAAAGACTGCACGACAAACTGGTCATTAACATGTGGTAAAGACTGCACGACAAACTGTTATTCCATTATTTTTAACATACCTCTACAGTCTGGGCAGCACTGATCTTCAATTGTTACAGGATTCTCACAATGTGTGTTACACTCCGTACGGAAACACTGTATTCTTCCTCTCTCCTGTTACAAAGGAAAATTACCCAAAATGGGATAAATGTGTGACATACACACTAACGCGAGACACACACAAACATGTGTTACATACAAACTTGTACTCATATGTGTTTCTAGGGGATCCAAATTCTGAGGGGGAAGTTATGCCATGGATTTTAATCAATATCTCATGTCTTAAACATAATTCTACATTGTCAACTTTTGTAAAATTCTATATTAACCGTGATACTTACAAAGCAGCTACACATCTGACAAGGATCTACTGAATCTTGCCATTGATCCCCAGTACGATGGAACTCTCTATGCGTATCTACACATCCTGGTAACATATCTACACATATATTACAGCATTCTCCTTTGATGCGTACTTGAGTTGATGTTTCACAGGCCAGCTCTGGACACGGCTTGTATTGACATTCCACTGCACCTCTCTGTTTTCAATAAATAAATCATTATAATTTGATTCTGTATCAATTATGTATATTAAAAAGAAACTTTCTTTGGAAATGCTCAGGGAGGGTGTGGCTGGGAGGGTCCCTGACCATGTTCATGTATCACAGATTAGAAACACATGTGTGCATACATGTCATGTGCTTGCTTTACTACTGAATGATTTTGGAGGATTCAGGTTAATGTGTAAGCAAATGGGCCTAGGGAGTTAGGGCTAATGGTCATTGCTCAGGGGCAGTGATTCAGGGTTGGGACTCCACCATTGGTTGAAGAGATTGTTGATTGACTTACCATACAGGTACAGATGCTACATTTTGGTGTCTCTGGTACAAATGCCTCATCATGTACATACTCCTTGCCTTCAAACACACAGTTATCTAGTAGAAGTAACAAATAACATATCATGTAATACACAAGCTCAATAAGGGATGAGGGCCAAAGTCGTGGTACAGCCAAGCCTTGAGAAGCCCAGCCAGGCCCAGGCTACCTGGCCTCCTAATCTGTCTTTTGTGAGTATTACATCTGTAAAAATACAGTACTTGCCAATCAACCTAAACCTGGGCTTCTGGAGGGCCTAGCCCAGCCAAGTAGAGCTCGTTAAAATGGCTGCAGTTGTCAACAAAAGACTTGTATTTGAGATATATTCATTAGTAAAGGGGATTATAAAGGCCTGTAGGCCTGTAGGCCTGGGCAAAGCCTGGGCCTGGCTGGGCTTCTCAAAGGCTTGGCTGTACCACAACTTTCGCCCTCTTCCCTAAGTCTTGATTGTCAATGAGTAAAGAACAAACTACCAAATATATGTCATATACTACATCCAGTTACTATATATTAATAGATTAGGGCGCTGAAGACCATCACAGCATATTGATCGAAACATTTTTTTTTCTCAAAACCATAAACATTGAGAAACTCATTAGAGAATTAACATGTTGATACAGCAAAACTTCCTTAACCCTAACCCTGCCAGACGCAGCAGAGTGCATCAGCTGGAAAAGTCTGATGCACTTTGATGGATTCAGCTGTCAACACCAGTGCATAAGCAGCCAAGCCTGTTTCTATTGAGAGCTGGTCCCATTAAACAATGCCAGAGTTGTATTCTGCTGCGTTTGGTGACCACAGACTCTGAGGCAGTTCGGCCTTGAGATTTGTTAACAGATGGATCTTGTTGCACTTGGCAGCCAAGTCACTTTGATAAACAATGCACTCTGTTGCGTCTGGCAGGGTTTCTAGCCAAAATACCCTGGAGGGTTAGGGTTAAGAGAACAATATCAACCATATTCAGTGACTGAAATAACACCCAGGGAGTTCATGCTGTCCTACATAACAGGGCGTGATAATATCATTACTGTGGCTGATGTATAAATGTCATTATTATGCAGTCATTGGATCATTAAAGAACCTCCAGTTCTTTTCAGAACTAATTACCACACAATAGAGAATTTCACATGGTGTCACCACAATTAGTCTTACTTATCCTCTTCAACAACAACCATGGAGTGCCATGGTCGAGCGGTTTAGTGCATCGGATTTGTGTTCTGGTGGCTGAGTCGTCAGAATGTGGATTCGAATCCCGTCCGTGACCGTGGTACTTGTGTCCTTGAGCAAGACACTTTACCATAATTGCTTCTCTCCACCCAGGAGTAAATGGGTACCTGTGAGGGCAGAGTTGGTTGTTGTGTTTGATTAGCCCATATGCGCCAAAATGGCAGCAATTGAGCTGTATACTCTTAAGAGTGCTTTAAAATGCCCGACATTATTATTATTATCAACATGCAAAGCTACAAGTTTTATCTAATTATTTATGCATCAGCAATGGTAATATGATCTTATCATGCCTGTTATCTAGGCAAGCAAGTGTACACAGGGTATTATTTTCAGTCACTGAGTTCATCTAAATCTAGGACACCGATTCCATGCCCTGTCAAAAGTCTGGTCTGATCGTGATGATATTGCCCCTTTAATGTATTAAAATAAACTGTCCAATGCTCAATACTGAATCTGTAGTCATCAAATGGTGAAACTGTATAAATAAATGTTAGTTACCTTCACATGTAAGACAGCAAGGACCTTCTGTTGGTTTGCTACATGTTATCTCTGGACACGTCAGATTGGAACACTTCACATTGCCATTCTGTAGACAAGAACATCAAGCAGTCAAAGAATTTACATTATACGGTGGTTTAACTCTTTCACCGTCATACTTTTTGGAGGTTGTTGCTGTGTTTTACACCATGATGCATGTTCAGCTCTCTACCTCTAAACACTAACCAACACTAACCTTCCCAAATCCTCCAAAATCCTCTTTGCCAAGTTGAAGGATTTTGGAGGATTGAGGTTATTAGGCATACTTGCTATTCCATGGTACATCTACATCCATGTTTGTTGTAGTGATTGCAAGGTCAGTGCTTGGGTCAGTGGACACTGTTTATTGTTCCATGCATGCAGGGAGGGTCCCTGGCCATGTACATGTATCACAGATTAGAAACACATGTGTGCATACATGTCATGTGCTTGCTTTACTACTGAAGGATTTTGGAGGATTCATGTTATGTGTAAGCAAATGGGCCTAGGGAGTTAGGAAGGATTCAGGTTATGTGTAAGCAAATGGGCATAGGGAGTTAGGGAGGATTCAGGTTATGTGTAAACAAATGGGCCTAGGGAGTTAGGGAGGATTCAGGTTATGTGTAAGCAAATGGGTCTAGGGAGTTAGGGAGGATTCAGGTTATGTGTAAGCAAATGGGCCTAGGGAGTTAGGGAGGATTCAGGTTATGTGCAAACAAATGGGCCTAGGGAGTTAGGAAGGATTCAGGTTATGTGTAAGCAAATGGGCCTAGGGAGTTAGGGAGGATTCAGGTTATGTGTAAGCAAATGGGCCTAGGGAGTTAGGCAGGATTCAGGTTATGTGTAAGCAAATGGGCCTAGGGAGTTAGGAAGGATTCAGGTTATGTGTAAGCAAATGGGCCTAGGGAGTTAGGGAGGATTCAGGTTATGTGTAAGCAAATGGGCCTAGGGAGTTAGGAAGGATTCAGGTTATGTGTAAGCAAATGGGCCTAGGGAGTTAGGAAGGATTCAGGTTATGTGTAAGCAAATGGACATAGGGAGTTAGGAAGGATTCAGGTTATGTGTAAGCAAGTGGGCCTAGGGAGTTAGGAAGGATTCAGGTTATGTGTAAGCAAGTGGGCCTAGGGAGTTAGGAAGGATTCAGGTTATGTGTAAGCAAATGGGCCTAGGGAGTTAGGGTTAATAACCCAATACAAGTATACATTTTTGGAAAGTTGTTTTTTCTCTTTCATTTGATACCATATTCATCTGAATATGGGCAAGTTGAAAGTAGGTCATGAAATAACATGAAATCTATGGAAAAATTTATTCAACTCCATTGCCATGGTAACAGAATTATCCCAAAATATCAAGAAAAACATACCTGGAATCATTCTAAGAGCCCTGAGGACCATTTATGCAAGAAATCATCAATTATATATCAAACATCATACATGTACATACATTCTAGGTTTACTAAAAAAGTTCCAAACAATTCTTATTTTGACCCAAAACTTTGACAAAATCCAGCACTAGTAACATAGCTTCTATCAACGCGAAAAAAAACCTGGAAGTGCCAATCAGATCCTTCTAGATGGTCAGGTAGCCCTCTATTGGTATGATGAGGTCAACCAAAGGATCATTATCTATGCAGGGAGTCAGTGCATTCATTTCGTACATCATACGAATTCATATGATTGATGTTTAAAGGGTTAACCCTAACTCCCTAGGCATTGTATTAAAACAATAAAAATCCTTCAAAATCCTCCAACTGCTTTTGTTGTCTAGGGAGTTAGGGTTAATGGAGAGAATATAGCTTGGACCAACAATCAGAAATCTGTTGGTTTTAATCTAGTCAGCTTGGAATGATTAATATGTTACTTTTAATAATCATAATTATCATAAATTCAATATCATAAAAACATTATATATAATTATGTATAATATAGACGTGTTCAAGACGAACTTAAAAACACATTTGTTCTTAGAAGCATATGAAGTTTGAACTGACTGATTGAACTTGGATTTATGCTTTGTACATGTACTGTATTATATTTTATTATACTATGTTGTTGTTGTTTTTGCAAAGCGACATGAGCGTTATTTGGTTGAAGGATACCGGCGCTATATAAATTTACATTATTATTATTATTATTATTATTATTATATGTTCTTGAACTAAGGCCAAAAAGTATCCAGTAACTGGTCTCTGTGCGCGTCACCTCAGATCCACGTGTCAGCATTTTTAGGTTTCTTTTTTTTATATAAAATTGCTGGATCAATTGGAATTCTGCCACGCTGTGTTTTAAACAACTTTTTCACATAGGGGTATGAAAGTGTCACCACACCGATTTTGAACTGACCTTATGACCTATGACCAAAATCCAGAGACCTTTTTTTGGCTTAATCTTTAATTAGGACAAAATTATATCAGTTATTATCCCAATGCAAACATTTCATTAATATTAAAAATACAAATTGTGGTTAGAATTCTAGCCGGCCTGCCACCATCGAGCAAGCTCAGTGGTCATGAGGTTAATATGTCTGCACTAGTAAGCAGGAGGATCTGGGTTTGAATCCTGCCTGAAATTTTGTTCACAGACACCCAGAAAGCACCGAGTATACAGTTCTTCACAAATACATCAGTGTTCAATATCCGACAGAATTTCATCATTTGATGTCGTCTTTATATGGTATATTATTTCAACTAAATTTTAAAAATGTCACCTTGTTTTTGATACTCTGTGAAATGAACATTTAAAAAAATACAAATGGTAAAATATTTGTATTTATATTAATTCTTACCTCACATCTACAGACAGTGCAGTTGTTACTGGATGGAGTGAAATATTGATTATTACGAATCAATGTACCCTCACTTAGACAATCTGTCAATCAAAAAACACAATAGATTGTATTATCATACACTGAGACAATTGGTCAATCAAAAACACAATAGACTATTGTATTACCATACTTTTCTTTGTGAATACAGCACTGTCGGGGCACTGTCGGAACAAGGCCAGAACAAGCCAGCATCGACTCAGTATTGCTGAGAAAGGACCAATTAATCCCACAAAATCCAAAAAACATTTCATCTTCTAAGGCCCCAAATCAAGTTTCCAGTTTCTGGTCATAGATTGGCTTCATACATTGTAGATCTGGTCATAGATCAGTGCGGTGATGCCAACCAGTGAAATACGTGATACATGTATACGCGGCTATTGGAACCAGCCCAAATTTCCCATATACAAAGTATGGTGGCTCAGAGAGGTCTCACAAATTGGGCAAATGTTCATACCCCTACATGTATGTGAAAAAGTCATTTAAAACATAGCTCGAGTGTGGCAGAATTCCAATCGATCCAGCAATTTTGGCTGCAATCGGACATCGTTTCATAGCATCTGAGGTGACATCGTTTCATAGCATCTGAGGTGACATCGTTTCATAGCATCTGAGGTGACATCGTTTCATAGCATCTGAGGTGACATCGTTTCATAGCATCTGAGGTGACATCGTTTCATAGCATCTGAGGTGACATCGTTTCATAGCATCTGAGGTGACATCGTTTCATAGCATCTGAGGTGACATCGTTTCATAGCATCTGAGGTGACATCGTTTCATAGCATCTGAGGTGACATCGTTTCATAGCATCTGAGGTGACATCGTTTCATAGCATCTGAGGTGACATCGTTTCATAGCATCTGAGGTGACATCGTTTCATAGCATCTGAGGTGACATCGTTTCATAGCATCTGAGGTGACATCGTTTCATAGCATCTGAGGTGACATCGTTTCATAGCATCTGAGGTGACATCGTTTCATAGCATCTGAGGTGACATCGTTTCATAGCATCTGAGGTGACATCGTTTCATAGCATCTGAGGTGACATCGTTTCATAGCATCTGAGGTGACATCGTTTCATAGCATCTGAGGTGACATCGTTTCATAGCATCTGAGGTGACGTCGTTTCATAGCATCTGAGGTGACGTCGTTTCATAGCATCTGAGGTGACGTCGTTTCATAGCATCTGAGGTGACGTCGTTTCATAGCATCTGAGGTGACATCGTTTCATAGCATCTGAGGTGACGTCGTTTCATAGCATCTGAGGTGACGTCGTTTCATAGCATCTGAGGTGACGTCGTTTCATAGCATCTGAGGTGACGTCGTTTCATAGCATCTGAGGTGACTTCGTTTCATAGCATCTGAGGTGACGTGCGCAGAGACCAGAAACCGGAACCTTTTTGTTTGTTTGTTTTTTTGCTTCCCTAAATATTTGTTAATGAAATGAGGATGACTCTTCTTACCTGTGCATTCATGACAACATACACCAGCTCTTGGTACAGGATCGAGGCATTTCTCTTCACATATCTCCTCTACACATTGTACATTGCCATTATTACATGAGCAAAGCTCGCATGCATTGAATAATGATGTCCAATTAGACAAGTGTCGATACAAAATACCCTGGATCATACAATCTTCTGTATCTGAAATCAAGAACATTTTACAAAATAAAAATGTTAATTTATTCAGGGGTGTGATTTGAAAAAAGTAAAAAATCCTGAAAAAATGGGTAGCCAGCCTGGGTCTCCCCTTTGCTGGTCTAGATGATAAAGCCCCCTGAACCTGGATGTTTGATTTTGGAGGATTTACACTCTCCACATCTCCACAAACAAGAAACTAGAGGGTTGGACACAATACAAACTACTTCTTTCTTTCCTTGGTGGCTACTTCTCATCTTTCAAGAAAATTTTGAGACAAAGGGAGATTTGTAAGAAAATCCTGAAATCAGGAAAAATCCTGAAAAATCACAGGCCTGTTTCTTGCAAAAGTTAAAGAGACAGTATCGTCACGATCAGAGCAGACTTTCAACAGGGCATGGAATTGGTGTCCCAGTTTAAGATGAACACACTGACTGAAAAATACTGGCTCATTTATGCAGCAGCAACAGTAATATGACCTTATCTGAATTTTCAGTCATTGAGTTTATCTAAAAACTAGCACTCCGATTCCATGCCCTGTTGATCGTGATGATATTGTCCCTTTAAATCACGGCAATGGGTATGACAGAGCCATTACATACAGTACATGTAAAAGATTGCACTTTAAAGTTGATGCATGGAGAACAGCGGCGTAGCCACGGGGGGCCTGGGGGGCACGTGCCCCCAGGTGCCCCCCCACGAAAAATCCTCATAGTGCCCCAAAAAACAGAAAAGATAAAGAAAAGGGAAAAAACCCATACCCCCTGGGCACCCCCACTGAAAAGCAATGCCCCCCCCACTGAAAAAGTCCTGGCTACGCCGCTGATGGAGAAGACAATTCACTTAAATATGTATGCATTCTTTTTGCTATTTCTGGTTCCAAAGCTCACATATATCATTGTGTTTAATTTTAACTAAATTTCTGGACTTTAATTAGTTCAAAAGCGATTCTTGATACAGAAATAGATTTTGAGTTTTTTATAACACATATATAATGGCAAGTCCTGAGCTTTCAAATTTCTTGCGTCAATCCTTAAAGAAAAGGGCAGTCAATGCATTTCTAATGGGCTTCTGATGATTGTTGGAGCCAGCATGTGCAAAGTGGTCTTAGTTTATGTTGGAATTACATCACGTGTACCAACAGGATAGCTATCAATAATTTATTTAAATGATAAATCAACAAATTGAAATATGATATGAATAAATTATACAATGTCAACATATAAAGGAATAAGGAAAGCAACATTTTTGTACCTTTCTCTATTGACAGACAGAAAGACTTACAACATTCCGACAAAATACAAAATCAGAAGACAAGACATTAATATTACTGCATGCTGTTTCCATCCAGTTGGTTTCATCAACCCAAAAATTAGTTTATGTATTTTGTAAGTTAGTCTTTATTTTAATGAAAGGAAACAGTTACCTAGTGGAGGGCAATCAGTACATTTAGTAACACCCATATCACATGTACATTGTGAGCAGCCATCTACAGTCCAACTAGTACCAGCTGGGTACAACGTGCCCTGATATAAGCAACCTGGTGAATCATACCAAAATTAATCAAATTCAAAATTAATACAATGAGTTTGATTATTAACATAATGAAAAATGAATATACAATAAGGCAAACAATTACTCATTGCTTGAAGTGACCTCTGGGTTAATGGTGGGGGGGGGGGTCTACCAACAGAGCTATCTAGCCCTGTTAGCAGTGTATGTATTATGTCAATATCTTTGTCGGGGGGGGGGGGGACTAATAATATTTTTGGCATCAGTACATAGTTGGGTGGTTGGTCTTTTGACATAGGTCAATGGTGGTGGGTAAGGGTGGGTCTGGGTTAGGGTTAGGGTTTGGGTTAGGGTAGGATGGGTCTGGGTTAGGGTTAGGGTAGGGTGGTTCTGGGTTAGGGTTAGGGTAGAGTGGTTCTGGGTTAGGTTCTGGGTTAGGCTCTGGGTTAGGGTGGGTCTGGGTTAGGGTCAAGGTAGGCTGGGGCTGGGTATGGGTTAGGGTTACTGTAGGTGGTTATGGTATAGGTTTGGTCTGCACTGGGTTTTGGCAGAGAAAGACACCTGTAAATTAAAATGATATTTCCTATTTTGCTTTGACTTTTGGTTTGAAAAATACTTTTAATGCTATATTTACAGTCACGTACATTAGTAACACGAAACATCTGAAGAAATGTGTGCACATATTACAATGCTTTATTACCACAGAATTACCAAACACAAATAAAAACCAATCAAATGATTGAATAGAATAATTAATTACAGCAATATGATGATTACAATGACCCTTTGTTATTGAGATATTAATTCCTGAATGGAATTCAACTGTTTCTTTAGTGATCTTGTTAGATTTCAGACTTTGTAGGTAGGGTTGATGATACAGAATTGATGATGTCATTATAAAACACCATTTTGCCTTAAACATTAAAGCCCCAATACACCTTTGGTTAAAGTCATTATGTTCATTAGTCCTTAAAAATTGAAACGAAGAACAATTTATTGATAAAAATATTAAAATCCATGACTGCTTGCGTAAAACCATTTGTTGTTGTGATATTAATATCAGAACATCAATCTGAATTCCTCATTCATTGCTAAGATTAGTTTCCAATCAAGACAACCCAACTAGTTCATTGAGTCAGGATTTGTAATCTAAATTTTCTAAATTTACATGTAGATCATTTTTAATATAATAAATACATTTAATTTTTTTTTTTTTCAACAAGTATCTAAGGTTTACATTTTTCTTTGTAAATTACAAAGAAAACAAGTTATTTGATAATATGTCAAATCAATGACTGCTTGCGTAAAACATGTTTTGTTCAGTTAATTTCATCTGAACATCAATCTGAATTGCTCATTCATTTCCAAGACCAGTTTGAAATCAATGATCAAAACTAGCTTTGTAATATGTGACTAATGTAAGCTACACAACATTTTATACATAGTCATAATTGATATCGTATTTCAACAATTATATGTTGTATGCAACAACATCACATTATACAGATTGATAATTACACATACCTTTAGTCTGACTGAGTCATTGAGTCAGGATCTGGTATCTGAATTATCTTAATCTTAATACGTTTCAGGCACACTTATTCTGATCTCAATTTCCAAATTGTATTTAATAAAAATTTAATTAATGAATATTTGATGCTATTTTCACAATAATCTAAGGTTTGAAGAAAAACGAGTAATTGAAATTAAAAAAAAAAAAATCCACGACTGCTTGTTTGAAGGCATTCTGATTTTAGTATCAGATACTGTCTACACTCCCACTCTGTCTGATTAATCTCTACATTCATTTTATTACAAAAATTACATATTTTTTTATATTTATATGTATTTTTTTAAATCAAGTTAAAATCAAGTGTTTCTTTAAATTTGAGTTTTGTGCAATGCAGTATCAGGGGTATCTGGGCACAAAGACATTGAATTTTCAGAACAAATTAAGCCTAAAAGTCTCATGGGGGGTCTGTAAATACACAAGACAATTGTGATCATCATTACCCCCCTGCCATGGCTACGCCTCTGATTGTAGAGTCCGTTCAATTGTGTAATAAGTGATGTGAAAGTAGGTTTACAAGACTTCTCTTATTTTCATGCTGCATTTCTTCAGTGAGTAATAGTGTCCTTTCCAGTATTTCCATTGTATTCCTCGTCCATATTCCACATTTCCATTATGGTAGTATTTACCATTCAGATGTGAATTAAAGCAATCATTGAACCACCAGCCACCTTCCCATGTCACTGCACAATTATATGAAACTGCATCATTGTCCTGATCCTTTGTTGTGAATGGATGTCCATTGTGTCTTACCATTGAATCACCTGCTGTACTGAAAGTAGGTTTACAAGACTTCTCTTATTTTCATGCTGCATTTCTTCATTGAGTAACCGTGTCCTTTCCAGTATTTCCATTGTATTCCCTGTGCATATGGCGCATCTCCATGATGGTAGTATTTACCATTCAGATGTGATTCAAAGCAAGCAGTAAACCACCAGCCACCTTCATATCTCACTGCACAATTAACTGACTTTGCATCATTGTCCTGATCCTTTGTTGTGAATGGACGTCCATTGTGTCTTGCCATTGAATCACCTGCTGTACTCTCAGCATCATATGAACCAACATGGAGAGTGTACTTGTCATCTGAAACAGCAAACTGACCATAAGCAGACCAAGCTGTTTGGTTTTCCCAATCTTCCATATCTACTCTCAGTTGCCATTGTCCTGACCCAGTTAGTGTACGTAGGATGTCATTCCCTATCCAAAATTCACCAGAAGGATCGCCAAACCCTGATTGGTATTCAGTCCAGTTACGATAGAAGTCGACGGAGCCATCTTGTCTCCTCTGAAACACGATCCAGCCTCCTCCGTCTGTCTCCATATCACAGTAACCTTTCATCCCATTAGACAGACCAGCAGGAAAGATAGTGTAGATGCCATTGTCATGGTGACCAGCTTGGAACAACATCAGACAACTGCTGTAACGTACAGTGTCAGGTACTGAAAATGAAGGAGTGTCCAAGTTATCATCATAGTAGGTACTTCCTTGTAGCTCAACAAAGTCAGCAGGGTAGTGAGCTCTGTTGGCATTATTCAATGCACAAACATCGTTACTTGTGTGATAGTTGAATGATGCACACTGTGGATTCATAGAACAGTCTCGCCCACAGATCACAGGAGAAGATACAGTCTTCCATTGAAACACATGATTCAGTAAGGCTCGGTTGTTGGCTGGATTAAAATTTGAAGTGAACCGTTGTGGACACTCACTCTGACAATGATGTATCAAGCAAGTCACAAACAAGGTTGCTATGATAACGTTCATGATGAAGGTAGCTGTATCAATGACTTCAGATATCTGAAATGAGTTGGTCTTCATTCTGGAGATGTCTGATTACTTCAAAGGTATCAAAGATGGTTGAGATGTCGTAGTAATATCTAAGTCACCCACAGTCAAGAATTTCTATTAAGTCCAAGTCTTTAGTAATACCTTCTCTGACTGCAGTATATTGATGACGTTACTGGTACGTGTATCTTACCGAAGTGATAAGCGCTCAGTCAGTGGAATTTGATATCATGAGGTCAATACTGACATCACTATCCTTAGCAACAAAAGGGTTACCCATTGTAACGGGTAAACAGAGATACTGTGTAGCATTATGATTGGTTGCTGATGGTTTAGGTTGATAATGAAATGAATATTCAGTACGTTTCTCATCATCAAGCAAGTCTAGCGCTAAGCTTCACTGCATCATATTATTGCCATCTTTATAAATGGATCCATCGATAGCAGTAGCCATGAAAATGATTAAATATACATGTATTTATGCATTTTTAATGGCTGCCTTGGTTGTTACCCATAGTAACAGGTAAACAGAGATACTGTGAAGAATTTGATTGGTTGCTGATGGTGTAGGTTGATAATGAAATTTAATTCATTATTGGGTGATATCATCAAGCTACACATAAGTTAGCTCCACTGTATCAGATTATTGACATATTAATAAATGGATCCACTGTGCCATCTTGATGGCGTCAGTTAATTAGCCATGAAACTTATTAACTCAATTTAAGTATTTTGTAACAGCTGCCTTGGTGGTCCAAATGGTTACCCATAGCAACAAGGTAAACAAAGATATTGTGTAGCATTTGAATTGGTGGCTGATGGTTTCGGTTTATAATGAAATTAAAATTCATTACGTTTCTCATCATCAAGAAAGTCTAGCACTAAGTTCCATTGCATCAGATTATTGACATATTAATAAATGGATCCATTGTGTCTCCTTGATGGCGTCAGTGAAGCCATGAAACTTATTAAATCAATTGAAGTATTTTATAATGGCTGTCTTGGTGTTATTACGTTGACTCTTTGGCAGTCGAGTCATTTCCCATGGATAATTTAAGTCAGTGGACACCAATGTCTGATATTGCGGTATCCACACTTACATGTAAGAACCATCAGATATGTTCACAAACGATTCTATCAGTGCTTCAGCTTATTTCATGGTGTAATTTTTAGGAGAAAATATAAATAATTTTTACACACACAAAATTCTAAAAAAGATTTAAAATTATTGTAAATATTGATTTTTTAATGGTATTTTCAGAACCATGAAATTCATAAATATTACAATGCTTTATTGCCACAGAATTACCAAACAATCAAATCATTTTTTTAAATACAGCAATATGATGATTACAATGACCCTTTGTTATTGACATATTAATTCCTGAATGGAATTCAACTGTTTCTTTAGTGATCTTGTTAAATTTCAGACTTTGTAGGTAGGGTTGATGATACAGAATTGATGATGTCATTGTAAAACCATTTTGCCTTAAACATTAAAGCAGTGAAGGTATATTTCATCAGTCAAAATGCTATCAATTCATTCAGAGATTTGCAATTTTAAAAATCAACACATAAATAATCTTAAAATATAAAGATTTTAATATTTAATTTAAAGATATATTATGTAATTTTCTTTAATTTAGTGGTTAATATAATAATAATATATTAAACGTAAATTTGTTTTCAAATAAGATATTTTTTTTTAAATGATTGAAAGAGAAACTTGTGCCATTTTTTGCCTAAAATTAATATATCCTGCCATTATTATCCAGTCAATGGTTTGGTGAATTTACTTGTTTAAAAGTAGTTCACTTAATTTCTTGAAGGAAAATAGCTAGAAGAAAAAAAAAAAAAAAATACCTTTCAATTAATGTAATTATGAAATACTTGATCCTATTAATAAGTTTCAATAATCTAAATTGTAATTTTTATACAGTGAATAAAATACCATTAAGGCCTCACAATTAACAGAAAGTAACAATGAATTTAAAAAAAGTGAAATTACATGATTGTGTAAAACTGTTTTTGTTCAGATAATTTTATCTGAACATCAAAGTAAATTCCTCATTCATTAACAAGACTAGTTTGAAATCAATGATCAAAACTAGTTTAGAAACATGCGCCGAATGTATGCTGCAAAACATTCCATACACATTATTGAATGTCTATTTCAACAATTATAATGCAACAAAATCTAATTTCAGAGGTTGATAATTTATCAAACACTTTGTCCAGCTGGTTCATTGAGTCAGGATTTTCTTTTTAAATTATCTAAATCTAAATCATTTTTACACACACACAAATCCACAAAAGTTATTAAATTTTTGTACGAAATTATTGTAAAGTCCATAAATATTGTGAAGAAAAATCTAATTGATAAAACAAAGAGTCCATGACTGCTTGCGTAAAACCATTTGTTGTTGTGATATTAATATCAGAACATCAATCTGAATACCTCAATCATTGCTAAGATTTCTTTCAAATCAAGACAATCCAACTAGTTCATTGAGTCAAGATTTGTAATCTAAATTATCTAAATCACTTTCGTTGACAAATACATTTTTCCCCCACAAGTATAATGATTCTAAGGTTTACATTTGCTTGAAACTGTTGGATATTTTATGCTATTTTCACATTAACGCTTCTACTTTAGCTGAACTTCAGTGGAAAGTAGCTATAGCAGTCAGAATCAGTCAACTGACTGTTTTTGACCACCCTCAACAATACAACACAACACCAGTCAAAAAACGATCAACTCATTTTGACCTGTAAATGTACTTGATCGAGCGGTTTAGTGCACCGGATTTGTGTTCTGATGGCTGAGTCGTCAGAATGTGGGTTCGAATCCCAGCCACGACCGTGGTACTTGTGTCCTTGAGCAAGACACTTTACCATAATTGCTTCTCTCCACCCAGGGGTAAAATGGGTACCTGTGAGGGCAGAGTTGGTTGTTCTGTTTGATTAGCCCATATGCGTCAAAATGACAGCAATTGAGCTGTATACTCCCCAGGGAGCTGAGATGGTTTCAGGAATGATTTATGAGCCTGATGAGCAGGGGTAATAATGTAATGCGCCTTGAGCACCAGTTTGGTGGATACGTGTGCTAAGTAAGTCCACATTATTATTATTATTATTACTACAAGTAAGGTTTCACAGTGTTTGACTTTTAAGTGCACTAGATAGACTTTGGCAAGTATATCAACATTTTGACCCTTGTAGTCACAGAATGTTTAATCTTAGGCATAAACATATGTAATAATAATGATTAAAAAAATACAATTCCTATAAGATTCAATGAAGAAATAAAATATCAAAAACCAATGACTGCTTCTGAAAAACTAGTTTTGGTACAAGCAAGTTATCAGAACATCATTCCAATTTTCTTATCCATAAACAAGACCAGGGTTTAACTCATGATCAAAAATAACTTGGAAACATTTTATATAAATGAAAACTGTAAAACATCCCATGTACAAAACTTGATGTGCAATGTGTCAATCGATATGCAAACTAGGGACCCTAAAATTCTTATTTCACTTTATCGCTCAATTAGCAGACCCATACTTGAGTATGCAGCCCCCGTCTGGTGCCCTGTCCTCACTTCCCAGCAAGAAATGCTTGAGAAGGTACAAAGACGTTTCACCCGTTTTTGTTTAGGCCTGTCGAGAAAGGCTTTAATTAATTCCAATAGTGAAATTGTGTATTCTGACAGGTGTGTCAAGTTGGGTCTTCCCTTTTTAAACAATAGAATTCATTTCCTTTCAATTGTGTTTGTTATTAAATGTTTATATAATAAATTTGACATTCCTATTGATCTAATCCATGTTAATCGTAGACACACTGAAGTTATTAAGTTTTCTCATCAAATGGCAAGGTCCAATGCTGCTCATCATTCTCTTTTTTATAGATTCCTTAGATTATGGGAGGTGCTACCAGCAAATGTTAAAGAAACAGTTATTTATAGTTTATCTTTATTTGTTAATTCACTTAGAAAACATTTATTAGTCCCTGGCCTAGGAGATGCCCTAACTCAAACTGTGTAGTATTAAGTTTGTATATTTTTATTTTAATATTATTTTTATATCTCAAAAGTGTGCCTAAAGCCATTTATCGTTCTTTGTATGATTCAATGTTTGTTTACTTCCTAAGTGGTAGCATCAGGACATCAACACGACAGTAATTTAGTTTACTTTTTTTGTAATCCTACAGGGGTGCTACCTTTTGTTTCTGTTTCTGTTAATTTAATGTAAATTTGTGTTTATTTGTTTTTCTACCTGTGAAATCAATCAATGAAATGAAATGCAAGAAAATCAAATTACAAAGAAGTTATTCACACAAACATTGAATCCATTCCAACTGGCCAGGATTTACCATCAATACATTTTTAAACACATTTTTCATAGATTTTAAAAAACATGCTTAATATTGTTACGTTAAGCTTGGGCAATATCTATTTTTTTTATCCACGATATATCGTCAAACATATATCGCGATTTTCGATAATATCGCAATTTTTTTTCATTCAGGCATGACTGCTTTAGAGCCGATAAACACAGGTATGTCCCCCTCTACAAGCGTCCCAAAAATCGCCAACGCTTGGCTGAGAGACATGCGCAATCACGCCATTTGCGCATGCACAATGGAATTGGCAAATTACCGATGCTAGTATATTTTTTTAAAATCATGAAATTATGGCTCAGTTGAATAACATTTGTAAATATAAAGTAAATATAACTAGGATTTAGTACAGTCTTTATGATTTTTTTTTAGTAGCCCACTGGACTACTTTGAAAGGCATTTTGAGCCGTCTGCCGCATCAAAAATTTGGAAAAATCCCTTTCATACAAATGAATATGCAGTAGAATAATTAATAATAGTTTTGTATTACCTTCTGATTATATGGTGAAAAACATCAGTAACATGTTCTATAAGGATCTTTTAATTATTAAATCACGGTAAAACCAAAAACCGCGTTTTTTTCATGGTGGTAAACCAGCTTGCCAAAAAATGGCCATCTATTACATGTAGACATTCAGCCGCTATACAAATATAATATACTAATCTTATTAGAGGATCAGAGACCACCATGGCCAGAAAGTGAGACAGAAACCTTTTCTACAACATTGTGCAATTCGAAAACACATTCAATTTCCAACACTTAATCCATCTGAAAAAGGTTTCTTTGAGTGGCGGTGTATTAAGAGAAACAACGCCCTGTGGGCAGCTTCTATGTGATCAAACAGTCGGCTTACCACTTAAGTGGTTCGCTTTTGTTTCTCACCTCTGAAAGCTGAGAAGACTGGTCTTATTTTGTTTTCATGGAATTTCCGACTTCACTCACAATCGCAATTTTTGTTTTAATCATGATATATTTTTTTCATCACGATATATTTTTTAATCGCGATATATTTTTTAATTGCGATTTGCTGATATCTCGATAACTTTAAAAGTTCTTGATATTGTAATCGAATAAAAAAAAAGTATTACGATATTCGATGTTATCGTGTTATCGCCCAAGCTTATTATGTTTGCCTCAATATGGATCTGAAAAAACACTGAACATGTTTTCCCATTGGATCTAGGGCATTGAGTTTGTTTAGTGTTGTCAAAATAATGTGGGTGTGTCTTACAAGTCTAAAGGATCTCTTTTAATTTCATGCAGCATTTCTTCAGGGAGTAATAGTCTCCTTTCCATTGTCTCCAAATTATTCCCTGTGCAAATTTAACATTTTTATGATGGTAGTATTTACCATTCAGATGTGCATTAAAACAGTGATCAAACCACCAGGCACCTTCAAATCTCACCGCACAATTATATGATGACATGGCATCATTGTCCTGATCCTTTGTAGTGAATGGATCTCCATTGTGTCTTGTCACTGAATTACCTGCTGTACTCTCAGCATCATATGAACCAACATGGAGAGTGTACTTGTCATCTGAAACAGCAAACTGACCATAAGCAGACCAAGCTGTTTGGTTTTCCCAATCTTCCATATCTACTCTCAGTTGCCATTGTCCTGACCCAGTTAGTGTACGAAGGATGTCATTCCCTATCCAAAATTCACCAGAAGGATCGCCAAACCCTGATTGGTATTCAGTCCAGTTACGATAGAAGTCAACGGAGCCATCTTGTCTCCTTTGAAACACGATCCAGCCTCCTCCGTCTGTCTCCATATCACAGTAACATTTTATCCCACCAGACAGACCAGCAGGAAAGATAGTGTAGATGCCATTGTCATGGTGACCAGCTTGGAACAACATCAGACAACTGCTGTAACGTACAGTGTCAGGTACTGATAATGAAGGAGTGTCCAAGTTATCATCATAGTAGGTACTTCCTTGTAGCTCAACAAAGTCAGCAGGGGAGTGAGCTCTGGTGGCATTATTCAACTCACAAACATGGTTACTTGTGTGATAGTTGAATGATGCACACTGTGGATTCATAGAACAGTCTCGCCCACAGATCACAGGAGAAGATACAGTCTTCCATTGAAACACATGATTCAGTAAGGCTCGGTTGTTGGCTGGATTCAAATTTGAAGTGAACCGTTGTGGACACTCACTCTGACAACGATGTATCAAGCAAGTCAGAAACAAGGTTGCTATGATAACTTTCATGATGAAGGTAGCTGTATCAATGACTTCAGATATCTGAAATGAGTTGGTCTTCATTCTGGAGATGTCTAATTATTTCAAAGGTATCAAAAATGGTTGAGATGTAGTAGTAATATCTAAAGTCATCCACAGTCAAGAATTTCTATGAAGTCTAAGTCTTTAGTAATACCTTCTCTGACTGCAGTATATTGACGTTATTACTGGTACATGTATCTTACTGAAGTGATGAGCATGAAGGCAATACTGTCATCAATGTCCTAATAAGCACAACAAAGGGTTACCCATAGTAACAGGAAAACAGAGATACTATGTGTAGAATTTGATTGGTTGCTGATGGTTTATAATGAGATGAATATTCATTAGGGGTGATGTCATCAAGCAAGTCTAGCGCTACATGTAGCTCCAATGTCAATAATAAATGGTTCTATTGTGCAACCTCAACAGAGTCAGTTGACCCATGAAACTATTAACAAATCAACTTTGTTTTTTTTCTAACAACTCCCATGTTATCATCTAAAAAGTTAATATTAACCCTAACCCCTACAGGCATGTTACAGACACCCTGCAGAATGCAACAGAATGCAACAACAGAAAAGTGTGCAGGCTCAATGCAACAAGATCCACCAGCTAGAACAATGATTCTTTTGTTTTCTGCTGAGGGCACCAAGATGTAAGAACTATTTAAATATTTTGAATCTTATTGCAGTGAAGCATGATTTATGGTGAATAAATTGTTACTTGATGGTGGGGTTTTAAAAGATTTTTGTCAATGTAATATTCACAGCCTTGGCGTAAAAATATTATAGTCCTTTATTCAACTTCATTAGTTTAAAAGGTAAGCATTTATAAGTTTTTAAGTTGTTTCTCAATTACGGTTAAGTGTCTTACTCAAGGACACAAGTACCATGGTCACGGCTGGGATTCAAACCCACATTCCATTGACTCAGCCATCAGAACACAAATCCAATGCACTAGACTGCTCAGCCACGACACCCCAATTATTGAATACTTGCACAAGAGTAAACAGGTAACTTTTGTTACAAAATACAATTGAGAAAAGAATAAATTAAACAAGTCCATGAAATCTTGCATGAAACTATTTTTTGTTCGGACAATGTCATCTGAACTCCAAGATTTAAAATCTTCATTCATACAAGACCAGTTTTTACTTAATGGTAGTTATTTAGGTTTTCTATCATATGTGTAATCCATTAACCCTAACTCCCTAGGCATTGTACTATAACAATAAAAATCCTTCAAAATCCTCCAACTGGCTTTGTTGTCTAGGGAGTTAGGGTTAAAGTGGTTTCCATCACAGTAACAAATATTCACAACCTTGGCATTTTAAAACAACTATCTTAGTAATTTTTCGACTCCATTAGTTTAGAAGGTTTCCTGTAATCCATGTGTAATCCATTAAAGTGGTTTCCATCACAGTAACAAATATTCACAACCTTGGCATTTTAAAACAACTATCTTAGTAATTTTTCGACTCCATTAGTTTAGAAGGTTTCCTGTAATCCATGTGTAATCCATTAAAGTGGTTTCCATCACAGTAACAAATATTCACAACCTTGGCATTTTAAAACAACTATCATAGTCATTTTTCGACTCCATTAGTTTAAAAGGTTTTCTCAAGCATAAGCTTTTAAACTGTCTCTTTATTAAAAGGTAATGTACAACTACTGTTACAATAATTATTCTTACTCCCTATGAATCAAGATACAAATTAAACCCCCAAACTGACAATTTTACCTCAGACAAAATTCTTTTTCTAGGCGGGAATATTGAAGCCATTGTCACACCTCTACAGCAAGTTAGTTTCATGTTACAATTAAAAGCTATTGTTATTTATGAACTACTAATTCAATACCTAACCTTTATACTGTAATTTATTAGACAACGTTGGCATATTCTATAATAGCTACACTATATAGAGCTGTGTTACATGAAGGTTGAGTTACCTTTATACTGTAATTTATTAGACAACCTTGGCACATATTCTATAATAGCTACACTATATAGAGCTGTGTTACATGAAGGTTGAGTAATAACAAATAAAGAGTTTCATAGCAAAACGCGATAAACGCCATATTTAAAACTTTTGCACCAACACCACTCAGACATCATTCACAGGTAGGCAAACACAAGTTCCAACTCAGTCTTTAGCAAAACGTGATATAACCACTGTATAAACTCAATCATTATACACGTTTTATTCCAAACCGCAATAAACGCCACGCCAGCTTCTCTGCAATCTGTAATATATCCTCTCAGCCAAATGGATATGTAGCGTTTTGCTATGAAACTCTTCAAATGCAGTACATATTTTATTTATACTAAACAGTGTCATCAAGCGTGGCTATGGAAGTGAATGGCTAATGGATTATTTAGATGCTTTTAAGTGGTCTCTATACATTGAAAGGAAGGTACAACATCGGTAATGTTGGCCAAACTGCTTCTATGAGTATGCTTACTCTCTTTGAATCAAGATATACATCAAAGGGAAGGTACAACATTGGTAATGTTGGCAAAACTGCTTCTACGAGTATGCTTACTCTCTTTGAATCAAGATATACATTGAAGGGAAGGTACACCATTGGTAATGTTGGCCAAACTGCTTCTATGAGTATGCTTACTCTCTTTGAATCAAGATATACATTAAAGGGAAGGTACAACATTGGTAATGTTGGCAAAACTGATTCTATGAGTATGCTTACTCATAATACAGACTTGGGTGGTTGGTCATTTTACATAGGTTTTAGGTCAATGGTGGTGAGTTGTTCTGGGTTAGGGTGGGTCTGCTTTAGGATGTAGGACATCCACCCTTCCCCCTTTCCCCCCCCCCCCCCCAGTGCTTGTTAACAATTGGTTCAGTTCAGTGAGCATATACTCCTCTCCCCACTCCAAGGATCCTAGTTCCACTGTTTCCCATCTTCTCGAAAATCCTCCAGCACTCTGCTTTAAATAAGCAGCAGCATCTTCCAGAGTCTGGCATTCTCCTAAAGATGTTCAGAGCATACTGATCGAAACGTCGAGTTTAGAACTAATTATTACTCAATTGAGCATTTCACATGGTGTCACCGCAGACAGTTTTTACTTATGCTTTTTCACCATGCAAAGCTACAAATATTACTAAATACTTGAAAAGTTGATAAACCTTGCTGTGGTTATCAACTTGGAAATCTGTTTTGTTTTTCTTGCTTGCTACTACTGTTCCAATGAGTCACCATTTAGCAACCAAAATCCAGTTCAAACCAAATGGGGAGGGGGATATGCTGTCAGTCTGGGTTAGAGTAGGGTTGGTCTGGGATTAGATACCATACCTGCTGGTCCAATACATTGGTTTTAGATAAATAGTGGTGGGTTGATATGGGTTAGGGGTAGGGTAGGATTGGTCTGGGGTTATATAACATACCTGGTGGTGGGTTGGTATGGGTTAGGTGTAGGATTAGGGTAGGGATGGTCTGGGGTTATATAACATACCTTGTGGTGGTGGGTTGGTATGGGTTAGGGTTGGGATACCTGCTTGTCAAATACATTGGTTTTAGGTGAATGGTGGTGGGTTGGTATGGGTTAGGGTAGGTTTGGTCTGGGGTTATATAACATACCTTGTGGTGGTGGGTTGGTATGGGTTAGGGTTGGGATACCTGCTTGTCAAATACATTGGTTTTAGGTGAATGGTGGTGGGTTGGTATGGGTTAGGGGTAGGGTAGGATTGGTCTGGGGTTATATAACATACCTTGTGGTGGTGGGTTGGTATGGGTTAGGGTTGGGATACCTGCTTGTCAAATACATTGGTTTTAGGTGAATGGTGGTGGGTTGGTATGGGTTAGGGGTAGGGTAGGATTGGTCTGGGGTTATATAACATACCTTGTGGTGGTGGGTTGGTATGGGTTAGGGTTGGGATACCTGCTTGTCAAATACATTGGTTTTAGGTGAATGGTGGTGGGTTGGTATGGGTTAGGGTTAGGGTAGGTTAGGGTTATATAACATACCTGCTGGTCCAATACATGTCTTTCCATCTGTATCAACAATGAATCCTTCATGACAAGCACACAGGTAAGATCCTATAGTGTTAATGCATCGATGTGCGCAGGAATGAGTCAATTCACATTCATTCACATCTGAAACAAAGACACCATTTAAATTACTTGAAGCATGAAGGGTGCCTCAAATAAACCACAATGCAAATATGCACAGAAATTGATTGAAAGTTATCTAACATGGCTTATATTTGGTGTAATCTAAATGCTCACAGACAAAGTTTACTGATGAGGATAGATAATTTAAGTGAAGCTTGACAATCAAAAGGTTCTAGTCAGAGGTGGATCAAAGATTTTTGGAGTATAAATGGTTTGAATTTTTGTGTCATAGCCCCACTGTTTAAAAAAAAATGTAAATCCCCCACACAAGGCCAATGGCCACTCCAAGGTGGGGGCTACTAAGTCAATGAGTTGTTACAACAACTCCACACTGAAGAAATCACCCCCACACAAGGCCAATGGCCACTCCAAGGTGGGGGCTACTAAGTCATTGAGTTGTTACAACAACTCCACACTGAAGAAACCATCCCCACACAAGGCCAATGGCCACTCCAAGGTGGGGGCTACTAAGTCATTGAGTTGTTACAACAACTCCACACTGAAGAAACCACCCCCACACAAGGCCAATGGCGACTCCAAGGTGGGGGCTACTAAGTCATTGATGAGTTGTTACAACAACTCCACACTGAAGAAATCACCCCCACACAAGGCCAATGGCCACTCCAAGGTGGGGGCTACTAAGTCATTGAGTTGTTACAATGACTCCACACTGAAGAAATCACCCCACACAAGGCCAATGGCCACTCCAAGGTGGGGGCTACTAAGTCATTGAGTTGTTACAACAACTCCACACTGAAGAAACCACCCCCACACAAGGCCAATGGCCACTCCAAGGTGGGGGCTAGTCATTGAGTTGTTACAACAACTCCACACTGAAGAAACCATCCCCACACAAGGCCAATGGCCACTCCAAGGTGGGGGCTACTAAGTCATTGAGTTGTTACAACAACTCCACACTGAAGAAACCACCCCCACACAAGGCCAATGGCGACTCTAAGGTGGAGGCTACTAAGTCATTGTGTTGTTACAACAACTCCACACTGAATAAATCACCCCACACAAGGCCAATGGCCACTCCAAGGTGGGGGCTACTAAGTCATTGAGTTATGTTACAACAACTCCACACTGAATAAATCACTCCACACAAGGCCAATGGCCACTCCAAGGTGGGGGCTACTAAGTCATTGAGTTGTTACAACAACTCCACACTGAAGAAACCACCCCCACACAAGGCCAATGGCGACTCCAAGGTGGGGGCTACTAAGTCATTGAGTTGTTACAACAACTCCACACTGAAGAAACCAGCCCCTCACACTGAAACAAGACAAGTTAATAACCAGCCTCTTCACGGTGCGAATAGGACTGGGAGAAGTAACTAGTCAGAACAAGACAGTTGTTAAACTGCCTCTGCCCCTATTAGCAATTATGGTTGAGTGTCTTGCTTAAGGACGCATGTGTCATGACTGGGATTCAAACCCACATTCTGCTGCTAACACCAGAACTTTGAGTCCGGTAAACTAGACCGCTCGACCACAACATTCCATGGTATTGACAGCATGCACTGCAAATCTACTCCAAATTGTGTTTAGAAAAAAATATTAGTAGGTTTGTTTAAAACGTCTATTGGGTTTCCCGAGAAAGTTCAGCAAAAGGAAAGGGTCTGCCGTCCACCTTCCGGATCTGCCCCCTGCTAGTCGAGTACTGAGTCTTAATGCATCAAGCTGGTATAATTTTCTTCATGTAGTGATGCAGATATACAACTATTAATCCCGGATGGAACAGTCTCTCCCCACAGAGGTGATTTCCCTCCAAAACAGTTGAAAAATTTCAAATCGCAGTTAAGTGCTACATTGACCACATTTAAAGGAGTTATATAGCATTGGTAGAGATGACAAAATAGTTGCTGGCAGTGTCAACACTTTGTGTGATCCACCATATGCATGAAATAACAAAACTGTGTAAGTTTGAGCTCAATCGGTCATCTGAGTCACAAACAAATAGTGAAAATCTGATCCCGTTTTTTCACAAAATTTAACTTCCTGGCTTGCAAATCAACGACTATTTTAGGACATACTAATTAATTGCAGAAACAGTCATTGGTAAAGTACGTGCTGGCCCATTCTGAATCAGGCTGCAGTGCAGTTGTACATTGTCTCACGCACAAAACACAACCTTGTATCCCACATCAAACACGCATGAAACACACTCACACATCAGAGTACCTCCGGGAACGAATCAGACTACTGCAGCACTGCAGCCGATTCACGGATACGACTAATTGCAAACGTCAGTCTTGGCTGTCTAATTTCAGTCAACTGAGGGCGACATTGCAACTGATTTAAAAAAAAAAAATGTTTGATTGTTGCAATCAAAATCAGCTGTTGCGGTTTTGGAGGTGTTCAGATACAGTTTTCTCGAAGATGACAGCATTTCAGAGGAAAATATTTCACGGGAAGATTGGTACTAACTAAAGTATTAACTTTATAAACAGTAAGCTTTCAGATTGAAACTAAACAATTTTGTTTTTGATCCTTACCAATCCTAGAGTCACTTTAAGTCAGTCTAATCAACACATGTGCAATCTGCGGTGATATACCCTGATGGTATTTTACAGATTATATCAACAGACACAGAAAATTATTGTCGAGTGCTATAAGATTTCAATCTATAAGCATCACTACGAATATCACTTACCCTTGCAGAGGTCATCTGGACCAAACTCATAACCCGGTGGACAGGCACATTTATAGCTACCAATGGTATTAATACAACCATAGAAAGGGCAGATAGCTGGATTGATGGCACACTCATTGATATCTGTGTACAAACAAATATTGAATACAGAATAATTACACAAACAATTCCAGTGCAATTAATTCATTAACCATTCTACACATGGAGGCTACTCCGATCCACTTAATTTCAACCTTCATTACATACATAGCCTGCTGTCCTTTCCATGTAATCTTACAAAATCAACCGTGTGCCACCCAAGGCCACTGTAAATGTTTGAACATATTAGTATGGCCTGCAATGTATCGATGGGAGACCACTTTACCCTGTAATCTCAGTGGTGTGACAGTGCACAGAAGGGTAACCATAGGAGGCCACTGGCAACAGCTAATGGCTTGGAGTGGCCTGAATGGGTTGTTTCAAAAATTGCACTGATTGTAGGAGGAATAATGTTTGAGTAATAAATATAGGAAATATTAAGGAATAAACGAAAGACAGAAGGAGGAGAGGAGGCAGGTGTAGGAAATATTATATAAATAAAAAAATAGGAAACAATATCTTTATTCAATATAAAATTTACTTGAACAAAAACATTAATTAATAACCTCACTAAAAATATTAGGCTCTTTAGAAAGAAACCATGACAAGTAAGCAAGTTAGTGCTAGTTTAGATTAACTCAGTGACTGAAAATAATACCCCATATGATGAGGTCATAACCGTTGCTGCTGCATAAATGAGCCAGTAATTTTCAGTCACCGTGTTGATCTTAAACTAGGATACTGATTCCATGCCCTGTTGAAAGTCTGCTCTGATCGTGACGATACTGTCCCTTTAATAATATATGAATCCAAGCAAGCAGTTAGTACCCCATGGAAAACACTCCTCTAAAATATTCCTTTTTATTGTATTTTTCAGCCTAACTTACCATTATCTAGAACTCAACCTCTTCATTCATGTTGACTGTACACTTGTTGCTTATACATTCATAGGCCTCTTTCGAAACAACGGCTTCGCCTTCGTCTCCGGCTTAGGCTAGCTATGGTCCCTCGGTTGTTTTGACTAACGCGTGCTTTGCATTCAGGGCTTCAGACAGGAGGACGGAGCCTGAAGCCAGAGCCCAAGCCGAAGCCGTGGATTCGAAAACGGCCATAATACCATACATCCTATTGTTAACCATGAACTATCTAATGTACATCACAGATATGGAATGCCATGGTCTAGTGGCATCGGATTTGTGTTCTGATGGCTGAGTCGTCAGAATGTGGGTTCCAATCCTGGCCGCGACCGGGGTACTTGTGTCCTTGAGCAAGATACTTTGCCATAATTGCTTCTCTCCACCCAGGAGTAGATAGGTACCTGCGCGGGCAGAGTTGGTTGTTGTGTTTGATTAGCCCGATATGCACTGAAATGGCAGCAATTGAGCTGTATACTCTCCAGGGAGCTGTGATGGTTTCAGGAATGATTTATGCACCTGATGAGCATGGGTAATAATGTAATGCGCCTTGATCTAGTCGCTAGGATATGTGCACTTTATAAGAATCCTGTATTATTATTATTATTATTATTTAGATAAATTTCTAATTACAATACTCACCTTCTGTACACGATGGTCCAGTAAATCCCACAGGACACATACAGATACCACGCTGGCATATAGCATTATTCTCACATATTGGACTACATGTCATTTCTGAAGAACATAACAATGGATAAATATTAGTTTGAACCCTTACTACCCCAAATCCTCCAAAATCTTTCTCCTGGTTTTGCCTGATTTTGATGGATTCAGTACTCCACAGTATAGCCCAGCGAATAGAGCATGTTGCCATGTGTACCTAATCCACCAAACTCCACCGGCTGCTTTTTGTTGGATTCAGGACTGTGTATAGCCAAGCCATGGATGCTTTGCATTTGCTACTGTACCAATTCCATCCAAGTCTAACAATTGGGGTACCTTTTTACTGCATGTTGATGGATTTTAGCAGATTTGGGATCATTTCTAGCCAAAATGCTTAGGTGGATACGGTTAAAAATCTATCACCTGTGCCTTACAGGCAATTTCTTTATTCTTTTTCCATTGGAACATTGATAATTTCCTTTTTAGAAAGGAAAACAAATACTTTGAAATGAGATATTTTACAAAATAGATGACAAAAGCTTGGTTTAATAATAACAAGTGACAAAATGAACATATGATTTATTTCAGTACATATATTTACTCTAAAACCATGCTCCTCAAGATTATTTTGAGAAATGTGTAATTTTAAAGCATTTTTTTTCCTTCCTCAAGTAAAATAACAATGTTCCAATGCAAAACAAATGCTGTTAAAATAGCGATAAACATGGGTAATACTTCTTTACTGATTATTATTTCCTGATAATAAAATCTGTATTTGCAGGGATCGAATCGCAGAAAATTACACAACTCACAATACATAGCTCTATTCTCACACAGACACATGCCCTGTTCACATGTAGCTCCATTCTCACACAGACACATGCCCTGTTCACATGTAGCTCCATTCTCACACAAACACATGCACGCCCTGTTCACATGTAGCTCCATTCTCACACAAACACACGCCCTGTTCATATGTAGTTCCATCGTCACAGGTTGGATTACAATGACCCCCGGCCACATGTTGACAGACATATAACTTACCTATACCACAAGTGTCTCCTGTGAATCCAATCGCACATAGACACACGCCCTGTTCACATGTAGCTCCATTGTAACAGGATGGAAAACAATGGTTCCCGCCCACTAGAAATAAAAAGGAGACATGATTTGCCATAAGATGAAACAGACTTGAACAAAAGTGTAAGGTAGAGATGGAGAAAATATGCCAATAAGTCAAGACATGACATAGTTTTTCACAAAACCCTTCAGCAAGATTGAATGCATGAGGCAAAGAGAATGAGAAGGATCGGATCTACAGAGTGATTACAATGACAATTATGTGAGCAATATGAAGTATGTGTTTGATGGCTGTATGCCCATGTACATGTAAATGACATGGGTAGACAAATTATAGACAGAACAACAAACAGACAGAATGAAATGAATGTATATATTAACAGACAGAATGAAACTGTAGAGTGTCGTGACTGAGCGGTCTAGTGTATCGGACTCAAGTTCTGGTGTTGTCAGAATGTGGGTTCGAATCCCAGCCTGGCTGGTCACGGCACTTGTGTCCTTGAGCAAGACACTTAACCATAATTGCTTCGTCCTTTGGATGGGATGTTAAGCCGTAGGTCCCATGTACTAGATTATTAAAGTAATGCACGTAAAAGAACCCAGAACATTTATTGTGGAAGAGTAGGGGTTTACCTCTGTGTTTCTGGTTTACATAGCAAGTGCCTTTGTTTACAGGTTTCCTCAGGCTTCTGAGCTACAGTGCTTAAGTGTGCTTTTGAGGGATCCTTGGTTTCATTACCAGAAATGTATAATAATAATAAATGACTGTATATGAACAGACAGTATATCAACAATTAATTGGAAACTCACATGAGAATTCACAATAATCTCCTTGGAATCCATCAGGGCAGTCACAGATACCATTATCACAGGTTCCACCATTGAGACACATTCCTTGGCAATCTTGTGCTGTTTTCAATATAACATCAATAAGGCATGTTAGTCACAGATACCATTATCAGAGGTACGATTATTTTGACACATTCCTTGCGCTATTATCATGGGGTGCCATGGTTGAGTGTTCTGGCGCATTTGACTTGTGATGGCCCGAGTCATCAGATTGTGGGTTTGAATCCTGGCCGCGACCATGGTATTTGTGTCCTTGAGCAAGACACTTTACCATAATTGCTTCTCTCCACCCAGAAGTATAAATGGGTACATGTGAGGGTAGAGGTTGATATTGTGTTTGAAAAAGCAGCTGAAGCATTACGGTAGCTTGGACTGGGAGCAGAGAAAGATTACAGGAATGATATTGGCTTAATGACCAGTGGTTATATGTAAAGTGCATTTAGACATTATATGTAATGCGATATATAAGAATTTAATATTATTTATTATTACTATTATCATTATCAACACATCACAATTTTGAACCATAAACTTTAAATGACGATTAGTCTTCACATATACAGACTTCATAATGTAACTTAATTTGAACAGACTTTTATGCCTTATTTCCATTTGTATTACAGAAATACCGTACTAATTTTTGAATTCAGTCTTTTTGAATTCAGTCGTATTAATTTCTTTCCTCGAATGAACCAAATTAACATCTGCAATAGTGAATTATCAAACCGAAGTTTGTGGATACATAAAGATAAACATTAACCTAATCTGGAAGTGGAAAAGGAAACAAAGAATTTGGAGCAAACATTTTGACATTAGGTAAAACTTGTAGCTTTGCATGGTGAGAATGATAAGTAAGACTAATTGCGGTGACACCATGTAAGAATCTCAATTGAGTAGTAATTAGTTCTGAAAAGAACTGGGGGTACAACATTTTGACATTAATTCATTAATCTATCTGTAATACCATGCATACACTAATAATGAAATGTTTTCATTCATTTATTTATCTGCATAGACTAATCCGGCAATCCCTATTTTCTGCCATTACTGCGGTGGTAACACACTGCAGTGCGCGTCACATGCCTTCTTAAATATGCGGTATGCTTAGCATTTCATCAAATAAAGTGTTCAGATTGGTTGAAAAAGCATTGGACTGTGTAAAAACCAACGCAGAATGTAGGTACCACCACAGTTATGGATTAGTCTTTACAACCCATACTCTTATAATGAATTGTATTCCTTACGCAGTGATATCAAGAAGACAGTTCTTGAGAAGGGTCCAGCTATACAAGTATAGTTCCCTGCATCCTCAAATTTGAAATCATTGATAATGAGATTGACAACCGACTCAGACAGCACCTCCACGTACTTGTATACATCTCCACCTGTTGATAAAACAATTAGATGGAACACAAATATATCATTTCATGACAAACATATGATTAATGATATATCCCTAAAACTAGTGCTAGGAGTTACCGGTTAGTTCACTAACCGTTTAACCAAAACTTCCATGAAGTTTCCACCTGACGGCCACACAAACTAGATCGTCTGCAAATGGCACAATGTGTAGCAATTTTCAATAAACTTTCTGCAATGATTGTTTAATAACCAATGTGGCAAAAAAGAAAATATAGAATAACCAAATAGGTGGCAAATTCTATCAAAGTTGTTCGTCGTATTTTTTTAAATAACTGGTTAACTGTTCCAGCACTACCCAAAACTTATTCAATGATCAACAAATGAACTCACACAGATAGCGCATGTAAAACACACTACCCATCCATACCAAAGCTACAAAACAGCTGCTGTAGTAGTCTGGAACATCAATGGCACTGGCACTGCCACTGCTAATCCTTTACTAATCCTCCCTACACAATAGACAGTAATCCCTTAATAGGCCTTTTGTCTGACCCAGGAGGGCCAGTTTGGCTGGGTGCATTCAAGCATTGAACAAACTATCTTCTCAATCAGTCGACCATTGAATCGACTTTCAATTGTTTAACAATTGCTCAATGGGACCTATAAGGACCTACACACTGAATAATGACCTACACACTGAAGTGGAGTGTCTTGGCCGAGCGGTCTAGCTTACCGGACTCAAGTTCTGGTGTTAGCAGCAGAATGTGGGTTCGAATCCCGGCCGTGACACTTGTGTCCTTGAGCAAGACACTTAACCGTAATTGCTTCTCTCCACCCAGGGGTTAAATGGGTACCTGTGAGGGCAGAGTTGGTCGATTAGCCCTATATGTGCTGTAATGGCAGCAATTGAGCTGTATTCTCCCCAGGGAGCTGAGATGGTTTCAGGAATGATTTATGAGCCTTATGAGCAGGGGTAATAATATAATGCGCCTTGAGCACCACTCAGTTGGTGGATACGTGCGCTATATAAGTCCACACATTATTATTATTATTATTATATAGGTTAATGAAATTCTTGCGTTAGGTGATAAACAGTGCACTGAGTATGCAGTGCTATACACCTGTCAGTCTAGTAAGTTTGAAACAATTATCAACCAAATCCAATATTTACCAAATCCTATCTTGCCAATTGCATCCCCATCTGGGCCAACCCATACTGGTAGAGTTCCTGGGTCTAGGTCAATACTGCGGAGTCGACATAAGAAGTTAGCATCTTCTCCTAGAGCTAACACTTGGCCTGAGAATGGGTTGATGATAATCTGTGGGGAGGAACCAACTATAAAAAGAAAAACATAAAGTTAATGACACATGTTTTAAATAACGCAGGGTTAATTTGTGGATCACCTTCCTGATAGTAACAACATGATTTATTTCTATCATAAGTTACAGTCTGCGGTAACACCATGTGGTTTGGATCTCAACTACATGTACCACAAAGCCTCAAAAGATTTAAGTAAGAATAATTGCAGATTTAAGTAAGAATAATTGCAGATTTAAGTAAGAATAATTGCAGATTTAAGTAAGAATAATTGCGGATTTAAGTAAGAATAATTGCAGATTTAAGTAAGAATAATTGCAGATTTAAGTAAGAATAATTGCAGATTTAAGTAAGAATAATTGCAGATTTAAGTAAGAATAATTGCAGATTTAAGTAAGAATAATTGCAGATTTAAGTAAGAATAATTGCAGATTTAAGTAAGAATAATTGCAGATTTAAGTAAGAATAATTGCAGATTTAAGTAAGAATAATTGCAGATTTAAGTAAGAATAATTGCAGATTTAAGTAAGAATAATTGCAGATTTAAGTAAGAATAATTGCAGATTTAAGTAAGAATAATTGCAGATTTAAGTAAGAATAATTGCAGATTTAAGTAAGAATAATTGCTGATTTAAGTAAGAATAATTGCAGATTTAAGTAAGAATAATTGCAGATTTAAGTAAGAATAATTGCAGATTTAAGTAAGAATAATTGCAGATTTAAGTAAGAATAATTGCAGATTTAAGTAAGAATAATTGCAGATTTAAGTAAGAATAATTGCAGATTTAAGTAAGAATAATTGCAGATTTAAGTAAGAATAATTGCAGATTTAAGTAAGAATAATTGCAGATTTAAGTAAGAATAATTGCAGATTTAAGTAAGAATAATTGCAGATTTAAGTAAGAATAATTGCAGATTTAAGTAAGAATAATTGCAGATTTAAGTAAGAATAATTGCAGATTTAAGTAAGAATAATTGCAGATTTAAGTAAGAATAATTGCGGATTTAAGTAAGAATAATTGCGGATTTAAGTAAGACTAATTGTGGTGACACCATGTGAAATTCTCTATTGAGTAGTAATTAGTTCTGAAAAGAACTTGAAGCTATAACAAAAAAGCATAGAAAAATTAGTAAAAAAGACAATTTACACTGGATTTTGCAAACAATACGAAATGATATAAATGTCATTTGTTAGAAAATATATATTAACATTTGTATTATGAAATATATCAGTAATAATGATAGATGAATAATGATAGATGAATAATTTGAAACTGTTTTTGGAATAGGAATACATTTGTAATAATTGACGTTCACTTTGGCCTAAACCAACGTCTCTAAGCATTGTACAGGGTATAATCGGAGTGTAGGCAAGGGAAGATCTAAAAAAAAAAAACCAGGGAGAGGAGGGGCTAAATGTTAGAGGGGCAAACTTTTGAGCAGGAAGCGCGAAACCATTCATCGCAGGGTGTCCAGAGCTTGCTTAAGGGCCCCAAAAATATTCATTCTAGGCTTTCTCTAATGCAATATCAGTGTTTTCAGGACTGAGTTGCAAAGTATTGTAGCTCTTGATACAGTTGTGAGTAAAATTTAAATTCCCAATCCAACCAACAAGATCACCACCAGCTTATATATATCACGGAACCCGCTGCTATATAGGATTCTAGCCAGCCAATCGTCATCGGGCAAGCTCGGTGGTCGAGAGGTTAACACGTCTGCACTAGTAAGCAGGAGGTCGTGGGTTCGAATCCCGCCCGAGTTACCTGTGAAGTTTTTTCACAGACACTCGGAAAGCACAGTGCTATACACACGTCGGTGCAGGGCCAAATTAAATCAAGATCACAGTATACTGAAGAAGATCAGAGCAACGTTGAGTTGTAACCAACCTGTTCTTTGAGAACTTATAAAAACTACTACTCAAAAGAGAATTTTCACATGGTGTCACTGCAAACAGTCATTACCTAAGGCACCTTCTCAAAACTATTCCGGGATAACTTGCAGGGAGATTTCCCTGCAGTTGTTTTTTCAACCTACAAAGTATCCCCAAGCAGTCCAAATATATTGCGGATAAGTTATAAACATATTGCGGTTAAATGTGTGCTTTATATTGGGGAAAAATCTATCTAGGAAAAGAATCCACCCGCAATGTTTCCGCAATGATATACCCTTTGCGGAAAAACTTTCCCACAACTTATCCCGGAATAGATTTGAGAAGGTGCCTAACAAGGACGATCCATTTATTTATTTTTTTGTAAATTTTTTATTTTATTTTATTTTTTTTGGGGGGGGGCCTTTGGAAGGTTTCTGGATCCGCCGATGAGCGTAGGAGGGCAACAACAGAGAGAATGAAATCTACAATATCCTGTTATTATATAGAAAGCAGAATGCATCATTTAGCAATTTATATCATTATCATACCTATCAATTCACATGCGTTGCCCTCAAAACCATCAGCGCAATAACATTGACCACGTACACAGACACCACCATTCAGACATAGTGGTTCACATGGTATGGCTGTAAGGGTAATAAATGGGGAGACACACAGGGTGATACATGGGTCAACATACCTATCACCAGAAGTCTATTACCTACATGAAGTGTGCCGCTCGTGTACTAACCTAGTCCACGGCATAGTACTCCAACAACAATGGATTTTGGCCATTTATGGCGTATTGTTCCACAGACTGACGCGCAAGGTCTCAACAAGAAGCAGTGTAGTCTGGGAGACTTACCCACGTGTGAGAGAACTGTATCTTGCATGCGCACCTTAGCATTTGCACGTTCACCCCACAACTGATGGTTTGCCCGCATCTATTTTAAGATTGCATTTAATTCTCTAGGAACTACATGTAGCTTCGATTGGATGGATGGATCCCATAATGCCCCACAGCATAGCGGGCAGGGGGAACAAGACCTGTAACCAAGCTGGTACACTTCATGTAGGTAATAGACTTCTAGTATCGCCTATAGGTAAGGAAAGATATGTTAATACAGGAGCACTTCAAATACTGAATATTATTTACACTGAATCATCTGCTACAATGTGATTGGCTGTGGAAACATTTGGATTTATATTAATTTGAATATTCATATTTCACAGTTCATGCATAATGAATGAAAAATCAAAGTTTACTTGTAAATGGGTAGTGTGATTAAGGCCACAAAAGAAACTCTCTGGTATCTGGTCTCCATCCGCGTCGCATCAGACCGGTGTGACAGCATTTTTAGTTTTCTATTTTTGTGCTATGAAACAATGTTGAATTGCAGCCAAAATTGCTGGATCAATTAGAAATCTGCCATTATGTGTTTTCAACTTTTTGACATTTGTGTGGCCTCTCTTAGCCACCATACTTTTTGTATGGGAAATTTGATCTGGTTCCAATACCCGAATATACATGTATCAATTACAAAAAATTTTTTTTTTAAATGCGTCACCAGTTTTGAAGCCGTCCTATGCTAGAAACTGATGACTTTTTTGTGGCCTTATGGAACCTTTTTACAACATTGGTAATAAAGGGTTAGTTGAAATTGTTTCAAATTCACATTCACTGTGTATAAAAACAATGCAATTTGTTGTAAGGATCACATTGAAGAAGAATAACAAGGAAAGATAGACAGATACATGTATTAATAATAAAACAGACAGAAATAAGTAGAATTCAATCCTGGTGAATGATCTTACGTCTGATTTCACAGAACTCTCCAGAGAAGCCAGGCGGACATCGACACACTCCTGTCAGACAAACACCTCCATTCTGACACTCCTGAGCACAACCCCTCTCTGTAAACAACAACAAATAAACAACTTAATATGTCAGTCTCTGGAGAGGCCAGGTGGACATCAACATAATCCTATCAGACGATGTGACCTTTGTTCACAAAATTATGGTGCGGTCATGCACACTCATCCTGTTTTGGTTTAGATGTAACGTCACAGGTCATATTGTTTCATTGATCTCTATCATCACTATAATGGAGATCAATGCATCATTTAGAAAAGATGTAACCTGTGACATAACTCCTAAACCAAAACAGGATGCGTGCACATACCACTGGGTATGAACTTGCGTTAAGGTACAGGTACGTATATGTGACCGGCTCCACAAAAATGGGTATTATGGGACAAAATTAAAAAATTGAGTTACATACATAGCTGAATTGGTTACATTATAAGTTTTAATTTGGTGTAGGTTTGAACCCTGTGGCATTTTGCATTCTGGAGCTATACTGATTTTTGCATATTCATATTGTACAAATTAATTAACGGAAGTGCCTTCAGAGATACAGCCCTTTAAACACAGCAAGTGGAAAAAGAAATGAGCTAAGAAGAAACTCTCTTGAATGCCCATAGCAACAGTTATGTTCCTTTTGAGCTCCTTTAGGAATGCTTGCGCAATATAAATTTGAATTATCAAGCATCTTGAAGTATTTTTTCCAATTTTTTTGCAAATTTGCATAATGTGTAAAATTTAAACTTTTGTTTTTTCATCTTTACTTATCAATAATAATATTTCTGTAAATAAATTATGAAAGTATTGATATAATAGAAGCCAATAAACCAACAAAAAAAAAAATCACGTTGTGAATTTTTTTCACCCTCTCCACATAATAATAATAATAATAATAATGTGTGGATTTATATAGCGCACGTATCCACCAACTAAGTGGTGCTCAAGGCGCATTATATTATTATCCCTGCTCATAAGGCTCATAAGGCTCATAAATCATTCCTGAAACCATCTCAGCTCCCTGGGGAGTATACAGCTCAATTGCTGCCATTTCTAGCGCATATAGAGCAAACCAACTCTGCCTTCACAGGTACCCATTTAACCCCTGGGTGGAGAGAAGCAATTATGATTAAGTGTCTTGCTCAAGGACACAAGTGTCACGGCCGTGATTCGAACCCACATTATGTTGCTAACACCAGAACTTGAATGCGGTAAGCTAGACCGCTCGGCCACGACACCCCATAGAACAGCCCTTTACGGGTAATAGCATAGCGTCCCTTAATACCCTTTTTCGCAGAGCGGGTCACATATACACATCGTCTATAGAAGATGCTCAATTAGATCATTTCTTTAAAAACTTTTTGTTAATGATATTTGTATGAATGTGTAACTGTTTTTATGATGAAATATGTTTTTTTGATGCTAGACAGAACAGTTGTATCTATGATGTATCCATACACTGCAGACTGTAACATAATCTAATATGATGTCGACTTTTAACCCTCCAACTACAGCTACACTTTAATGGTAAGTAAACTGCCTGTTTTGACTGTTGACCCAAATGTGCATAGAGTGGCATTTTTGACTGTCATTTTGACCACCATGAACAATACCAGACAATGCTTTTACCAGTCAAAAACGGTCGACTCATTTTGACCTGTAAATGTACTGCACATAAGGTTTGACAGTGTTTGACTTTTAAGTGCACTAGACTTTTGACTGATATTGACCCTTGTAGTAGGAGGAGGGTTAATCAGCATTCCATAGTATAAAGAATAGCCCTATAATTAATACCATGATAATTTTATGATGTAAAGATAATCTTCATCAATCCTAAAGATAATTATTGAAACATTCATTGTTATCATCCGTTGTTTTTAGAATCTTAAAAGTGTCAAGACAATAAAGATTTACGAAAAGAAACATACTTTTGATTTCACATGAGACTCCTTCAAATTCAGCCATACACAGACAGATACCACTGATACAGGATCCTCCATTCTCACATGGGTAGCGACACTCAAGATCTAAACAAAAATTAAATTTTGTTATCCTAAAATACAAAATGACAGTCTTTTCAATACTGGCTGGTAAATTAAAACAGATGTTTCACAAAATTACATTACATGCATCTAAACAATCGTGTAATACATTCGTGTAATACAATCGTGTAATACAATCGTGTAATACAATCGTGTAATACAATCGTGTAATACAATCGTGTAATACATTCGTGTAATACAATCGTGTAATACATTCGTGTAATACAATCGTGTAATACAATCGTGTAATACAATCGTGTAATACATTCGTGTAATACAATCGTGTAATACAATCGTGTAATACAATCGTGTAATACAATCGTGTAATACAATCGTGTAATACAATCGTGTAATACAATCGTGTAATACAATCGTGTAATACAATCGTGTAATACAACTGTTATATAATTTAAAGATGCATCGCCCATGATTGGGCTGATTTGATGTTAAAAAATAGATTGAAATGTTGAATTGCTATTTGTCTGGGGTTCAGGAAGTTATAAGCTTTCATTTGAGACAATGAACGAAAACATCTGTCAAGGATTAGTACCAGTAAAATAAAAACTCAAATTAAAAGGACAATATTGTCACGATCAACGACGCATGGAATCAGAGTGCTACTTTGAGAATAACTCAGTGACTGAAAATTATACCCCTATGTGATACCATTGCTGCTGCATATATGAGCCAGTAATATTCAGTCACTTTGTTAAACTAGGCCATCAATTCCATGCCCTGTTGAAATTCAGCTCTGATCATGACGATACTGTCCCTTTACTAAAAGGTGGGACCCTGCATTTTAATCCTCAGGTTGCAAACAATTTATTATATTCAACGGGCCAAGGGCATGGACAATCTTCCGACTGGCCAGCACAGCTGTCAATCAGAATCAATTTCATAATTTTAATTTTTTCCGTTTAACAATGATGTTATCTTTCAAAATTCATTCACTTTTATAAATTCTATTTTGTGGGTCGCATTAGCCAAACATTGCCGATATATGTTTAACATTAAGACTTGAGTAAATATTGAGTGAAGAATACAAACCAATGAGTTGACAGAATTGTCCGGTGTAAGCTGGTGGACAGAAGCAGATTCCATTATTACAGACTCCTCCATTCAGACATTCACCATTACAAGAATTATCAGAAGCTGATGAGGGAAAGACAAGCAAAAATCAAGGCATATTCCATTATTACAGACTCCTCCATTCAGACATTCACCATTACAAGAATTATCAGAAGCTGATAAGGGAAAGACAAGCAAAAAAAATTCAAGGAAAAATTCAAGGAAATATACTGAGGAAATGATCTAAATTTAGCTAGTAAAAGGTATGAGATCAGTGATCTGATAACATTACTTTTGATAAGATAATGATTCGTGGTGATTTGACAAGATAATGATTTGTGGTGATTTGATATTGATGATGTATGTTGACTTGATAAGATAACTTACGATTCATGGTGATAATGACAGAAGCGATCAGGGAACCAGCTGAGCAAGTATACGTTCCAATGTCTTCCTCTTGCAGACTAATGATTACCAGTTGTGTGGCTGATGGGGATATATTCTCCACAAAGATACGAGTTCCATCACCTAGTAATACAATAAGAGTTTACACAATAAGGAAAGAATGATAAGGCAAATATTTCATTTAATTATTGGCAAATAAAATATTGGCAAATTAAATCATTGCAAATTAAGGCTCATCACTAGCTCATATAAAATTGCTGATTTGAATCCCAACATCAATCACTTTATTATCTTAAATCTGCTTTGTATTATGTCACTGGCAGTTTTTAGTAATTTCCTGGCCATGTACATGTACATGTATCACAGATTAGAAACACATGTGTGCATACATGTCATATGCTTGCTTTACTACTGAAGGATTTTGGAGGATTCAGGTTATGTGTAAGCAAATGGGCCTAGGGAGTTAGGGTTAATAAGCTTTTTTATTCCTTTACCTGGGTCACCCAACAGCTCACTACCATCTGGATTCACCCATACTGGTGACTGTATAGCGTTACTATCATTAGTAAAACACATATACATCACAGTACTTCCAATCATTGGCTCAAAGTCCGTCGTTCTTGATATTTGTAAGATCACATTTTCTTCTAGTCCACAGTCTAGTCCGGTCCATCCTGGTGGGCATTTGCATACGTCATCTTGGCATTCACCACCGTTAAGACAAGATGGGTGGCAGACTGTAAATGGAAATATTGTAAATATGAGGACACTAAAGCACTATTGTTCTTTCTGCAGTACACTTCATTAATGGCTTAGAAATTGGCATAGAAATCTAATTTAAAAAAAGGTTCCGCAATAATTAATACATCTACAAATTTGACTAGCGCAGTAGTTTAGTGGTTAGAACACTCGCTTTTGAGGGGTGCCATGGCCGAGCGGTCTAGTGCGTTGGACTTGGGTTCTGATGGCTGAATCGCCAGAGTGTGGGTTCGAATCCTCACCGCGACCGTGGTGCTTGTGTCCTTGAGCAAGGCACTTTACCATAATTGCTTCTCTTCATCCAGGAGTATAAATGGGTACCTGGCAATAGCTAGGGAATTAACCTGCGATGGACTGGCATCCCATCCAGGGGGAATGGAAATATTCTCAGTCGTTTCATGCCAACGAAACCGGAGATAAACACCGGCCTGATGAGCCAGTATGGCTCGGGACAGACTTTACTTTACTCACACTCGCTTTGCAAGTAGGATGTACCGGGATCAACACTAGGTTTTTGAATATATTCATGAATTTGTTTTTATTCATTTGTTTAATATATTTTTTTTAATTAAAAAAATTAATTCAAAAGCGAAGCCTTTCTGTGTAATAGTAATTCACAGTTGTGAAGGATTTTTCTTTTTAGAAAAAATAAAGTTCATTTTTAGTACCGTAATTTCCGGAATATAAGCCGCGCGGTGTATAAGCCGCACTACCCCAAAATCACCAAAACAAGATTCATGCGTCAACGTATAAGCCGCACCGCGTATAAGCCGCACACACAGAGGCCCGCCGGACGCCACTCACTGTCGGTACATCGCCACACAACACGTGGTGCACGCATATCCGCTATAGCTAGCGCATGCGAGTGATAAATAACGTACACTCAGCACACATAGGCCTCGAAATTGCCTCGAATGTGCCATTGCTGCGATGCCCAAAAATCACCGTGACATTTCACGGCAATAAATTGCCGTGCCCTTCATTATATCATGCATAACAAATGCCAACATTAGACGAGGAAAAAAACGATCTTTTTGCTGTTGTTGTAAATGCAAACAAACGTTAAAAAGCTATTCCAGTTGATGTAAAAAGACGGCAAAATTTGCCCATAAAACCAAAACGTGTAGCAAACACGTGTATCAATTGGTACCGTACCCAAGCAGTACATACAGTACCGAGAAACCCACATTAAAATCGCTTGCGTGCATGGTAATTAGGTTCGAAGGCAGACAGCCAATAGGAAAATTTGTTACGCGACATATGTACTACATTTAATTTGTTTATTGGCTGAATTTCTACATAATGTCGGAATTCAGCCAATAGGAAAATTCGTTAGGCTGCCAAGTAGGAATTCAGCCAGTACTTTGTTTCATCAACAGTGGGTGCGATCGGTAACGAAACTTAACTCGCGTCTTTCTCCGGCTTTTGGAGCTTTGTTTTCTCCTGCAGAAATATACCGTAAGGTTTGTGCGCGCGGACGGAAAGAAGTAGTAAGGAGGCAATATAAAGGTTTTTAGGTTTCTGTTTCTGTCTGTTTACCAACGATTTTTGCTTAATTGTGCATCGTGTTTTGTTCTTCAAGATTCATACCTCGGCGTATAAGCCGCACCGCGTATAAGCCGCAGGCAACTTTTACCAGGTCAAAATCAACGTATAAGCTGCGGCTTATATTCCGGAAATTACGGTATATAAACGCATACAGTAGACGAAGTGTACTGCAAAAAAAATAATAAAAAATGCGACCAGGGCTAAGAAAAACTGGGCTAAGCAATAATCATTACATGACAATTTGGCCAGTCATCTATTTTTGCTTAAAGCAAAAATATTCTGTGCTTGGCAGCTCCATGAAATTGGCCCATGATTGAAAGGAAATATCAGAATGGAAAGCAACAGAACAAGGAAGAAACTGATCTCTTAGGAACAACAATTCTTACCTTTAAGTTGGCAGTAGCCGCCTGTATAACCATCAGGGCAAACACACTGGGATTTCTCACATGTTCCTCCATTGAAACATGGTGGGTCACAGATTCGTTCTATAAATAGAAATGATCATACGTTAGGCAGGAGGGCCAATATCATACGTTAGGCAGGAGGGCCAATATCATGGTACAGCCAAGCCTTTGAAAAGCCTGGCCAGGCCTATGCTACCCGCCTTCTAACCTGCCAATCAACCTGACCTGGGCTTGTGGAGCCAAGTAGAGCTCATTATAATGGCTGCAGTTGCAAACAAAAGACAGCTAAGGTATGTCAAGTCTGATTTAACAATAACAGCTATTTGAGATCTATTCATTAATAGTAAGGTCAGCTAGGGGTTATATAGGATTATGTAGGCCCCTAGGACTATGCAAAGCCTGGGCCTGGCCAGGCTTCTCAAAGGCTTGGCTGTGCCATGACTTTGGCCCTCCTCCTTTATATAATACGTGTAGCTTTGCACAGTGAAAAAGGATAAGTAAACACTGCTTGCTGTGACACCATGTAGAAACTCTCTTTTGAATAGTAAATAGTTCTGAAACAGATCAACGTTTCAATCAGTGATCAAGGAGAATTATATGTTAGGAAATTCTCCTTTTAAAAAACTACATTTAAGAAAATAGTTCTACTTCACTCTGAAGTGTAATTCTTGTACAAGATTGATTTAATTTTGCCCTACACAGACGTGTGTATAACACTGCATACTCAGTTGTTTATCACACAACGCAAGAATTTCACCAATCTTGTACAAGATGGCGGGTACAAATAATGGATTGAAAACTGTTAAAAATGGCAGCTCAGACTACGAATTACTCTAAAATATCACAGACAGAGGGATTGGAATAATCCAGCAAGCAGATTGTGTTTTAAATAATAAAAAGAAAAATAATGTTTGTACTGGATTCACCGTTACATAACATCATGCACAGATGGGTACAATCTACTAGAGGTTTGATTACAGTGAATTGTTTACATAGACGATCGATGTGACCTCTGTTTACAATTTTCTTGTAACATTTTCTGCCCGGTAGTATGCGCGTTCATCCCGTTTTGGTTAAGGCACATCTCACATCGTCTCCATTGATCCCCATCATCACTATAATAGAGATCAATGCATCGTCTATATGTGACCTGTGACATAACACCTAAATCAAAACAGGATGTGAGCACATATCGCCGGGCAGAAACGTGCTGTTTTGGTCAAGGGGTAATGTCACAGCTCACATCGTCTGTACCCTGTTTGTTTTTATAATCTCTTTCCCTAAAACCCCTTTTTTACATAATCTTTCATTAACCCTTACCCCCTAGGTATTCTGACTAGGAACCTTCCTGAATCCTCCAAAATCCTCCAGTGCACTTTTGGAAACATGCCCCTTATCTTCAAAATGCACCATGCATGTTCGTTGATCTTTCATATTCAGCACTTATGGCCTGTACTTCTTGCCAGGTAGTAATTTTGCCCCATTTGAAGAGGTGAAAGTACCAGTTTCAAACAGTGCTGAATTTTTCCCAAAAAGTGCCCCTTAGAGGACTTTGCAGGACATGGGGTGGTTAGGGTTAAGATAAGAACTTACCAGCAAGAACCAATGTGAATGATGTTGTAAGAGGTCCAGCTCTGCATTGGTATGTACCGACATCTGCCTCAGTGAAGTTGTGGATCACAAGGGTGTTTTCAAAGGATGGATTACGCTCAGTGTACACACGGTAATTAGTGGATCCTAGTGGATATGGAATAGAGTTAATCTCTGGTAAGTAAGTGTGTTGGATCACAAGGGTGTCTTCATATGGTGGATTACGCTCAGTGTACAGTCATTAGAGGGTCATGAGTGGATCCTAGTGGATCCTAGTGGATATGGAATAGAATTAATCTCTGGTAAGTAAGTGTGGTAGATCACAAGGGTGTCTTCATATGGTGGATTACGCTCAGTGTACAGTCATTAGAGGGTCATGAGTGGATCCTTGTGGATCCTAGGGGATCCTCGTAGATCCTAGGGGATCCTCGTGGATCCTAGTGGATACGGAATAGAATTAATCTCTGGTATGTAAGTGTGTGGTGGATCACAAGGGTGTTTGCTCTGGCCTGTATTTGTTCAACAGAATTATTCTTTTAATCAACAGTATGATTTTGTTATCATTTCTTCAATAAGATTTATTAAAAGATTTATACTGTTACCTTTGTCTACAGATCTGATGACAGAATGATCAGGATATCTCCACACAGGATTCCTAGATGGGTATCTTCCATAAGTTTGGCACAAGAATACCAGATCTTCTCCGATCATTGGATTATTATTGATGTTAGGAACAATGGCTATTGATCCTGTTCGGCTGACTGTATACAAAACAGAATACATATACATTAAATATACATGTAGATAGACACAAAATACAGATAGACACAAAATAGAGATAGACACAAAATACAGATAGACACAAAATACAGATAGACACAAAATACAGATAGACACAAAATACAGATAGACACAAAATAGAGATAGACACAAAATAGAGATAGACACAAAATAGAGAGACACAAAATAGAGATAGACACAAAATACAGATAGACACAAAATAGAGATAGACACAAGATACAGACAGACACAAAATAGAGATAGACACAAAATACAGACAGACACAAAATAGAGATAGACACAAGATACAGACAGACACAAAATAGAGATAGACACAAAATACAGATAGACACAAAATAGAGATAGACACAAAATAGAGATAGACACAAGATACAGACAGACACAAAATACAGATAGACACAAAATACAGATAGACACAAAATATAGATAGACACAAAATATAGATAGACACAAAATACAGATAGACACAAAATACAGATAGACACAAAATACAGATAGATACAAAATACAGATAGACACAAAATATAGATAGATACAAAATATAGATAGACACAAAATATAGATAGACACAAAATATAGATAGACACAAAATATAGATAGATACAAAATACAGATAGACACAAAATATAGATAGACACAAAATATAGATAGACACAAAATATAGATAGACACAAAATATAGATAGATACAAAATACAGATAGATACAAAATACAGAGACACAAAATATAGATAGACACAAAAAATAGATAGACACAAAACACAGATAGACACAAAATACAGATCGACACAAAATACAGATCGACACAAAATATAGATAGACACAAGATATTAATAGTCACAAGATACAGACAGACAAGATATTGACAGACACAAAATATAGACACAATACAGATAGACATAATATAGGCCTAGATGGGCACAAAATATACACAGACACAAAATATAGATAGACACAGACTAGATTTACGAACTATACGCAAGATATAGATAGACACAAAATATAGATATACAAAATATAGATACACAAAATATAGATACACAAAATATAGATATACAAAATATAGATGAAGCATCAATGATGTTGCACTTTGTAGTTTATACATAAAGCAATTGGGAAATTTATTATGTTGATGGTCTGACAGAAATTCTTTCACTCCATGTCAATATACAGCTATGAAATTTGAAATCAAGATTACTGATTTGTACAAACCTCTGATTTCACAGTATTTCCCTATGAAATATGTCACACATTGACAACGACCTTTGACACAAGTCCCCTCATTGGCACACATCAATGGACATGGATGCTCTGAAAAAGGAATAAAATATTGAAATACATATCAGCTTATTCAATTTTCTCTAAATGTTGACTCACCCTAGTGTGTAACAATAATGAAGCTATTGACCTTCAACTCACCACAGACTAGTTATAATGTTGAAACTATTAACCTTGAACTTACCATAGTGTGTAACAATTGACCTTCAACTCACCACAGACTAGTTATAATGTTGAAACAAATGGCCTTGAACTCACCACATTGTGTAACAATAATTAAACTATTGACCTTCAACTCATCATGTGTAACAAGAATGAAGCTACTGACCTTTAACTCACCACAGACCAGTTGTAATGATGAAACTAATGACCTTGAACTCACCATAGTGTGTAACAATAATAAAGCTATTCACCTTGATTTCACCACAGACTAGTTATGATGAAACTAAGGAACTTCACCTCACCAAAGAGTGTAACAATAATGAAGCTATTGACCTTCAACTCACCACAGTGCGATAATAATGAAGCTATTGCCCTTGCACTCACCATGGATGGCAATAACAATGAAACTAATGACCTTGAACTCACCATATAGTGTAATAATAATGGAACTATTGAGAGGGCCAGCTGCACAGGTGTAGAGTCCAGCATCTTCTTCTGATAGTAAATTGATGACAAGTCGACTTGATGTCTCATTAATTAACTCCACAAATACCCTGTCAACACCATCTACAAAACATATAAAGTGTATTCAATAATAGTAATCAATGATAATGTTTCTTAACCCTAAACTCCCCAAATCCTCCAAAATCCTCTTTGCTAAAGTGAAGGATTTTAAAGGATTGAGATTACATGCTATATGCTCTTTGCTAAAGTGAAGGATTTCGGAGGATTGAGGTTATTAAGCATACTTGCCTTTCCATGGTACATGTACATCCATGTTTGTTGTAGTGATTGCAAGGTCAGTGCTTGGGTCAGTGGACAATGTTTATTGCTCCATGCATGCAGGGAGGGTCCCTGGCCATGTACATGTATCACAGATTAGTAACACATGTGTGCATACATGTCATGTGCTTGCTTTACTACTGAAGGATTTTGGAGGATTCAGGTTATGTGTAAGCAAATGGGCCTAGGGAGTGAAGGTTAATACCCCAAGTATTCTCTAAGTTGCCCTGACTCCAACACAAGTTTGTCCACAACTAAAAACAACATTTGTGGAAATTTTCTTGTATGTCCAATTTAGATTTTAGACTTATGGTTTTTCCAGTTCTTCAGAATGCAAATGAACATTGCTCCAATGATAATCCTGTCACATTTAATTGATATCAAACCCAGGAGTGTGATTTGACAACAGTACGTAACAAATCCTAAAAAATGGGTAGCAGGCCTGAGTCTCCCTTTGGTCTAGAGGACAAAGACCCCTGAACCTCCTGGATGTTTAATTTTGGAGGATTTACAGACATCCGCATCCCCACAAACAAGAAACCTCGGACAGAATACAGGCTACTTCTTTCTTTCCTTGGTGGCTACTTCTCTTCTTTCAAGATTTTGAGGCGAAGGGAGATTTGGAAACAAATTCTGAAATCGGGAAAAATCCTGAGAAATCACAGGACTGTTTACCTGGTACTCCTGGCTGAACTAATTGACCACTTGGATCTTTCCATATCAGATCTGATGGTGCACCTGTTCCTTCTGTGTAACATAAGAATGCTGAATTCTCACCAACATATGTTATCTGATCCTGCTCTGGAAGAATCGTTATGCCAATTGGAAGATCTTCTGTTTGAGATATGAAACATTACAGAAATGATCAAATTAAAATTAAAATGAATTAATTGATTTAATTTTGCCCTACAACCAACGTGTGTATAGCACTGCATATGGTATAATCAGAGTGTCTGTGAAAAAACTTCACAGGTGACTCAGGCGGGATTCAAACTCATGACCTCCTGCTTACTAGTGCAGACGTCTTAACCTCTTGACCACCAATCTTGACTGATGGCAATTGGCTGGCTAGAATCCTATATAGCAGCGGGTTCTGCAATATTTATAGGTTGATGAAATTCTTGCATCGGGTGATAATGAATCAAGCTGAAATGGTTTTATGTCAATCTGATGATAAAAAGGGTGTACTCCTTAAAGAAAGGCTCTCAGGAACGTCTTGAGGTTGACAAAGAGGGGCGTGGCCCTGATTGCAAAACAAGTGAAACTGCTTCCACACCAGAAGAGCTTTTAACAAAAGATTAACAATATTTTCTCAAAATGTGTGATTCCATGCCCCCCTCTTTGACTAGATGTTTACTCCATCTCCCTCCATCCATCCTACATCATCTGTTCCGCCGATGTATACAGTATGTCAAGTCATGATACTTACGAATGTTTTCACAGAGGTCTCCATAGAATCCTCGTGCACACAGACACATTCTGTTCTCACATTGGCCTCCATTCAAGCAAGGTGGCTCACAATCTGAAACTAAGATAACATACAATTGTTTAGTGGACAGAAACACAATCTATTTTCTCACACTAGCCTCCATTCAAGATATATGTTAATAACATGTTACACACGGTTATTGGAACCAGAGCAAATTTCCCATACACACAGTTTGGTGGCTGAGGGAGACTGCACAAATCAGGAAAACATTCATAACCCTATGTCATTTTAAACACAGCATAGCAGAATTCCAATTGATCCAGCAATTTTGGCTGCAATTGGACATCGTTTCATAGCAACAACAAAAATGAGCAGACCTGAGGCAACGCGGAGACCAGAAACCAGAGATTTTTTGGGGGCCCAGAAGTGGACACAGACACATTCTGTTTTTTCACACTGACCACCATGGATCACACTCTCAAACTAAAATAATTTAGTCCAGTTATCAAGACCATTATATCATGGAGTGCCATGGTCGAGCGGTTTAGTGCATCGGATTTGTGCTTTGATGGCCGAGTCATCAGAATGTGGGTTTGAATCCTGTTTGCGGCCATGGTGCTTGTGTCCTTGAGCAAGATACTTTACCATAATTGTTTCTCTCCACCCAGGAGTAAATGGGTACCTGTGAGGGCAGAGTTGGTTATTGTGTTTGGTTAGCCCTATGCGCCGAAATGGCAGCAATTGAGCTGTATACTCCCCAGGGAGCTGAGATGGTTTCAGGAATGATTTATGCACTTGATGAGCATAGGTAATAATGTAATGCGCCTTTAGCACCAGTTTGGTGGATACGTGCGCCATATAAGTCTACATTATTATTACTATTAGAATTGATAGTTAAAACATACTTTTCAAGTCAGTTAATTGAAGAGTGAAGACTCTAATCTTACTTGTTATCTGGCAGTATTCTCCAGTGAATCCATCTTGGCAAAAACACTCAGCATTCAGACAGTAGCCATTCAAGCACCCTGGTACACATGGCAACGCTGTCAAACAAACAAAGAAATAATGGTATTTTATGAATTAATTTGCTCCATTTAGAGGTCTGCCTACAAGACCCCGCTACAAATGCAAACACTATACTGACTATCCTTTTGTTGTTTTGGGATAAACAAAGAAATATTGACATGAGTGGAATTTGAACCTTGACCTCAGGGTTGACATGTCGGCAATCTACCAACTTCATCTAAGAACTATTTATCAATATCTTTGTTCATGGGGTGCTAGTCAGAAGTCATTGAACCAAAGCATGTTGTATAGCCAGGGATCACGCCCCATGTTATGATACAACCTGGGAAGTGGCAGTCTGGAGATCACTGGAACCAAAGCATGCCGTATAGCCAGGGATCACGCCTCATGTTATGATACAACCTGGGAAGCGGCAGTCTGGAGATCACTGGAACCAAAGCATGCCGTATAGCCAGGGATCACGCCTCATGTTATGATACAACCTGGGAAGCGGCAGTCTGGAGATCACTGGAACCAAAGCATGCCGTATAGCCAGGGATCACGCCCCATGTTATGATACAACCTGGGAAGTGGCAGTCTGGGGATCACTAGAACCAAAGCATGTCGTATAGCCAGGGATTACTCCCCATGTAACATGATACAACCTGGGAAGCGGCAGTCTGGAGATCATTAGAACAGGATACAACTTGTTATAATCAAATAGATACATTAAGAGACGACATCTTTCACCAACCTCCATTTATCCCCAGGTTTACCCTCTCTGAAAACTACAATAGAAGAGTCCTGCTATGCAATGATATTATCGAGGGATTATAGGATTATTCAATTTATGGTTGCTGTTTCTTTGTGCATCCACCAGACCCACATGGATTATGGGGGACTAACTAGGATCTGGTAGATAATGAGCTCATTATAATTTGGAGGTTTTTAGAGATTGGGGAAAGATGTCTTCCCTAATACATGGTTTATGATAAACAGATTTACTGCAGCAGGATTTAAACCTGTGACCTCTGAGTTGAAATGCCAGCACTCTACCAACTGACACATCTAACCCTATATTGGCAGTCTTTCTATTTTGTCAATATCTTCATACAGGGATACTCTATCCTTTCAAAAGAATTATTTTGTGTAATACTTCCTTGATGAACAACCCTTCACACACAACGGCATCACCCCTCCCTTATCCATGACCTTTGACCTTACTTTGAACAACAAGTGCAACAGATTTTCTCAAGGGTCCAGAGCGGCAGAGGTAGGTATCCGAATCCTTCCAGGTTAGATCAATAAGTACTAATTGTACCATATTGGGAGAGAGACGACGGATGTGACGATGTAGATCACCACCTAAGATATAGAAACATTAACAATCACTTCATCAATATCATCTACAGTGATCAATAATTACTTCATCAATATCATCTACAGTGACCAATGATCACTTCATCAATATCAGCTACACTGATCAATGATCACTTCATCAATATCAGCTACAGTGATCAATAATCACTTCATCAATATCAGCTACAGTGATCAAAATGTACCCCTCCCGCCATTTTGAGTTATATTTTACCTTCTTCAAGTGATAAGATGACCTCTCCATTTCTTGTCAACCAATCAGGATTTAAATGAGCATCTTGGCCACTAGTGACACACATGAATGTTACATTCTCACCGGGGGATGGTACATCACCACGACCTAGTTCTATCCTCATTGTATTCTCATCATTAACTTCAAATAAAGACAACAATGATTCAATTAATTAATCCATAGATAACGTCATTTAATATACATGTATAGTGCCTATTCCTCAAAGGTTACAAAGTGCTTTGTCAGCCATTCCAGAAACACTGGGTTAAGGCCCCCCCCCCCCCCCCTCTCTTTCATGATAAGTGTCCTGGGTTCGTTTATGTGCATTACACACCACATGGGACCTACAGCTTTATGTCCCATCCAAAGGATGCAGACCCTGATGATATTATAGGGTCCTACCATGCCCTTAGACTATCCCCACTCAACCACAAACAATTCATGGAATGGTCTCCCATCCAAGTACTGACAGAGGTCAATGTTGCCATTGGCTTTTCGATTGAGCTAACTGTCTGGAACTTGAGCTAACCGTCAATTATCAATTGATAGGAGAAACCACAGTTTGTAGAAGCATTTTGGCCACTACCTACACTATGAATAACTTTACCCTGAAAATGCCCTGAAAGTCCCAGTTTGTAGAAGCATTTTGGCCACTACCTACACTATGAATAACTTTACCCTGAAAATGCCCTATACTTAGTGAGGTCTCATCAATTATTTCAAATAAAGACAACAGCAATTCAGTCATTTAATAATGATCAGGAAATTATCACTGAGACTTTCTTAAAGGGCTCAGTCACTTATTCAGAATGTATAATAATAATAATGAGTATTTGTAATGCACTGGTATCCATCTGAAAACACTCACAGCACAGTGATACAATATGTACAAGATGAATACAAAAGCTAGTTTGATTATGCAACCCTCATTAAATGTGTCTTGAGGGCAGTTTTGATGTCAGAGATGGAAAAAGTTTGACACGTTCCGGTAAGTCGTTCCACAATGAGAAAACAGCTGAAGCAAATGATCTTTCACCCAAGGATCTATTGGGCTTGATTCTTCTTAATGAGATGTTTGTTCTTGGATCTCATTGACTCACAGTTTGAAGAATATGCTTGAAGTAGTTCTGATCGATATGATGGTTTGGTACAAAAAGTATAAAAATATTGAGCTTTTCCCATTATTTTTGCCAGGCCAGGTTAAAAACAATTGATTTGATTTATGCCTTACACATCATATGTATGAAACACGATATAATCGGTGCTTTCTGAGTGCCTGTGGAAATAAATTCCACAGGCAACTCTGGTGGGATTCGAACCTACGACTTCTTGCTTACTAGTGCCGACGTCTTAACCTCTCGACCACCAAGCTTGCCTGATGACGATAAATAACACAAATGCTAAGTACAATAATCCTTACTGGAGTATTGGCAGAAATCTCCCTGGTACTCCGCACTGCATACACACTTGCTATTCCTGCAGGTACCACGATTGTAGCAAGGACGTAAGTCATTACAACCATCAGCTAACAAAATGACAAAGCATATAGAATATACTGAATATAGAATATATTCAACATAGAATATACTGAATATAGAATATACTCAACATAGAATATACTGAATATAGAATATACTCAACATAGAATATATTGAATATAGAATATACTCAACATAGAATATACTGAATATAGAATATACTCAACATAGAATATACTGAATATAGAATATACTCAACATAGAATATACTGAATATAGAATATACTCAACATAGAATATACTGAATATAGAATATACTGAATATAGAATATATTCAACATAGAATATACTGAATATAGAATATACTCAACATAGAATATACTGAATATAGAATATACTCAACATAGAATATACTGAATATAGAATATATTCAACATAGAATATACTGAATATAGAATATACTCAACATAGAATATACTGAATATAGAATATACTCAACATAGAATATACTGAATATAGAATATACTGAATATAGAATATACTCAACATAGAATATACTGAATATAGAATATACTCAACATAGAATATACTGAATATAGAATATACTCAACATAGAATATACTGAATATAGAATATACTCAACATAGAATATACTGAATATAGAATATACTCAACATAGAATATACTGAATATAGAATATACTCAACATAGAATATACTGAATATAGAATATACTCAACATAGAATATACTGAATATAGAATATACTCAACATAGAATATACTGAATATAGAATATACTCAACATAGATAATATACTCAACATTGAATATAGAATATACTCAACATAGAATATACTGAATATAGAATATACTCAACATAGAATATACTGAATATAGAATATACTCAACATAGAATATACTGAATATAGAATATACTCAACATAGAATATACTGAATATAGAATATACTCAACATAGAATATACTGAATATAGAATATACTCAACATAGAATATACTGAATATAGAATATACTGAATATAGAATATACTCAACATAGAATATACTGAATATAGAATATACTCAACATAGAATATACTGAATATAGAATATACTCAACATAGAATATACTGAATATAGAATATACTCAACATAGAATATACTGAATATAGAATATACTCAACATAGAATATACTGAATATAGAATATACTCAACATAGAATATACTGAATATAGAATATACTGAATATAGAATATACTCAACATAGAATATACTGAATATAGAATATACTCAACATAGAATATACTGAATATAGAATATACTGAATATAGAATATACTGAATATAGAATATACTCAACATAGAATATACTGAATATAGAATATACTCAACATAGAATATAGAATATACTCAACATAGAATATACTGAATATAGAATATACTCAACATAGAATATACTGAATATAGAATATACTCAACATAGAATATACTGAATATAGAATATACTCAACATAGAATATATTGAATATAGAATATACTCAACATAGAATATACTGAATATAGAATATACTCAACATAGAATATACTGAATATAGAATATACTCAACATAGAATATACTGACAAATATAAATAAAGACAGAGTGTGAGGGCAGTATTTAACATGATTCTGACCTCTAATAACCAATAAGTAAATAATCACATCAAATAATGTACATGTAGATATGCATTCCCCTTTATAAATGACTCAATTTAAAATCAATCATAAAAACATCTTTCATGCATACATACTACAAATAAGAGACACTACATTATTTAAACATTAAAAAGTGACAGATAAGCTTTATTAAAAGTGAAACGATTCCTTAAATGACATTAAACTTAAGAAGTTGTACCTATGCCACCACATAAATCTCCTGTAAATGGCTCAGGGCAATCACATTGTCCATTCCGACAGACTCCACCATTCAAACATTTCTTGTCACATGTTGGAGCTGCAACAACCCAAAAAATAAAAACCATAAATCAATGTATGAATAAATGAATATATCTATCAATCAATCAATCAATCAATAACACAGATAGCACTGGTCTACAGCCAAAATGCTTCCGAAACAAATGAAGTCAAACTTGACTAATTATGGGTCACTGAGAATGGAAATGATGCTTAAAATTGTTGATTGGCTCTAGTTTTCAAGATCTACATGTACATGTGTACACGTATGGGAATAGCGTATAATTCATGATTAAAAATCTGCAATGTACACCATATACATAGTACGTAAAATGTAAAAACTTAAATATCTTGGAAACAGTAGCCAATCAGCAATTTTAATTGTCATATTTGAATTCAGCACATCAAAATCCATAATAAATAGCACATTTTATCTCCGAAGCAGACAACTTTTAAAGAACTGTTGACCAATGTAGTCAGCAACTCCATCAGACGCAGTCATTCAAATATTTTTTGTCAAAAGTAGGAACTAATAATAATAATAATAATGTGTGGACTTATATAGCGCACGTATCCACCAACTAAGTGGTGCTCAAGGCGCATTATATCATTACCCCTGCTCATAAGGCTCATAAATCATTCCTGAAACCATCTCAGCTCCCTGGGGAGTATACAGCTCAATTGCTGCCATTACAGCGCATATAGGGCTAATCAACCAACTCTGCCCTCACAGGTATCCATTTAACCCCTGGGTGGAGAGAAGCAATTATGGTTAAGTGTCTTGCTCAAGGACACAAGTGTCACGGCCGGGATTCGAACCCACATTCTGCTGCTAACACCAGAACTTGAATCCGGTAAGCTAGACCGCTCGGCCACGACTACACCAACATAATACATTTGTTGGACAAGAATAGACAAAACAGTTTCAACTGTATTCATTTAGAAGTGGGTTCCATATATTGGAATATGAAAATTACATCTTATAAAAAAAATCCTATTCATAACTAGAAATACCCAACCACCTTCATAGAATGTAAGAATACATTAACCACCTGCAAGGATTTGCACTTGACTGTTATGACTAAGTGAGGAGGGCAAAAGTCATGGTACAGCCAAGCCTTCGAGAAGCCTGGCCAGGCCCAGACTACCTGGCCTCCTAATCTGTCTTTTGTGAGTCCTGATCCTGTTACAATTAGTACCTGCTTCTGGAGGGCCCGGCCCGGCCCAGCCCAGCCAAGTAGAGCTCATTATAATGGCTGCAGTTGTGAACAAAAGACAGCTGAGGTGTCAGTCAAGTCTGTGTTAACAATAAGAGCTATTTGAGATCTATTCATTAGTAAAGGGACTTTTGTGCTCATCTAGGGGATTATATAGGCCTGGGCAAAGCTTTGGCCTGGCTGGGCTTCTAAAAGGCTTGGCTGTACCATGGATTTGGCCCTCCTCTCTAAGTAGAGCACTCTCCAAACTATTGTAATAGTAATCATCTTAGTTCAGACTAATAGGAAACATTAACAACTGACTCCTTTTGTAATTGGCTTACCATTGAGGATTCCTTCTTTATATCGCACTGGATCTGCCCCTATAGCTTACCTAGTGAGATGTTAAACACAGCACTGAGTGGCCCAACAGAGCATTTGTAAATCCCTTCATCGGATGCAATGATACCATTTATGACTACTGCAGTTGTCCTGGGGTTGAGGAAGTCAGCATACTTGTGCCCTGTACCACCTGCAACATCAGTTCAACAAATTTTAATCAACAAACTCAAAAGTCAAACAAATTGTTGTAATATTACCCTAATCCCCTGATTGGCTGATCCATCGGTTCAATCCACTGCAGCGTACCTATCCTTACTGTATCCACAATGCTCAAGTGTCTTACTTACCCAGTCCTAATCCCCTGACTGGCTGATCCACCAGCCTAATCAACTGTAGGGTACCTATCCTTATTGTATCCACAATGCTCAAGTGTCTTACTTACCCAGTCCTAATCCCCTGACTGGCTGATCCACCAGCCTAATCCACTGTAGAGTACCTATCTTTTCTGTATCCACAATGCTCAAGTATCTTACTTACCCAGTCCTAATCCCCTGACTGGCTGATCCATTGGTCCAATCCACTCCGGCGTTCCTATCCTTACTGGCCCAACGATGTCACATTCAACACTGTAACTTTGACCGATCTTTGGTTTGTTTGGAGTACTTGGGTTCACATAGATATGGAAATCTGAATCCACTAGAAAAACAATACAAATTTACATACAATATCAGTTTAAACAATGGTTCAGGTTCGCATTTAAAAGGTTTCACTTTCTTCTAATCATTTTCATAAACACACTTTACACTGGACAGTAGAAGTTGTGACAAAGCATACATGTTTTCAAAAATGTAATAAATTTCCTGTTTTCACTTTTTGATTGGGAAAGAGGGGAAAGGGAGTTTTGAAAAAAAGAGTTGGTTTAAAAACTAAATGAGAAATGGGATTGTACTTACATGAATATTGACAGAATTGTCCAACAAATCGTTCTTGGCATCTGCAGATGCCTTCTATACATAAACCATTGTTCTCACATTCCTGAAGACACTTGGGAACTAATAGAAAGAAACACCATGACAATAGACACATTACAATCATAACCTTCAGTTTATATTCTTGTGCTCTATCAATGGATATCAATTTATATATGAATGTATATATGGATGCATATTAAGGTGTATATATACTACTCAAAACAATTTAGGGAACACCAGAATAATCTCAGTTAAAGCAAGATCATTTATTTCAGATAAACACAATGTTTCACAGAATTGATGAGAAACAACTGCACAATGAAACAGATGATAAAGGATGCATGTAGTGATTACATATTTCATGACATGACTACTGAAAGAGAGAGGGGGTTGCAAATGAAAATCCCGGTTCATGGAACATTTCAATAACGGGTGTGACCACCTCTTGCAGTAACATCCGGTGTTCCCTAAATTGTTTTGTTCCCTACATTGTTTTGAGTAGTATATATATATCATGCTCACCTATAAATATACCCCTCATTTTTTACCATAGACTGAGTAGTGTTTGTTCTCTGTGGCCCAGCTTTACAGGTATAGATCCCAGAATCAATCTCATATATATCAATGTATACCAATGTATATCAAGGTATATCATATATATATACCCCTTATTCTTACCATAGACAGAGAGTACAGTGCTTGTATTCTGTGGCCCAGCTTCACAGTTATAGATCCCAGAATCAATCTCATATATATCAAGGTATACCAATGTATATCAAGGTATATCAAGGTATATCATATATATACCCCTTATTCTTACCATAGACAGAGAGTACAGTGCTTGTTCTCTGTGGTCCAGCCTCACAGGAATAGATCCCAGAATCAATCTCGTGGATATCTTGAATGGTCAGCATCGTAGAAAAACTGGTAACATTGGTTGCAAATATACGGCTGAAAACTACAACAAAATTGACCAATAATGGCAAACATGAGAACATGTGACTGTAAAACATATTTTTATCTGTAAAAACAATGCCTTTTCAGAAGCAAAAACATCCTGAATGTTTAACAATAAATATTACGTACTGTACCCCCCCCAAATTTCCAGTGCCGCCCCCCCAGGTGCCCCCACGAAAAATCCCGATAGTGCCCCTTTAAAAAAAAAGCATGACCCCTACCACTGAAAAACCAATACCCCCCCCCACTGAAAAGCAATGCCCACTGTGCCCCCTTCCTCCCACTGAAAAAGTCCTTGCTACGCCGCTGGATACAATACAGGCTACTTCTTTCTTTCCTTGGTGGCTACTTCTCTTCTTTCAAGAAAATTTTCAGGCAAAGGGAGATTTGTAAAAAAAATCCTGAGAAATTGCAGGCCAAGAGAACTTCAACACATTAGCGAAGAGGTGGGGTCAGTGGACATGATGGATCCAGTTAAACTCATCATTTCTCAAGTAAAATTTTTGAAATTGTGTTTTTGCATTCACTTCATTCATGTGGGGAGACCAATATCGGTAGAGTCTGGTACCTTACCTTCATCCTTTTGTCCAATAGGCACACCATACTGGTTATACCAGATAGGATGTTCATACGCATTGGTACCAGCTGCTTCACATAGATAAGATACTTCACTTCCTACGATAGGATTGAAGGTCGGACCGATGGTAACATTCAAACTGAATGGTCTCCCAGCTAGTCAAGAATACAACCATAATTTGAAATTTAGTCAATTTATAAAGTCATTTGAGAACACTTTTGCTTAACCCTCCTACTACAAGGGTCAAAATCAGTCAAAATGTTGATATACACTGTCAAACCTTAAGTGTAGTAAGTACATTTATAGGTCAAAATGAGTTGACTGTTTTTGACTGGTAAAAGCATTGTCTGGTATTGTTCAGGGTGGTCAAAATTACAGTAAAAACCAGTCAGAAATGCCCCTGTGTGCACATTTGGGTCAACAGTCAAAACAGTCAGTTGACTGATTTTGACCACTATAGCAACTTGCCACTAAAGTGCAGTTATAGTAGGAGGGATAATACAAAATAAAACTAGAAATAAGTACATAGAATATATGAGGTGAAGAGACATATTACGTGACTATTTTCAGATGCTATCCTTGCCTTCATTCAAATTCCTTCGTGTCTGTCTGATTGCAAGAACAATCTTAAGTTCAGTATGATGTAAAAGTGTTGACAGTATTATGTACATGTACTGTTAATTATTGTCGATTCATAAATGCCCAAGACAGTTAAGATAATTTGATTGGATGAAACATGATCATCCAATAACCAAACAGCAAGTATGTGAGTATACACCAAGTATGCAAGTATATGCACCATGCAGGAATGAACCAATCAGAGTGTAGAAGTTTGTATCACGTGACGCAAACTCATGGGCCAAGTTGGAATATAATCTGTTCTCAAATATTGGATTTGTCAATTTTTTGCAAGTATGCACCATGCAGGAATGAACCAATCAGAGCGTAGAAGTTTGTATCACGTGACACGAACTCACGGGCCAAATTGGAATATAATCTGTTCTCAAACGTTGGATTTGTCAATTTTTTGGCAATTATGAACCATGCGGGAATGAACCAATCAGAGTGTAGAAGTTTGTATCATATCACATGACGTGAACTCACAGGCCAAGTTGAAATATAATCTGTTCTCAAATGTTGCATTTGTAAATTTCTTTGTCTGTCTCTTTTTCAATACATGAATGGGAATAAAAGGTCAACACTTAGTCTTTTTTTACAGAATAAAAATCTTTGAGTCATGGCCACGTGGTCATAATCTTCATTCTGTATAGTAAAGACTACTTCCCTTAATGTTTAACCCTAACCCCTTGATACTTACTGCTGGTAACGGCCTCAATCCTTCAAAATCAACCGATATGAGTTTATGGAGGATCCCTACTACCTCAATCCTTCAAAATCAACCGATATGAGTTTATGAAGGATCCCTACTACCTCAATCCTTCAAAATCAACCGATATGAGTTTATGGAGGATCCCTGCTACCTCAATTCTTAAAAATCAACCGATATGATTTTATGCAGAATCCGTACTATTTCCAATCCTTTAAAATCAACTGATATACATCATTGATTTTTGGTAGGCTAAGTCAATGGAACTTCAAATCCTACCTCAATCCTACAAAATCATTCAAATCCTCTGGTTGATTTTGAAGGATTTAGGATGGTTAGGGTTAATATGTACATGTATTTGAATTGGATGACACTGAATATCTTGACTCTTAAATCCTACAAATCAAATCTATATTTACCATTTATCTGACAGAAGTCTCCTGAATAGCCATCAGGACAGAGACACACATCATTGATACAGGCTCCACCATTAATACACTGAGGAAAGCAAACGGCAGCTGATGTAGAAGAAAATAACAAAGTTATATTATCAGTAAATAACTAATCTTGTGTTACTTTGTTGAGGGTACAGCCTTTTTATAATCCATGTTAAATCAAAGCTCATGGTTTTTCCATAATTATACACGACAAAATTCAGTGTAAACGAACCTTTTTATTCCATAAAATGTTTCATCATGATTTGAAAACAAGATTTGTAAGAAAATTTGTATTCATTTATTTATTAATTTGTATACAAATGTTGCCAGTATAAGAGAGTTTTGAAACTGTCTGTCTACAGTTGCATAATTTAGATATTCATAAAGGATGTTTCTCAGAGAGAATATTATTTTGTTTAACCAGTTCGCGTCGGAGGCCGTGTATACACGCAATTTTTTTTTTGCACCACGGATCGGAGAGCGTCTAAACACGCCATAGGAAACTCCGCAATATTTATATGCATGCTCGGTTTACGTGGCAACGAGCTGAGCGTACAGTGACATGCTCGGTAGACGTGGCCACGCGCTGTAGAAGCTTCCATTAACGTGTTTGTGAGGGGAAAAGAAACCCGCACAGGGGCCCAGAAATTTTTTTTCATTCCCGACGCGAACTGGTTAAGACATTTCCGTTGCAAAGCAGTTCAGAGCATAAATGAGTCACTGTCTTGTAGTTCTGGGACGGTTAACTGATCGAAACTGTTTATAAATTTGCTAACCGGCTAAAAATACAACCAACACTTTTGCCATCCATTTTGTTGTTCCAGACTTTCTTTTTTGACATAATGGTTATTAAACAATCATTGCAGGAAGTTTATTGATGCTTTTTTGATTGAAAATGTATACGACATAAAACACAATAAAGGGGGCCACTTTCCTACCGTCACGTTAGCAGTTTTTCTAATGGTTGTAATTTTTTTTTAAATATCTGAAACCACCCAAAAAGACTTTCAACATTTGAATAGACATGCATGCTTATCCTAAAGATAATTTGAGTTGATTATTACTATTATTTTTTTAATTACCCTAAAATTTCCATCAACAAATGGACGGAAAAGTGAGGTAACTTTTTCCGTCCAATTTTTATGGAAATTTGAGGGTGAAAAAAATAAATAAAAAAATAAAAAAATAAAATAAATCAACTCAAATTAGTTCTAGTATAAGCCTGCATGTCCATTCACATGTTGAAACACTTTTTGGTCAGTTTCAGGTACTTAAAAATAAATAACAACCATTGGAAAAACTGCTAACGTGACGGATGCAAAGTGGCCCCCTTTATTGTGTTTTATGTCATACACATTGTGTCATTTGCCGATGACCTAGTTTGTTTGGCCATCAGGTGCCGATTTTCAGTTAACCGGTTAACCATGAAAGATTGGATTAAACGGTGTAACAGTGAACTAACTGGTAACTCTCAGCACTTAATACTTTATAGAGGTATTACCTGATACTGTGATTGGGTAGAAGTTAGTGACTGGTCCAACCGAACAGCTATATACTCCTTGTTTATCTGGTGTCATGTTGAAGATAGTCAGCTCATTTATGAAATCATTCACTGAGTGAGTCAACACTTCCTGGCCTGCAATTGTCACAAACAAAAACCTTTTTGAAAAAAAGCCCAAAGAAAATTGTCCTTAAAGCTTGTTACGTACAATCAAATCTCATGTGGATAAAGAAATATCTTAAGAAACTAATTTGTGACAAACTAAATTTCAGTTCATCATGTTAACATATATTATTTAAAAAAAGCCAACCTATGACAAGAAACTGGAGACTGTTTATTTGGCCTAACCTATTATGTTATAAAAGTACAAATTTTGTACCCTTAATCGCAACATTTGTTCTAACTTTCAGAAATGATGAAAATGATGTATACTTTGAGTTTACCAAGTGTCTGCAGAAAAAACTTCACAGATGGGATTTAAACCCACATCTTCCATTAATATTCAGAAGCATTGAATATTACTCAAACTTGAAATGTTTGTTCTAGCTGCCAGCGAGACAGGGAGGGATAGATGTTCTTCCGTTAACTGCAGCAACTTTCAATATTCAAAACATTGCAAATGTCAGGTTGATCATACAAATATCCTAGCTGCCAAACATTACCTGGTGTTGAAGTTATGACACTACCCGATTCGTCTCTCCATACAGGATTCATGTATATCTCATTAGCTTTTACCTCACATCGGTACGTTACATTCTCTCCTTGTCTAGGCTCTCGGTCCAAGTCTGGTGTGATGATTAGGGTGAGTCCGTCACCAGACAAGTCCACTATAAAAAATAAAAGTGTAAGATAAATATTTATCATTTAAAGATATATCGTTCGTGTTTGGCTCAAGAAACCCCCAAAAATAGAATTTAAAAAGCAAACAAATATTGCGAGATAATATCGTCAACATTTAAATCTATTTTTTACAAACACAGGTGTTATATCTTTAATAAGAATCCACTTGCTCAATATTCTGTTTGTATGTGTAACAACTTATGCATGTCTTCATTATGTAGGGTACTATATATTCAAGATTCTATTCATCATGTTAAAAAACAAATTAAATTTGTAGACCAGATTAATTACATTAGACCCCCCCCCCCCCCCAAAAAGTCTCTGGTTTCCAGAATTAACTGGTAATCAGAAAGACAAACCTGATATGGCTTTATCCCTCCTATTACTGCAAGGGTCAAAATCAGTCAAAATGTTGATATACTTGCCAAGGTATATCTAGTGCACTTAAAAGTCAAACACTGTCAAACCTTATGTGTAGTAAGTACATTTACAGGTCAAAATGAGTCAACCGTTTTTGACTGGTAAAAGCATTGTCTTGTATTGTTGGTGGTCATCAAAATGACAGTAAAAACCAGTCAAAAATGCCTGTGTGCACATTTGGGTCAACACTCAAAACAGGCGGTTGACTGGTTTTAACCACTATAGCCGCTTGCCACTAAAGTTCAGCTACATACAGTAGGAGGGTTAAGTCATAATATGTGACCAAATTCCAAGCAAGCCAGTATTACTCTCCATGTTAATGCCTTGATACAAGACACAGACTAGTCTAGGTCCCTGTCCTCTGGTCTGTGTATTGATGGGAAGTGAACAGATTACTCTCCATGTTAATGCCTTGATACAAGACACAGACTAGTCTAGATCCCTAGTCTAGTTCCCTATCTGTGTTTTGAGGGTTAAGCATTGTATTTATTACCTGGTATGTCACAAGATTCTCCTGCATATCCAGAGATACATCTGCATTCTCCATTCATACACACTCCTCCATTCAAACAAGGCTCAACACAAGTTTCCCCTGTACAGGAATAATAACCAAATGAGATCAAACTCAATCAAGTCATTCTAAATATAACACCATAATTTTTTAAGTAAAGAGAACACAATATGAGGAGGCTATTTGACTTGGGTAAAACACAAGAGTCTACCCATGTCAAATGCAGTGCAATCCTATTGTCTTCGCTATACTTCAACAATAAACATTACCTTGCAAAGCCTCCGGTTTCTTGTCATATGGTCGGCTTCAAAATCAGTGTGGTAACGCAGTTTTTTGGGGTGTTTTTTTGGTAATTTTTTTTTTTTTTGCCAACAGGGAAATTTCCCATATACAAAGTATGTTGGCTAAGAGGCCTCACAAATCTGGCAAACGTTCATACCCCTCAACTTCCTGGGAAGTATACAGCCCCAGCAGCCTGTTAGGCGCTCAACAACTAATCAAACACAATTACCATCTCTGCCCTCACAGGTCCCCATTTATACTCCTGGGTGAAGAGAAGCAATTTATGGTGAAGTGTCTTGCTCAAGGACACAAGTACCGCAACCGGCACGGATAGAATTCGAACCCACATTCTGACGACTCAGCCACCAGTCCGGTGCACTAGACCGCTTGGTCATGACTCTCCAACTAGAGATATCAACCCTATATATGATTTTCAAACACTATAACTGTATGCATATTTCAACCAACTGTTTATATACCCATACTGATAGGTCCACCTTTAGTTCACATATATTAACCATTGACCTAATGCAGTGTAAGGTGTGGTCTTAACAAGTCAGAAGTCTACCTACATGTAGATAATGTTTGTACATGGATGTCTTTTTGCCATTGCTCTCTCTGTCGGCATAATTAATTTGTTGCTTAATGTTGTCTTTTCCATCCTAACTTGCTTCAGCGGCCCTCCAGTGGTGTAACGGGGTCAGGGGATGGGGGTGTAACGAGGTATATAATGTTTAATGGGTTTCTTGTGGTAGGACGGCCTTGTAGAGGTGCTGGTCACCTGTTCTATCTTACCACTCACTGGCTTTGTTGGTGGGGGATGGGGTGTAACGAGGTATATTATTTAGTGGGTTTCTTGTGGTAGGATGGCCTTAGTAGAGGTGCTGGTCACCTGTTCTATCTTACCACTCACTGGCTTTGTTTAAAATGAATTTTTGTGTATTTTTTGTTTTTTAGGGTTTGGTTTTATATTTAATTGATGTATTCTGATTGCCAGGGTAAAATGTAATAAAATAAAACGAAGTGTGTCAGCCTGCTGTAATCCATACCACGGCATTGTACTCTAAATACACGCACACAAAACAAGCTTGGTTACAGGTTTTGCTCCCCCTGCCCGGCCTGCCATGGGGCATCATGCTCCCCCTGCCCGGCCTGCCGTGGGGCATCATGCTCCCCCTGCCCGGCCTGCCGTGGGGCATCATGCTCCCCCTGCCCGGCCTGCCGTGGGGCATCATGGGATAGGAGTTTCCACACAAAACTAGTTCCTGGGAAAACTAGATGCAATCTTAAACTAGATGCAGGCAAACCATCAGCAGTGGGGAGAACGCACAAACACTAAGGTTCGTGCTGAAGATACAGTTCTCTCACATGCCAGTTACATGTAAGTCTTCCAGACTGCACTGGTTCTTTTTGAGACCTTGTACATCAGTTTGTGGAACAAAACGTCATGAATGGCCAAATCCATTGTGCATGGAGTACTATGCCGTTGACTAGGTTAGTACACGAGCGGCACACTTCATGTAGGTAATAGACTTCTGGTACTGTGCCGTGGACTAGGTTATGTACACGAGCGGCACACTTCATGTAGGTAATAGACTTCTGGTACTATGCCGTGGACTAGGTTAGTAGACGAGCGGCACACTTCATGTAGGTAAGAGACTTCTGGTGCTGTGCCGTGGACTAGGTTATGTACACGAGCGGCACACTTCATGTAGGTAATAGACTTCTGGTACTGTGCCGTGGACTAGGTTATGTACACGAGCGGCACACTTCATGTAGGTAAGAGACTTCTGGTGCTGTGCCGTGGACTAGGTTAGTAGACGAGTGGCACACTTCATGTAGGTAATAGACTTCTGGTACTGTGCCGTGGACTAGGTTATGTACACGAGCGGCACACTTCATGTAGGTAATAGACTTCTGGTACTATGCCGTGGACTAGGTTATGTACACGAGCGGCACACTTCATGTAGGTAATAGACTTCTGGTACTATGCCGTGGACTAGGTTAGTAGACGAGCGGCACACTTCATGTAGGTAATAGACTTCTGGTACTGTGCCGTGGACTAGGTTATGTACACGAGCGGCACACTTCATGTAGGTAATAGACTTCTGGTACTATGCCGTGGACTAGGTTAGTACACGAGTGGCACACCTCATGTAGGTAATAGACTTCTGGTACTGTGCCGTGGACTAGGTTAGTACACGAGTGGCACACCTCATGTAGGTAATAGACTTCTGGTACTGTGCCGTGGACTAGGTTAGTACACGAGTGGCACACCTCATGTAGGTAATAGACTTCTGGTGCTGTGCCGTGGACTAGGTTATGTACACAAGTGGCACACTTCATGTAGGTAATAGACTTCTGGTACTATGCCGTGGACTAGGTTATGTACACAAGTGGCACACTTCATGTAGGTAATAGACTTCTGGTACTATGCCGTGGACTAGGTTATGTACACAAGTGGCACACTTCATGTAGGTAATAGACTTCTGGTACTATGCCGTGGACTAGGTTATGTACACAAGTGGCACACTTCATGTAGGTAATAGACTTCTGGTACTATGCCGTGGACTAGGTTATGTACACAAGTGGCACACTTCATGTAGGTAGACTTCTGGTACATGCAGTGGACTAGGTTATATACAGCGCGGCACACTTCATGTACAAGGTAATAGACTTCTGGTACTATGCCGTGGACTAGGTTATATACACAAGTGGCACATTTCATGTAGGTAACAGACTCCTGTTATTACTTACTCCTTGCTATGATAATTATTTCCGTGGTGAGTGGACCAACTTTGCAGGTGTATGTTCCAGTGTCTGCCGCCGTCACAGATGAGATGAACAGCTTGTTGTTAGTAGACGATTGCTTACTGTAAATATTGTTAATTCCACCTAATAATAAAGAAATAAACAGAGAATTAGCTGTTGTAAACTGTTAACAAGATGCTTCTTGAAACCTCTTCTTTTGTGTTCATTTCACACCTGACTAACTTCTGCTCACTCTTGTGTTTATATATGTATGTGTGCATGTTTGTATATCATCCATTATGCCTTTAAGAAATAACCTGCTAGGTTTGAAACAAGGCCATTAAATACTATCTCATTATCAAGATAAATAAGGCCAGAGGTCCCATTTGGGCCCATTGCGCAATCATTAAACTACTGAAAGACAATTCAATGGTCAAATGATTGAGAGGATAGTTTTGTCAATGCTTGAATGCACCCAGCCAAACTGGCCCTCCTGGGTCAGACAAAAGGCCTATTAAGGGATTACTGTCTATTGTGTAGGGAGGATTAGAGGAGGATTAGAGGAGGATTAGCAGTGGCAGTGCCATTGATGTTCCAGACTACCATAGCTGTATTGCTTTCAAATCTGGTAAATGAATGAAGCAAGCTAAATGAATAGTTTGGGCCAATAGTTTAACAATTGCTGAATGAATAAACACTATATGGACAGATGCTTAATAGTCATAATAACAGGACACCCATTCAGAGCAGTAGCTATTCTTAAAGGATTATCAATGCTTTGAATGGAAAACTAACAAGTTTACAATTGTAAGTAAATACTGTTTGTGGTGACACCATGTGAAATTCTCAATTGAGTAGTAATTACTTCTGAAAAGAACTGGCAGTTACAAGGGCACTTGCTATGTGAATCAGAAACACAAGGGTAAACCCTACTCTTCCACGATAAGTGCATTACGTGCATTACTTCAATAATCTAGTACACAGGACCTACGGCTTAACGTCTCATCCGAAGGGTGAAGCAATTATGGTTCGGTGTCTTGCTCAAGGATACAAGTGCTGTGACAAGCCAGGTTCAAACCCACATTCTGACAACACCAGAACTTGAGTCTGATGCACTAGACTGCTTGGCCACAACACTCCACAAATGCTAAAATGTGCATTCTATTTTGTCATTTAAACTGTCCGCAAATGGAACTGCCAAATCTAATCTCCTAGTGTACTTGTTGGAATACTTTGATAGCTTATAACTGACCTTGTTCTTTTGAGTAGATAACATTTCCATTTGGACCGACCCATATTGGGTTTCTGTAGCGACTTGAGCCACGTATTTCACACAGGATACGCATGTTATCTCCTATTGTAGGATTCTGTCCCTTCTGAATTCGGATACGGAAAATGGAATCTTCACTGACTGTAAACAAGAAAAATAAAAAAATTAAAAAATGAGGTTGTAGAAGAAGACAATGAAACTAATGATCACAAAAGCATAAGCAGATGTTGAATCTACTTCTGCACAAATTATTAGAAATGAGAATATTTGTCCACTTTAGTAAAATTATACAAAATATTTAAGTGATCAAAATGAGATCAAATTATGACAGTGAATAAAAATTTCCTATGATATAGATTTTGCTAGGAATAAAGACATGATACTATTAACCATGCATTGGTTTCAAAATCGGTGCGGTTACATTTTTGTATATATATATTTTTAATTTTAATTTGTTTGGGCAAACAGTGAAGTACATGATACATGTATACACGGTTATTGGAACCAAATTAAATTATGCTTAACTATAGATGATGTAACCAATGACATCACATGTTTACAAAAGAGCCTCAAAGGTCAAACTGCGCCAGGCCCAAAATGTAAACTGGTCTATGACAAGAAATCATACAATCTATTTGGAGATATCACCAGAAAAATTAATAATTTGATTTATTTTAAATAAGGCACTAACATTACATTTCAAATTTGATTCCTCAGAAAATTCTTGATGTTAGGTGGAGAAGTACAAAACACACACACTTTTGCCTTGGTACTCTAAATGCCATGCAAAGGGTACACAAGTCACATGGTTTATTACCTTAGAACTATTGCCCTAATGATAGGGAAATATCACAGGGTAATATACTCACTGATGTTTTGACAGAATGCACCGTCGTAATTATTAGGACAGATACAGTTTCCATGGATACATGTTCCTCCATTAGCACACGGTGTTAAACAATCAGAGGCTGATGATGTAATGGTTAACAAAACATTATTGTAATCAAAACGCAAAGTAACATTCCTATAAGATATATATTTGGATTAAGTACAATATTTCTAAATTAACCCTTACAACCCCAAAAGGGGCACTTTTTGGAAAACATTCAGCACTGTTGGAAACTGGTACTTGCACCTCTTCAAATTTGCAAAATTACTACCTGGCAAGAAGTACAGGCCATAAGTGCCGAATATGAAAGATCAACGAAAATGCACGGTGCATTTTGAAGATAAGGGCATGTTTCCAAAAGTGCACTGATAGATTTTTGAGGATTCAGGAAGGTTCCTAGCCAGAATACCTAGGGGGTTAGGGTTAAAAAAATTGTTCACTTTACTACAAAACCAAATGCAAAAAGATAAAACAATTTGTTACTTTAGTAATTGGCCAATCTTTCCAAGGTATTCTGGAACAGGTTAAACTTGTTTTATTTTTGTCAAAGAATTTCAAAGAAAAGAAGGATGAAAAGTTGAAATAATAGTAAGTACATTGATATAATTCTGCTAAATTTGTTATGTAATGTTACCATTGATGCAATGAACAAAACTCTATTTAGTCCCGCAATGCAACTGCAGTTAGTTTTACCTCTGACACAAATGAACACGGTAGCCCAATTTAGTCCCACAATGCAACTGCTATTTATTTTTTACCTCTTATGCTAATAAATACATGTAGGGTACCCCTAATTAGTCCCACAATGCAACTGCAGTTAGTTTTACCTCTGACACTAATGAACAAGGTAGCCCTATTAACTCCCACAATGCAACTGTAGTTTCCAGCATCTTCAGTCTGTATTTGGTTAATAACAATTCGTGTTGCACTCAGTGATAACGGCTCAGCAAACATCTTCACTGTCCCACCATCTATACCGAATAAAAAAACATCAATTTATGTTATTTAATTATTAAACAACATATGAAAATAACACTTGTAGCTTTACACGGTGAAAAAGGATAAGTAAAGACGGTTTGTGGTGACACCATGTGAAAATTCTCCTTTGAGTAGTAAATAGCTCTGAAAAGAACTGGTTGTTTAAAACTCGAAGTTTCGATCAGTATGCTCTGATCGTCTTCATTTTCTGAATGGCCACCATCTATGTTTTCAGTGCAGTGATTTCATGAAGTTTGACATACATTTTCAGCCCTTAAGCAATGAATTTGTGAGTAGAGTCTGTTCTTGTACTAGAAGACGTGTTGTTACTACGATCATTAGTTCCCTTTTTACCAAGGAAATAATCATTTTTTCATCATTTGGTTGTACAATATTTTGTTTACAAAGTCTGTGCGACCTTTGACATTCCTCACATCGCTTAATGACCACGAGGGGGCGAATGCTCATTTGATTAGCTCACGCTCAGGGCTTGCCAGTGTGACTTATCCACTTGAACACACCCATAGAAAAGATGTATTACTTACTTGAGATATATTGCCATGAAACCAATAAAAATCACATACGAGAGCAAAGATCAATTCACCATAACCAGATAGGATTGCCATAGTTACTACTCAAACCAATGTAATAGATTCTTGACTTACCTTCATCCTGGTCAACGATCAGATTACCATCGACATCTAACCAGATGGGGTTGCCATAGTTACTACTCAAACCAAACTAACAGATTCGTCACTTACCTTCATCCTAGTTGACGATCAGATTAGCATCTACATCTAACCATAGTTACTACTCAAACTTATGTAATGGATTCTTGACTTACCTTCATCCTGGTCGACGATCAGATTACCATCTATATTTAACCAGATAGGGTTGCCATAGTTACTGCCTCCTGGAACACTGCAGACAAAGTTGACACTGTCCCCAACATTGGGTTGATCATTGGCACCGTCAATCTTAATGGTAAATGGCTCACGCACTGAAACAAGAATTATCAAGTATAAATGCATTGCACCAAACAGATTGTAGTTATCTTAAAGGGACACTATCATCACGATCACAGCAGACTTTCAACAGGGCATGGAATCGGTGTCCTAGTTTAAAGATGAACACAGTGACTGAAATTACTGGCTCATTTATGCAGCAGCAACGGTAATATGACCTTATCATGTGTGGTATTATTTTCAGTCACTGAGTTAATCTAAAACTAGCACTCTGATTCCATGCCCTGTTGATTGTGACGATATTGTCCTTTTAATTCAAAGAGTAATTTGTGCCGATTCACATTAACCCTAAACAGTAGGGTTTGATTGATTTTGATGGACTCAGTACTGTATAGCCCAGACAGGGATACTTTGCATGGTGCCAGGTGTCCTAATTACAGCTAAGTTCAACAGTTGGGTAGTAGTGTTTGTGCATGGTGTTGTATTTTGGCAGACTGAGGGATGTTCTTAATAGCCAAAACAGCTAGGGGTTTAGGGTTAATCAAGTTGTGGTTTACTTACCCAGAACCTCACAGTAGTTTCCTGTGAATCCATCCGGACACTGACAAGCTCCACTTACACAGGTCCCGCCATTGAAACATCCCAAACCACAGTTAGGTTCTGAATAACAAGAAAGAATTATCAAGAAGATTAACGGATAGTTAAGTAAGTTTCTACTCCATACTGCAAGATTGGTGAAAACATGTTTTAATATCTTATATCACAATATTTAAAGATATATCAGTCATGTTTGGCTCAAGAGAACCAAAAAAATAGAATTTAAAAAGCAAATGAATTTTGAAAGATAATATTGAACCAAATAAAATTATGAAATTTGGATGTTGGAAACTGTATAATAACTATATTTAATATATGCTTGATTCTGATTAATAGCCATACTGGCCAATCTGAAGACTGCACATGCCAACGCCAGGCCCAGGCTACCTGACCTCCTAATCCGTCTTATGTGAGTCCTAATCCTGTAACAATACAGTACCTGCCAATCAACATAACCTAGGCTTCTGGAAGGCCTAGCCCAGCCAAGTAGAGCTCATTATAATGGCTGCAGTTGTGAACAAAAGACAGCTTGTGGCAACCTTAACTAGCTTCCCGCAATCATATATATGCTTGCCCTCTTTTCTGCAAGGTTAATACTAACTCACTGGAAGCTTGCAAGCTCCTTGTAAGCTTATCAGCAAGGTTGCCAAACTTTTCACAAGCTTGCCTTCTTGCAAGCTTATTGGATGTGAATTATTGTACTATATTTATTCTTCATCTATAATTAGCAGGTTTGCCTGATGTGATGAATTTAATCCTGGGAAATAATCTCACTCTTTTACATCAAAAATAAAATATGGCAGAGTTGTACGCAATGAAATAATTGTATGATTACTTACGTCTCACAAAGAATGCAAATGTTGATCGTATAGGTCCTACACTACACATGTATGTCCCACTATCACTGATATCAAGGTTTCTCATGATCAGACGGGTCGAGCGTTCATCTATAACCTCAGTGAAGATACGAGATGAACCATCTAGAAATGAAGCAAAGATATATTGTGAAATAATACATGTATAATAGTTCACATGTCCCGCTGTCATTAATATCAGGGTTTCTCATGATTAGGTGGGATGAGTAGTCAGCAAAGATATATAATTGATTTAATTTTTGGGACGGGTGACTAACAATTGATTTGATTTTTTGAATTACATCAATTAACCCTAGGGAGTTTTTTCCGGAGACACTCAGAACACATTAGTAGGTGAACTTTATACATCAAATGGAAATACAGTTCTTTCACAGATATTTAGGTGAAGTTATTACTTTGTTTACCTTGGTTACTAGTGATGATATCTCCGTCATTGTTATACCATATAGGGTTAGAGAATGGACTTCTGCTGTCAATTTTACATGTGAATTCTGCGTCACTACCAATCTCTGGATACTGGTCGCTGGGTTGCTCAATCTCGATTGAATAATCTGAAATAAACCATGAAAGAAGAACAATATTTAATTGATTTATCAAATGATTCAGTGTTAGTTTATTAAATGATGTAATATTTTATTCTCAAAACCATATACTTAGTACTAGTCAATATCTGTGAGAAAAATATAAGGAAAGTAAAAGTAAAGTTATAAGTAAAGACTGTTTGCGGTGACACCATGTGAAATTCTCAGTTGAGTAGTAATTAATTCTGAAAAGAACTGGTGGAGAAAATATAAAACTTCAAGATGCATTGTCAATGTTTTTCAGATATTTTGTGGACATTTTAAATTTAGATTTTTTTTCACAGGAATACTGATCATATCCTTTATCCTGAGGACGATCGGAGCATCCTGATCGAAACGTCGAGTTGTAACCTCCAGTTTTTTTCAGAACTAATTACTACTCAATAGAGAATTTCACATGGTGTCACTGCAATTAGTCTTACTTATTCATATCCTTTCAGAAAGAAAAGCTTATAAGTGAAATATTTTACAAAATATTACATCTTGTCAGAAATGCAACAAGGTCATATGTGGAATACCGCATAAATTTGCATTCATTAAAACAACTGACTGCAACAACGTATCTTATTCCATAGGTTTTGCGTGTTCATCCTGGAACTCTGTAAAAAGATACGACCTTGTTGTACTGAGCAAAATCCATGTCTGCAACAAGGTCGTAACTATGATACAACCTTTGTTGCACTGAGCAAAATCCATGTCTGCAACAAGGTCGTAACTATGATACGACCTTTGCTGCACTGATGCAACGATTAATTGATTAAATTCTTGTGCCGGGTAAAAACAACTGATATCACATCGGTTTAACATTGGATGACTACACAATTTTATGACGGGACCAACAATATATTCATTTCGGGACATATTTACTGCAAAACCATGCTCCCCTTGATTATTTGAAATGTGAGAAATGTGCCGTCTCTAAACGTTTAGTGTTCAAATGAAAAACATTACAAATCTGGAAAAAACACAGAAGATATATCTACTGAGACAAACAAAAGAAGTCAGAGAAATGGGGGATAATTACCAACAAATTCACAGTAGGGTCCCTTGAAACCAGATGGACATTCACAGAATCCATTGTTACATGTTCCTCCATATCGGCATGGTGGATCACACTCAGGAACTATACATATATATAACACATGAAACATTCCACATTGAGATACAATCTTACAGCTATTACATATGACCAGAAGTAAATTACCTACATGAAGCGTGCCACTCGTGTACTACCCTAGTCCATGGCATGTACTATCCTAGTCCATGGCATAGTACTCCAAGAACAATAAATTTGGGCCATTCATGACGTATTATTCCACAGACTGACGTGCAAGGTCTCAAAAAGAAGCAGTGTAGTCTGGGAGACTTACCCACGTGTGAGAGAACTGTATGTCACGCATACACTGAGGCATTTACCTCACAGCTGAAGTTCGCCTGCATCTAGTTTAAGATTGCATCTAATTCTAGGAACTAGCTTCGCATGTCAAAGATTCGGAAACGGATCCTGAAAAAACTCCCAATTTCAATCTGTCCCAAATCACCTTTTACCCAAACACAGAAAGGGCAGACGAGTCCCTTCCACAAAAAGAAGTTTTGTTGCAAAATATAATTACTTTTCAGAGGAAACATAACAAAAAACAAGCAAAAGGTTGCCAATGGCAAAGTATTTTCTGTAAAAAAAAGATGTACCTTCCCTTGATTATATGTATATCTTGATTCAAAGAGAGTAAGCATACTCATAGAAGCAGTTTTACCAACATTACCAATGTTGTACCTTCCCTTTAATGTATACCTTGATTCAAAGAGCAAGCATACTCATAGAAGCAGTTTTGCCAACATTACCAATGCTGTACCTTCCCTTTAATGTATATCTTGATTCAAAGAGAGTAAGCATACTCATAGAAGCAGTTTTGCCAACACTACCAATGCTGTACCTTCCCTTTAATGTATATCTTGATTCAAAGAGAGTAAGCGTACTCATAGAAGCATTTTTGCCAACATTACCAATGTTGTACCTTCCCTTTAATGTATATCTTGATTCAAAGAAAGTAATCATACTCATAGAAGCAGTTTTGAAAACATAATCAGTGACGTACCTTCCATTTAAAAATCACTAAGTTAAAATGATGATCTTACCCAGAGCTACAACTGTGTATGAGTATCGTACTGGTCCAACCTTGCATGTGTAGATACCAGAATCTTGAAGCTGAAGACGTACAAAGTTGAGACTAGTTGCTTCAGGAGACACTATTTCAGAGTACACACGATTTGAACCATCTGAAATATAACACAATTATAGAATTCATTACAGTTTTTGATTGTTATAAGATTTGAGGCTTTGCATGGTGGAATATCGATGTCGTTTCGGTTTGCAGTAACACCATGTGTTTACCTCAACTATCGCGAAGCTGAGGTGCAGGTTCTGAAAATAACCTTATCGCACAACTCGTATCTCAACTGTCGCTAAGTAAGAATGGTTCAAGGGAGAACCAATGTCAGGCAACTCGTTTTTCTCTACTGTTGCTAAGTGAGAAATATGGTTCAGGGAGAACCATGGGGACATCACTGGTTAATATGGTTCAGGGAGAACCATGGGACTTCACAGGTTAATATGGTTCAGGGAGAACCATGGGGACTTCACAGGTTAATATGGTTCAGGGAGAACCATGGGGACTTCACAGGTTAATATGGTTCAGGGAGAACCATGGGGACTTCACTGGTTAATATGGTTCAGGGAGAACCATGGGGACTTCACTGGTTAATATGGTTCAGGGAGAACCATGGGGACTTCACAGGTTAATATGGTTCAGGGAGAACCATGAGGACTTCACGGGTTAATATGGTTCAGGGATAACCATGGGGACTTCACGGGTTAATATGGTTCAGGGAGAACCATGGGGACTTCACAGGTTTTTGATTGATTGACAGATCCTCAAGAGACAATGTTTTAACTGATGTAATAAACTCCAATACACTATTGATAATGCTGAAAAACAAATGATCGCAGTTTTACATAAACTTAATACTTGATGTCAAATAGATCATGTTATAAAACATCCCTTGAAATATTTCAGTCCAAGGAACTGTCATTGTAGTAAAAGATATACTGCCTGTGTTTGGGCTGATTTGACGGTAAAAAAATAGATTGAAATGTTGAATTACTATTTGTCTGGGGTTTAGGAAGTTATAAGGTTTCATTTGAGACAATGAATGAAAAAAACTGTTAAGGATTAGTAACAGTAAATTAAAAACTCAAATTAATAAAATGCTGGACCACTGTTTTAATCCTCAGCTTGCATGAGGGCATGTGCAGCATTCCGATTGGCCAGCGCGGCTGTCAATCAGAATCAAGTGCATTTTAAATATCGCTTCTATACAGTTTCTAACATCCGAATTTCATTTTTCTTTGTTCGTTTAATAACAATAATGTCTTTCAAAATCGTTTGCTTTTTAATTTTTTTTGTGGTTCTTTTGAGCCAAATACGGCAATATATCTTTAAATAAGTAAAACAGTTTCCCAACTGTTTTTTTTCAACAATCCAAACATAACAATGAACATATCAAATGTGAATGCATATTCATTATATTTAAATGATTTGACCTTTGACCTACCTCCAGCATCCAATGGTATCTGTTCTCCATCAGGCTTTAACCATACAGGGTTAGTATAGATGCTGTTATCAGGTACCAGACATAGGAATGTGATATTGTGTCCAACAAAGGGAACCTGACCTTCTGGAGGGCTCACTAGTATAAATCCATTTTCTGAAAAACATCAAACTCAGCATCAATATCTAAAGATTTCATGGTCAATGATGGGTTAACACATTCTATTTGTGTTCACACACATGTAGCACATCAGTTATTTTGTGGGTATGAATTATAAGAATCATTTCAAAATGTAAAAAATTAAAAAAAATCCAATAAGTAAAAAATCCCATTTACAAGATATGATTATCCTTCCGATGTTCCGATTTTGTATGTGACAACTCGCATACAATAACTTGTATCCTGTAAATAAATTATTAAAAGCCTATGAAACCCAACCCAAATACCCAAACCAACCCAACCACACCATATGAAACCAAACCTAAATACCCAAACCAACCCAACCACACCATATGAAACCAAACCCAAATACCCAAACCAACCCAACCACACCATATGAAACCAAACCCAAATACCCAAACCAACCCAACCACACCATATGAAACCGAACCTAAATACCCAAACAGACCCACCACACGCTATGAAATCTACTTAAATACCCAAACCAGCCCAACCATACCCTATGAAACCCAGGCCAACTCACCTATCTGTTCACACTGAGCTCCAACCAATCCAAGTGGACACTCACATTGACCCTCGACACAGGTTGCACCATTCAGGCACGGTGGCATACAACTTTCAACTGAAATGAAATTACACAAAATAGTTAGAAACATCACAAGTGAAATTGACAATTTACACAATTTATTGATGAAATCAGTTTTAAATATCAGTATCAATTAACTAACACATGTACATACCTGCCAGTTCTAATACTAGAGTGTGTCTCACTGGACCAACCACACAGGTGTAACTGGCTAAATCTTCTATCTGTAAGTCGTTGATTATTAGTGATGTACTAAATGATGTTTCTTGCCGAGAGCTAACATGTGCAGCAGAATCTGTCAATAAAATCAATATAATGTTAATCTATAACTAGTTATTGATTATCAGTGATATAATAAATAAGGTCTTTTGTTGAGAGCTAACATGCACAGCAGAATCTGTCAATAAAAATCAATATAATGTTAATCTGTAACTAGTTATTGATTATCAGTGATATAATAAATAAGGTCTTTTGTTGAGAGCTAACATGCACAGTAGAATCTGTCAATAAAATCAATATAATGTTAATCTATAACTAGTTATTGATTATCAGTGATATAATAAATAAGGTCTTTTGTTGAGAGCTAACATGCACAGCAGAATCTGTCAATCAAAATCAATATAATGTTAATCTATAACTAGTTATTGATTATCAGTGATATAATAAATGATGTCTATTACCAAGAGCTCAAATACGATGATCGATCATTCCAAGTGGAAAGGTCCTTGTCAAACAGTAATGCTCATGACAGGATAGGTCTGTGCTTCTCTGTCAGGTATCCTAGCTATGTCAATAACAAACATGTCATATTTTACCTGGTGCTGCTGATTGTATTGATCGTCCTTGTGCTGTGATCCACACTGGTGCTCCGTATGCATTGGTTTCCGGCACTTCACAGGTAAAAACAACTCTGCCTCCTAAGGTAGGTACCTGGCCTTCTGGAGTGTCGATTACAATGTAACCGTCCACTGAAATACAGATATATATTGGGTCAACACTCACATAACACATTTTGTAAAAATGTAACTATTTTGTCACTTCCGCCACTGGCAATAAACCATTAATTACATGTATCTTTCTATATATCTATCTATACAGGAAACCTAGTCATAGTTCTGCACTCTACAAATATGACCTTGACACTTGATTTGTAGTGTATACAAAGATAATATACTAAACTGTGAAAATCATTTACAATGAAAAGCAATCCCTCCAAGATTTATACTTCTAATCAACATCAATATCTACAAGTTCCTTGTAAGATTTCTGAATAGACTAACCTGGTATTTCACATAATGGACCTGTCATTCCTTCCAGACAGATACATCGACCACTGATGCAGTTTCCTCCATTCAAGCAGGGCGGGTCACAAACTGCCCAATAATAATCACAGTAATTTGTTATTTATTGCAAGTTTTCATAGTGATAAAAGCCAAAGTTTTACACATATACAATTCTTTTGGATAATAGTTAATTTTGCATCCTTGATGTCAAGCTTAAAAGATGGACCTCATGGTGATTAAAGGAGCTTCTCAAAACTTACAAATGTTCTTGTTATATTTAGAACATTCCTTTAAGAAATGGTCAGTGTTCCCTCCATGAACAGCAGCTGTTCCAGTTAGGAATGTGTAATGTTCCCAGTGATGGGCTTACTTGTTAATGGAATTATCCCAATGAGACGTTCCTTATAGGAACTCCAAGAGTTTACAAATGGAACGTTGCCCTGATCCCAGTGAGAACAGTGTGTGTTCCTGATGGAACAGGCTGTGTTCCCAATGGAACGTTCCTGATGGGAACGTTCCTGATGGGAACGTTCCTAATTGGGAAGAATCCCTAATTGGGAAGCATTCCCAATTGGGAAGCATTCCCAAACAGTATGCCGATGTTCCAAATGGAACATTCCTAATGGGTATTCCAAGCATTCCCAAACAGAATGCCTCTGTTCCCAGTGAGAATAGTGTCCGTATCCATCTGTCAGTGTTCCCAGTTGAGCCAGAATGATAAAATGTTTTTAAACTAAACACTACTCTTACCTGAAACTTTGAGTTCAAATGAAGCTGAGAGAGGTCTCGCAAAACAGTAGTAGACACCAAGATCATTGAGAGTCAGATCCCTGATAACCAACTGAGTAACCAGTGGTGATACCTTCTCTATAAATACTCGATTCCTCTGACCTGCACAGCAACGCACATTATAACAATCAACTAAAAATTGCAGTAGCTTTCTATATCCAATTTCTGGAATTTGTTTTAGTCAATATGTGAAGGGTTGTGTGTATTCTCCTGCATTGCATCAAGTCAGTGTAACAATGTCGCATCTAAGTTACGACCTTGTTGCAGACACAGATTTTGATCAGTACAAGGTCGTATCTTTCTGCACAGTTCCCAGATGAACATGCAAAACCAATGGAAGAAGATACGAATTTGTTGCACTTAATGCATGCACTTTTCACATACAACCTTGTTGCATATTTGAGATATGACCCCTGAAGCGACAATGCACTTTTGAAATAAATCAGTAGTGATTCTTACAAGGTGAAGCGGCAGATGTATGGAATCATGTATACAGCATATGTTTTAATGTAAAATCCCATCTGTTTTATTGCAGTTTTTGTGTTAATTCTATGTACGCTAAAGTTCATGTAATCTTTATATTAGCTGTGCTTACCAGAGGAAGCCTCTGCTATTTTTTTTGAGTTATACTGCCACTTAGGATTGATGACAAAATGATCTCCATCAATGACTTGACAGAGAAATGCTACGTCCATACCAACACCAACGACCTGACCTGGAGGTTGAACTATCTGGATGAATCCACCAACTGCATAACAAGATAGCATCAGTTACAATACGTTTACAGTGCACGACTTAGTTGGAACAAGATTAAACCAATTCCATAAGTGCCCAATTTCGTGGCTCTGCTATAATACCATACCTGAAAAATCACTACTTACTAAAGCAGAAAATTACATGCCAATAACATAAGCATATTTCACTGAGAAAGGAAATTCGGCTTGTACTCATGAGTACTTCGCACAGCTAAGGATTCACCATTTACACAGCTAGCAAATACATTCTGCACTAATTATAAAACTATAAGCAGATAATTATGATTTAAAGCGTGAACTCTGAGTTAAGCAATGCCATGAAATTGGGCCCAGTTTAAGAGGATGGAAACAAAATATAACCAGTTATAGGATGGAACCAGTTCAATAAGTCTTATGTAATGGAACAATTTGGAATGGGTTAAACATGATGTAACAAGTCAGACAAGGTTACACAGGATCAAACCTCTTCAATCAAGTTTTACAAACAGGATGGAACCAGTTACAGGATTGAACTAGTTTGATAAGTCTTACATACTGGAACCAGTTGGAACCAGTTAAACATAATGTAACAAGTCAGACAAGGTTACACAGGATCAAACCAGTTCAATCAGGTTTAACTAACAGGATAGAGCCAGTTCAATAAGTCTTACATATTGGAACCAGTAGGAATGGGTTAAACACAATATAACAAGTCAAGGTATCCACCTGATACTATTTAGTACCTACCTGGTGTTTGACACTCGGATCCACTCCATCCCTGTGGGCATTTACATACTCGATTGACACACGTACCTCCATTCATACATGCTAAAGGACAACGTAATTCTGAAAAAACACAATATCAAAAAGTTGCTTTAACTAATAATATTGTAGCATGGTCTGGGCCACAGCGAGCATGGAATGAACTTGCCCTGATAGGACCCTACCTATAGAGTGCAAAGTACACTTCTGATAGGGTCCTGACCAAGAGTGCTTTTCAATTATATACCTGTAAAGTTTGCAGTGAATTATCTCCGTTTTTATCCGTCTCCATGGGATACGGTCAAAGAAATGCAGACACTATAACTTCTTAACTGACTAAGTAAGACTAATTGCAGTGACATCATGTGAAAATATTCGCTTTTGAGTAGCAATTAGTTCTGAAAAGAACTGGAGGTTACAACTCGACGTTTCAATCAGTATGCTCTGATCGTCTCCTGAAGACTTACTTATCCTCTTCACCATGCAAAGCTACAAGTTTTCTTAAATGACTCTTGGAGAAACAATTTTGGCTGAAAGATGTCTATGAAAAAGAGAATTTCCCCGACATTTCTTAGAGCAACTGCCAATCTTTGTACAAACTTTTCATGCTGAATAATGTGCATGAGCGATGACCTTGGGGTCAGAACATCTATTGCACGGCAGAACATCTATTGCACGGCAGAACATCGATTGGGCAAGGGCGACAGAACTTTAGTTACAGTACAGGCGATTTAAAGAGACGCGTTCTTCCAAAAATCAAATCTGTTTGGCGCCCTCTAGATGCCATGCATGGAGCAGATATACTATATCACTTAATGTTGGATTGGACTTACCATCTCCTTGGACGAAGAGTGTAACAGTCTGTCGTATTGGGCCAACCATACATGTATAGTCACCGCGGTCATTCAACTGAATATTATGGATAATCAGTTGGGTTGTAAACTGATTAATGCTACGAGTACCGATCACCTCATTCAGAATACCTGGAAACAAAGACAACAAAAGAATATTATAAATAATCAGTTGGGTTGTAAACTGATTAATGCTACGAGTACCGATCACCTCATTCAGAATACCTGGAAACAAAGACAACAAAAGAATATTATAAATAATCAGTTGGGTTGTAAACTGATTAATGCTACGAGTACCGATCACCTCATTCAGAATACCTGGAAACAAAGACAACAAAAGAATATTATAAATAATCAGTTGGGTTGTAAACTGATTAATGCTACGAGTACCGATCACCTCATTCAGAATACCTGGAAACAAAGACAACAAAGAATATTATAAATAATCAGTTGGGTTGTAAACTGATTAATGCTACAGTACCGATCACCTCATTCAGAATACCTGGAAACAAAGACAACAAAAGAATATTATAAATAATCAGTTGGGTTGTAAACTGATTAATGCTACGAGTACCGATCACCTCATTCAGAATACCTGGAAACAAAGACAACAAAAGAATATTATAAATAATCAGTTGGGTTGTAAACTGATTAATGCTACGAGTACCGATCACCTCATTCAGAATACCTGGAAACAAAGACAACAAAAGAATATTATAAATAATCAGTTGGGTTGTAAACTGATTAATGCTACGAGTACCGATCACCTCATTCAGAATACCTGGAAACAAAGACAACAAAAGAATATTATAAATAATCAGAACTGATTATAAGATTGGAAGCTTTCCATGGTGAAGTATTAATATGTGTGTTTATCTCAACTAGCGCTAAATGAGGTTTCTGAAAAGAATCTTTTCGGGCAACTCGTATTTCGACTGTCGCTAAGTAAGATTATGATTCAGGGAGAACCAATATCGGGTAACTCGTTTCTCAACTCAAGGCAAAACAGGAATATTACCTCAGGAAGAAAACCATGAAACATATTCAATGCACTGGAAATCTTTGTAAGCATACCTTCCTCAATCTTGGCATCAAACTGGTCTAGCCATTCTGGATTATCAAATGGACTGTTATCTGATACATTGCATGTCAACACTACATCATCCCCAACATCAAAGATCTGCTTGGGTGGTCGACGGATCGTTAAGTACACACCAACTATGAAGGGAAAAAATATTGTCAGTAGTAAACACATTGATCGGTGAAACGCTAAATACAATTTCATGAAAATGAGATAGGCTTTCTATAGTCACATGCTCACCAATCAATATTTAGTCAAACACCACATGACTACAATTGACCAATGAGGTAAGGTCTCTTCAGTCACATACGTCAATCAGTATTTCGTCAAACATGACATGACTACAATTGACCAATGAGGTAAGGTCTCTTTAGTCACCTGCTTACCAATTAGTATTCAGTCAAGCATCACATGACTACAATTGACCAATGAGGTAAGGTCTCACATGGTTCAATCAGTATTCAAACATCACATTGACTACAACTGTCCAATGAAATAAACACCCATCTGTCAAAGAATCAAATATTTCTGAAGCTACTGCAAACCTACTATTTTACACATCATCTTATCCATACACCCAGTTTAAACCCCTTCGTAGTGTAAGTTCTTAACCATCTTTGATGGACTCCTGTAGGATGAAGGATAGTTTACCTGGGATGTTGCATCTTGGTCCAGTGAACCCTGTTGAACATCGACACAGACCACTGATGCAGGTACCTCCATTTTGACATGGCGGTGTGCATGGAATATCTAGAATAAATCACAAATACAATAAAAAATATGTGTCATAGTTATAGTTATAAATAGGGATATGCTGGTATGTTTTGGTTAGTTTCAATAATTGCAATTTTGCCTGTCCGTCATGGTTGTATTAGTCATCAATCTAGTAAAACTCTACTTTTGTGCTGTATAGTAAATATTTTCTACAATTCAAATTTATATTTATATATATGATTTTGCCACAATTTGTATGCTGGTAAATAATAGAATTTGTACAAATCTTCCTCTCTACAACAAGATTGTCACAGTTTCAAACAAATACATGTATAACCTTTATTCTGTAAAAGTGCAATGCAGAACACTTAAAATTGGCACCTAAAACAGAACTGAGAAATAGCGCCCTCTGGAATAAGAAGCTCTTAGGCATATGTAATATAACTTATGAATACATCAAGTAATTCTGAGTGTGAGACCGAACAGATGGGACATGTGCTAAGAAACTTTTGTATAATTTGCTAGAGGTAACGACAGCATTGTACAAAGCGATTAGAGTTTTATATTTCTTGCAGATATGTAGCGGCTAGGCTTACAGATATCTGACATCATGCTTTGAGGCTTGTAAACAAGGCCAGATACCAGCCGCCATGTTTCCCGGAGATTAAACTTTGACCTTGGTTGGTAGCTAGCATGCGAGCCATGAAGCATGATGTCAGTTCTCCAGCACAACGTACCCAGTGGAATCCCTTGAATGGTATGCCCGCAGCCTGTCTCTATTCTTGAGGATAAATACAGTCTAGGCTTATGGATGCTAACACAGTGGATCTCTAGCCTCATGGTCTCCCCTCAAATCACTAAAAATAACAAATACAATGGAAATAAGAGTACCTTGTACAGTAACATTGAAGTCTTTCCTGACTGGGCCTACTTTGCAGATGTATGTCCCGGCATCTTCTAATCTGATTTCTCTGAATAGCAGGCTAGTAGCAAAGGGAGACACAATCTCTGTTCCCATGTTGTCTCGTTCACCTAAATATCAATGATAATTAAAATTAATTTAGTTTTCAAATAGACTGGTACCTGTAGTGACCCAATTCCACAATGACTTTTATGATTACGTCTTTACATGTACGTTATTTTATAATGTTCTTTATTAAAAGTCTTTATATTCAGACACTGGGTCATATTACAACTCTGGCCATCATTTACCACACTTTATCATCATTGTTGTCATTTACCACATTTTACCATCACAGTCGTCATTTACCACATTTTACCATCACAGTCGGCATTTACCACATTTTACCATCATGGTCGTCAATTTACCACGTTACCATCATGGTCATCATTTACCACATTTTACCATCGTGGTTGTCAATTACCACATTTTACCATCACGGTCGTCATTCACCACATTTCACCATCATGGTTGATAGTACATTTTACCATCTCTCTTTTATTTTACCTTGGACTTGTGTGATCTGAATTCCTCTTGGGTTAAGCCACATGGGTTGGCCATACGGACTTGATGTAGGTACCTCACAGACAAACTCGATGTTATCTCCAACCATTGTTAAGGTAGTGATTGGTGTATTCAACACAATAAAGCCATCAACTAGAAGAATAGAAAGAATTGTACATTAATAATGTTGTAAATCAGTTTTTGGGCCAAGAAAAAATTGATATTGTAGTTCAGAAGTACGATGCCACAAGAGGGCGGAAGTAGTCAGGGCTGGTGGGGATGAGTAAATAAGGTCAGGGGATCAGTGAGAAAGCTGGCGGGGATTCAGAGACAGTGTAAAGCTGTAGGAGTTGGAGAAGGAATTTGAACAAAATATTAAAGCAGAATTTATTGTATTCATATGAACTGTGTTGCTGTTAAATTACTTTCCCCATTATATGCTACAATAACATACAATAATGCCCTACACAGGTAGAAAGTGAGGCAGAGATGACTATTCCCTCATTATAACTCAAGACAATTGACATTGATGTTATAATAATATCATCATGTAGACTTATGTCTCAATGCACTTTACATTATTTACATTATTCCCCCGGTCACTAGGCCAACATCATATAATCAATAATCTTTCTCAGTTCCCTGGAGAGTATACAACCCATTATGTGTAACCTTTTGGCGCTACAGGGCTAATCAAACACAATTACCACCTCTACCCTTACAGGTACCCATTTATACTCCTGGATGAAGAGAAGCAATTACAGTAAAATGTCTTGCTCACATTCAAGATTCAAACCCACCTTCTACCACTATGAATAACTTTACCTTGAAAATGTCATGAAAATCTGCTTTAATGTGAAATAAAAAGTTCACGACAATTTCATGATGATACAAGACCGTGAAATTGCCATGAAATACTCTTGGAATTCCTTCGCCGTGAAAACGCTGTGAAAATGCCATGAACTTCTCGCGGCAGTTTTGGGGCAGCTCATTAATTCTCGAGAGCACCATGAATTTGCCGTGAAATCACCATGGACATTATTACCAATATCCGAGAGGAAGAGACACTGTGAAATTGCAGTGAAATTACGGTCAACCGTTATTTCAAGGCAAAACGGATTTTCAGGGTATTTTCAAGGTGAAGTTGTTCATAGTGTACTGACTCAGCCATCTGAACATAAACCTAATGCACTAAATAGATGCACTAGATTGAATAACTCACCGACTTCATCACATATTTCACCCGTCAGACCAATGGGGCACATACACAAGCCGTTAAAACATGTGCCGTCATTCTTACACAATGGAAAACATGATGGTACTGATCAAGAACAAATGTAAAATACAAGATGAGAATTAGCTACAAGGAAAAACCACTATCCTACAGAGCGAAAATCTACTCAAATTTTGAAAAACTCTCTGGCGTTTTAAACCAGCGTACACTTTTGGTAAAAACAATCAAACTTCAACAACTGGTTGAGTTGCATTTTGATGGACTCGGTACTGTATATAGTCCAGCATGGTGTTGGATTTTGGTGGATTCAGGAAGGTTCCTAGCCAAAACCATTAAGGAGTTAGGATTAATGCAACCATACTTTTTTTTAACTGTTCAATAATTTAGCTTCTCAATGAAGTTAACTTACACTCGATTTGCAAGTCATATCTGTATCTGATAGGTCCAACTACACAGGTATACGTTCCTGATGATGACTGCTGTAGATTCAGGAATACAACTCGAGTACTTTGTGGTGTTACTTGTTCAGTGTGGAATGAACCACGTCCATCTAGAGGTAAAATAATCAAAGATAATCAAGTTACTATAACAATGTCAATCGTTCGTTCGTTCGTATGGTTGACAACAAGTTTGTATATGGGAAATTTGGTCTGGTTTCAATAACGGTGTATCACATTTTTCACTGAGTTGGCAAAAAAAAGCTTACCAAAAAACAAACAAAAAAGTGTCACAGCACCGATTTTGAAGCCGACCTATGACCACAAACTGGACACTTCTTTTGGGGGGCCATACCTCATCATTGTAAATTTGGTGTATTCCAGTGTCTGTAGAAAAAATTCACAGATGAGCTTCGAACCCACAACCTACAATTTGTGCAGTCATCTTAATATGCCATCCATCAAGCTTGCCCAATGGCAATTCATAATATAGCGTATAACAGCACGCCCAGTTGTTTTCAGGTTACACACATCCATTCATATATCATTTAACCCTCCTACTGCTGCAAGAGTCAAAATCAGTCAAAATGTTGATATACTTGCCAAGGTATATCTAGTGAACTTAAAAGACGAACACTGTCAAACCTTACGTGTAGTAAGTACATTTACAGGTCAAAATGAGTTGACCAATTTTGACGGGTAAAAGCATTGTCTGGTATTGTTCAGGGTGGTCAAAATGGTGGTCAAAATGACAGTAAAAATCAGCCAAAAATGCCCCTTTGTGCACATTTGTGTCAACAGTCAAAACAGGCAGTTGACTGGTTATGACCTCTGTAGCTACTTGCCACTAAAGTGCAGCTATAGTAGGAGGGTTAATTATCAAATACAATAATTGTAACACTCTGTTTATTAATATTACCTGTCTGTACAATAGGAGGAATGCGAACACCAAGAGGATCAAGCCAGATTGGTCTTAGTCCACTGAATGGACTGCCCCGTGGTACAACACACAACACAGAGAAATCACCTCCATAGGTGGGAATTTCATTCGGGACATCAAGAACTACATAGTTAGGATCTGTAACACGATACAAGACAAGAAAAAAAAAATTCAGTTTTGGATAAAGATGTATAAATATGAAGGACTTGAATAATACCAGCTGGATATTTCTAAGAGGAAGATGTGACAAGAAGTTAAGAAACCATGGGGTATAAGATTAGGAACAAAGCGAGATATCGGATTGTGGTAACACCACGTGTTTATCTCAACTATCGCTAAGTAAGACACAGGTTCTGAAAAGAACCTTATTGCACAACCTGTATGTCAACTGTCGCTAAGTGAGATTATGGTTCAAGGGAGAACCAATATCGGGCAACTCGTTTCTCAAATATTGCTATAAAGTGAGAATATGGTTCAGGGAGAACCATGGAGACTTCACAGGGTCTTCTCTACATTTTGATTAGCATGCTCTTCTAATCATGGTCACCTGTACCTCACTTAGCGATAGTTGAGATAAACACATGGTATATCCAAAAACCGAAACGATATTCCACCATGCAAAGCCCCAAATCTTATAACAAAGAGAGTTGCTGAAAGGATAACTGGGGTAAAGAGGAGGCAAGAAAGTACAAATATGGGGTAACAATTCATATAACTTGATGATTAACAGAAATTATTACAATGATTTGAAGGAGTGATATTTCTGACATGAAGATTTTTGTAGTTAATTCCACAATTCCTGTTTTTTATCTGAGGGAGAAGGTCCAAAGTCATGGTACAGCCAAGCCTTATAAGAAGCCCAGCCAGGCCCAGTCTTTTCCCAGTCCTATGGGCCAATATAATCCCCTAGCTGAGCACAAAAGACCCATTACTAATGAATAGATCTCAAATAGCTGTTTTTGTTAATGCAGACTTGACTGACACCTCAGCTGTCTTTTGTTCACAACTGCAGCCATTATAATGAGCTTGGCTGGGCTAGGCCCTCCAGAAGTCCAGGTTAGGTTGATTGGCAGGTACTGTATTGTTATAGGATTGGGACTCACAAAAGACAGATTAGGAGGCCAGGTAGCCTGGGCCTGGTCAGGCTTCTCAAAGGCTTGGCTGTACCATGACTTTGGCCATCCTCCCTGAGATGAAAGCACTGCGGGCAAAATTATTTCTCATGATAATTGCAACATTTACCAACTTTACACCAAGAAAGTTTTTAGAAAGAAATTTTGTTAATTTGATAATCCAGTTATTGCCAATGTTGTACCTTTCCTTTAACAGTGGTGTGATCTGACAAAAGTAAAAAATCCTGAAAAATGGGTAGCGGGCCTGGGTCTCTATAGGACAAAGCCCCCCTGAACATCCTGGATGTTTAATTTTGGAGGATTTACAGACTCTCCACATCCCCACAAACAAGAAACTATAGACTACTTCTTTCTTTCCTTGGTGGTCACCTCTAGTCTCTTCTTTCAAGAAAATTGAGGGAGATTTGTACAATATCCTAAAATCAGGAAAAATCCTGAGAAATCACAGGCCTGCTTTAAGACAGATTTGCCAAAAAGAAAAACCCAGTACGGATCAGAATCTACAAGAACAGAGAGAGTTAAAACTTACCGATACCCTCACAAGTCTGTCCAATGTATCCAGGTTGACAGATACAGCCACTGATCGTACAGGTTCCACCATTGACACAAGGAGGATTGCATACAACATCTAACAAATTATGAATAATAAATTGAATAAATATCTGCATAATCTACAGAATCAATAACAGCAATGCATTCATCTGATCATGAAAAGCACATCGTCACGATCAACAGGGCATGGAATCAGAATGTTACTTGTAGATTAACTCAGTGACTGAAAATAATATCCACATGATAAGGCCATATTACCGTTGCTGCTGCATAGATGAGCCAGTACTTTTTAAGTCAATGTGTTCATCTTAAACTATGGCACCGATTCCATGCCCTGTTGAAAGTCTGCTCTGATGGTGACAGTACTGTCCCTTTAATTTTGTTCACTTGAATAATCCTGTATTTATTTTTTTTTTTCAAGAATTCAATTTTTGAATTTTTTTAAATGATTTTTGTCTTGGAAAAGGACCAGTAAAGTATTATACATGTATGTGACCACAGTAATAAATTACAAGTGTCATAGTTATGGGGCATGTGTCTTCCCTAGTTCCACAAAATGTAATGAGTTTTGTCTTGTTATTTTCATTTGCGCCATCTTGGATCTCAGGTATCCACTGCGCGAGCAGGATCAGCAAATACAGGATCCGGATCAGTAAACTGTCTAAACCATACAGACTGTCTGGTGATCGAGATCCGGATATGTGTGAAACAAACACACTCTATGAGAGATCCTAACTATAAGAGAGACAGAGTGACCTGACCTTTGACCCTGATTGTAACAACTGCTTCAAATGACCCCACTCTGCAAATATAGTTTCCAGCATCGTCCATATTAATACTACTGATATGTAGTTGAGTTGCCAATTCGGAAACAGACTCCGTATACACTCGTTCAACTCCCAATCCTTGTAAATAAAATATAAACATTATATCAATGATCATTGTTATATAACATGCACAAAACAATGGTATAATCTGATTAAATAAATTACAGTTTATATGTATGTAACCCACTGTAGGTATGTATGTAACCCACTGTTGGTTTGTATGTAACCCACTAGGTTTGTATGTAACCCACTGTTGGTTTGTATGTAACCCACTGTTGGTTTGTATGTAACCCACTGTAGGTTTGTATGTAACCCACTGTAGGTATGTATGTAACCCACTGTAGGTTTGTATGTAACCCACTGTAGGTATGTATGTAACCCACTGTAGGTTTGTATGTAACCCACTGTAGGTATGTATGTAACCCACTGTTGGTTTGTATGTAACCCACTGTTGGTTTGTATGTAACCCACTGTTGGTTTGTATGTAACCCACTGTAGGTTTGTATGTAACCCACTGTAGGTTTGTATGTAACCCACTGTAGGTTTGTATGTAACCCACTGTAGGTTTGTATGTAACCCACTGTAGGTATGTATGTAACCCACTGTAGGTTTGTATGTAACCCACTGTAGGTATGTATGTAACCCACTGTAGGTTTGTATGTAACCCACTGTAGGTATGTATGTAACCCACTGTAGGTATGTATGTAACCCACTGTAGGTTTGTATGTAACCCACTGTAGGTTTGTATGTAACCCACTGTAGGTTTGTATGTAACCCACTGTAGGTTTGTATGTAACCCACTGTAGGTTTGTATGTAACCCACTGTAGGTTTGTATGTAACCCACTGTAGGTTTGTATGTAACCCACTGTAGGTTTGTATGTAACCCACTGTAGGTTTGTATGTAACCCACTGTAGGTTTGTATGTAACCCACTGTAGGTTTGTATGTAACCCACTGTAGGTTTGTATGTAACCCACTGTAGGTATGTATGTAACCCACTGTAGGTTTGTATGTAACCCACTGTAGGTTTGTATGTAACCCACTGTAGGTTTGTATGTAACCCACTGTAACCCACTGTAGGTTTGTATGTAACCCACTGTAGGTTTGTATGTAACCCACTGTAGGTTTGTATGTAACCCACTGTAGGTTTGTATGTAACCCACTGTAGGTTTGTATGTAACCCACTGTAGGTTTGTATGTAACCCACTGTAGGTATGTATGTAACCCACTGTAGGTTTGTATGTAACCCACTGTAGGTATGTATGTAACCCACTGTAGGTATGTATGTAACCCACTGTAGGTTTGTATGTAACCCACTGTAGGTATGTATGTAACCCACTGTAGGTATGTATGTAACCCACTGTAGGTATGTATGTAACCCACTGTAGGTATGTATGTAACCCACTGTAGGTATGTATGTAACCCACTGTAGGTTTGTATGTAACCCACTGTAGGTATGTATGTAACCCACTGTTGGTTTACAACATGATGGTGGTTGAGTTCTATACACAGACCCAGTAATACACACACACACACCTCATCTACTCAAACAATTACACTGGCTTCCAGTCGCCCAACGTATTCAGTTCCGCACATTGGTTCACACTTACAAATCACTGAAACACTCTGCACCAGGTTATCTCTCTTCTCTGCTCATAACCAAGAACTATTCATACTCCCTTCGTTCTTTTGATGGTGAAACCCTTGTTGTGCACAAATCACGTAAACAGGCTGGTGACAGGGCCTTTTCCATTGCCGTCCCCCGTTTATGGAATAACCTACCCATCCCCATCAGAAATTCGAACAGTGTTCTGTCCTTCAAAAAGGCTCTCATCAAGACCTATCTTATCCCCAAATCGTAGCTGGTTGTCTTTCTTTCTTTTGTTTTCTTGGTTCCTTTTCCTTTCCTTGTTATAGCGCCTTGTATCCTGTGGTAATTTGACACTCTATATATCCAGTTATTATTATTATTATTATTATTACTGAAATACAAAGAGGGAATGTTGACATATCAGACGCATCTCCTAGCTTAGACTGGAAACAATTGCTGCCCCTATGATATCAACACAATGAAGCATCATGCAATGGTCTTCTTATTAATAATGAGGGCCAAAGTCGTGGTACAGCCAAGCCTTTGAGAAGGCTGGTTCAGGCCTATAGCATAGCTGACAACATTAGCTCTTCGCTGGTTCTTGTTTATTACCCATTACTACATCGCACAAATTGGTACCCCAACAAACAAGGTATTGATACTCTGCTAATTGACATCCATAATACATGTACTTTTAAAGTGGTCCCATTAATTAGGGCCCATTGACATGAGCAATTGTTAAACTATTGAAAGACGATTCAATGGTCGAAGGATTGAGAGAATAGTTTTGTCATGCACCCAGCTAAACTGGCCCTTCTGTGTCAGACAAAAGTTCCAGACTATAGTAGCTGTTTTGTGGGTATTAGGACTGTCAATTATCACTTCTTTTGTCTGCTTCCAGAAGCTGTTCCATGCAGAACCATTGCTTTCAAATCTGATAAATGAATGAAGCAAGCTAAATGAATAGTTTGTGCCAATAGTTTAACTCTTGCTCAATGGGCCCTAATGGGACCACTTGCCTAATTCAGAACTTATTATAGCACACTACACATATGAAAATATTCGGTATGGGTACCAATTCTGATTTTTACGATTGTTATATGTGATTTTACCCAAATACTCATAAAATTGTAGTTTGTCAAGGGCTTTTTTTTTCGTTGGGCGAAAACTTGAAATTCGTATGTTTGAAAGAGGAATTCATACTTTCGTAATTCCTGAAAAATATTTGTAATAATTACTTTAAAAAAATGTAATAGTTGCCAGATACATGTATGCTATAGGCCTATATAATTCCATAGCTGAGCACAAAAGACTTTTAATGATAGCTCACCTTGTCTAGTGACAGGTATCTCAACTCCATTCAGTCCAATCCATTGAGGATTTCGATATCTGCTATTTGATTCAACCTGACACATTAGCTGTAAGTTGTCACCAACGTTCAGTATTTGATCATTCATTTTGGGAACGTGTATCATGTGAGAACCTACAATACGTTGGAAAATAACAAATATCAAATAGGGAACTTGTATAATAATCTTTCCATACTGGATAAAGCTGGTGTCAAACATAATCAAAACAAATCCATCCAAATCCACCCTCAAGTTTTGCTTGATTTTGGTAAATTCAGTACTATACCCCAGGGAGTTGAGCATGGAGCCAGCCATATGTACCAAATCCATCAAACTCCACCAGCTGCTGTTGTTGGATTCAGGACTGTGTATGGCCAAGCCATAGATGCTTTGCATTTGCTACTGTACCAAATCCATCAAACTCCACCGGCTGCTGTTGTTGGATTCAGGACTGTGTATAGCCAAGTCATGGATGCTTTGCATTTGCTACTGTACCAAATCCATCAAACTCCACCGGCTGCTGTTGTTGGATTCAGGACTGTGTATAGCCAAGTCATGGATGCTTTGCATTTGCTACTGTACCAAATCCATCAAACTCCACCGGCTGCTGTTGTTGGATTCAGGACTGTGTATAGCCAAGTCATGGATGCTTTGCATTTGCTACTGTACCAAATCCATCAAACTCCACCGGCTGCTTTTGTTGGATTCAGGACTGTGTATAGCCAAGTCATGGATGCTTTGCATTTGCTACTGTACCAAATCCATCAAACTCCACCGGCTGCTTTTGTTGGATTCAGGACTGTGTATAGCCAAGTCATGGATGCTTTGCATTTGCTACTGTACCAAATCCATCAAACTCCACCGGCTGCTGTTGTTGGATTCAGGACTGTGTATAGCCAAGTCATGGATGCTTTGCATTTGCTACTGTACCAAATCCATCAAACTCCACCGGCTGCTTTTGTTGGATTCAGGACTGTGTATAGCCAAGCCATAGATGCTTTGCATTTGCTACTGTACCAAATCCACCAAACTCCACCGGCTGCTTTTGTTGGATTCAGGACTGTGTATAGCCAAGCCATGGATGCTTTGCATTTGCTACTGTACCAAATCCATCAAACTCCACCGGCTGCTGTTGTTGGATTCAGGACTGTGTATAGCCAAGCCATAGATGCTTTGCATTTGCTACTGTACCAAATCCATCAAACTCCACCGGCTGCTTTTGTTGGATTCAGGACTGTGTATAGCCAAGCCATGGATGCTTTGCATTTGCTACTGTACCAAATCCATCAAACTCCACCGGCTGCTTTTGTTGGATTCAGGACTGTGTATATAGCCAAGCCATGGATGCTTTGCATTTGCTACTGTACCAAATCCATCAAACTCCACCGGCTGCTTTTGTTGGATTCAGGACTGTGTATAGCCAAGCCATGGATGCTTTGCATTTGCTACTGTACCAAATCCATCAAACTCCACCGGCTGCTTTTGTTGGATTCATGACTGTGTATAGCCAAGCCATGGATGCTTTGCATTTGCTACTGTACCAAATCCATCAAACTCCACTGGCTGCTTTTGTTGGATTCAGGACTGTGTATAGCCAAGCCATGGATGCTTTGCATTTGCTACTGTACCAATTCCATCCAAGTCCAACAACTGGGGTACCTCTTTATCATGTGGATGGATTTTAGAGGATTTGGTATCTAGCAAAAATTACTAGAGGGGTAGGGTAAACAGTATTAGTAAGAATGGGATAACGTCATAGTGTACGATGATGTAAAACAGTATTAGTACAAATGGGTTGAACTTACCGTGTACAATGATATTGTAGGTGTATTTCAATGGTCCAGCAACACACGTGTATGTTCCAGCATCTTCCACAGATAGTCCATTTATGTATAAGTGACTTGACTTCAGATTAGGGGCTATAGTGTACACTCGGGTACTTCCTATAAATAATTGATTCAAAAAATATAGTAACTAAGAGTAAAAGAAGTATCCTGTTCATTAGTTGATACGTAATACGCGTGTGCAACGGTAGTCACAGTATTTTTTCACTACTTCCAGTTCCACACCTGGCATACCGTTGTGTGTAAATTTACCTAAATTCTTTGATTACAATGTTCAAAATGCCCACAAAATATGTCCAACTCTATCCTTGACACTATGAACAACTTCACCCTGAAAATGCCCTGAAAATCCGTTTTGCCGTGAATAACAGTTCACTGTAATTTCACAGCAATTTCACGGTGAGTCTTCCTCACAGATATTGGCAATAATGTTCACAGTGATTTCACGGCAAATTCACAGCACTCTCAAAAATTAATGAGCTGCCCCAAAACTGCCACAAGAAGTTCATGGCATTTTCATGGCGTTTTCACGGCAAAGGAATCCCTAGAGTATTTCATGGCATTTTCACGGTGTTGTGTCATCATGAAATTGTCGTGAACTATTTATTTCATGGTAAAACAGATTTTCAGGGCATTTTTTAGGGTAAAGTTATTCATAGTGTGACACTAATCCTGTACTTTCTTCTTCCAGCCTACAACTCCGATCCTGCTCTCCTTGCATCATCATCTATTCATGATTAATCCCTTTTTTGTCCAGTCCCATGGACCAATACATGACTCTTTTTGTCCAGTCCCAGGACCAATACATGACTCTTTTTGTCCAGTCCCAGGACCAATACATGACTCTTTTTGTCCAGTCCCATGGACCAATACATGACTCTTTTTGTCCAGTCCCAGGACCAATACATGACTCTTTTTGTCCAGTCCCAGGACCAATACATGACTCTTTTTGTCCAGTCCCATGGACCAATACACGACTCTTTTTGTCCAGTCCCATGGACCAATACATGACTCTTTTTGTCCAGTCCCAGGACCAATACATGACTCTTTTTGTCCAGTCCCATGGACCAATACATGACTCTTTTTGTCCAGTCCCATGGACCAATACATGACTCTTTTTGTCCAGTCCCATGGACCAATACATGACTCTTTTTGTCCAGTCCCATGGACCAATACATGACTCTTTTTGTCCAGTCCCATGGACCAATACACGACTCTTTTGTCCTTACATGACTCTTTTTGTCCAGTCCCATGGACCAATACATGACTCTTTGTCCAGTCCGTCCGTCCAGTCCGACCATGACGTCCAGTCCCATGGACCAATACATGACTCTTTTTGTCCAGTCCCATGACCAATACATGACTCTTTTTGTCCAGTCCCAGGACCAATACATGACTCTTTTTGTCCAGTCCCATGACCAATACATGACTCTTTTTGTCCAGTCCCATGGACCAATACATGACTCTTTTTGTCCAGTCCCATGGACCAATACATGACTCTTTTTGTCCAGTCCCATGGACCAATACATGACTCTTTTTGTCCAGTCCCATGGACCAATACATGACTCTTTTTGTCCAGTCCCATGGACCAATACATGACTCTTTTTGTCCAGTCCCAGGACCAATACATGACTCTTTTTGTACCTTTTTTATTTCACACCTGACTAACTTCTGCTCACTCTTATGTCTATGTACATATATGTGTGCATGTTTGTATTTCATCCATTTTGCTTTTGAGAAAGAACCTGCTAGGTTTGAAACGTAAGGCGAATAACTATTATTTTGCATTTATACTACAGGTTATTTAGGCCAAAAAAAATAGTGTCCAGTTTCTGGTCATAGGTTTGCTTCAAAATTGGTGCAAACACATTTTTTTTGTAAACTTTTTTTTTCCAAGCAGTGAAAGACGTGATACATGTAATACGTGTTTATTGGAACCAAATATTTTCCCATACACAAAGTATGATGGCTAAGAGAGGCCTCACAAATCGGGCAAACGTTCGTACCCCTATGTGAAAAAGTTGTTTAAAACACAGCACGGCAGAATTCTAATCAATCCAGCAATGTTGGATGCAACTGCACATCATTTTATGGCAAAAAAAGAATACTAAAAATGCTGATGCAGAGACCAGAAACCACACTTTTTTTTAAATAGTTTTTCTATATACAACATATAATTTGTAAAAATGTACATTATATATCTTGACCTTTGACCTTTGACTTTAACATACCCGCAGTAATAGAGCCAATTTCTCTTCCCTCTGGATCCTTCCATACAGGTCTCTGGAATGGACTATTAGGTCCAACCTCACACACCAAGACAAGGGTACTTCCTACAACCGGCACTTCCTGATTGGTCTGAGCAACTCGGATGATGAAAGCATTCGGATCTAGAAAGTCAGAGAAATATAAAACACCTCAATCCTGAAATCTCCCTGAAAGAAACAGGTTGCAGTGAGTATGCAGTGAGTATGCAGTGCTATACACACGTCGGTGTGGCACAAACATTTAATCAATTGTTTATCATCTGATGCAAGATTTTCATCAACCTATAAAAAAACAGTTTTCTGTAAAATGTCCTGATCATGATTTATTCACAGAATTTTTTGCATAGACTTCTGAAATTCACTTTAAGGGACAATATCATCATGATCAAAGCAGACTTTCAACAGGGCATGGAATCGGTATCCTAGTTTAAGATGAACACAATGACTGAAAATTTGCCCCTCAATCTCAAAACGTTGTAACCACCAGTTCTTTTCAGAACTAGTTACTACTCATCAAAATTGAATTTTCACATGGTGTCACAGCAAACAGTCTTCAACTATCATCATGATCATCAGATCAGATTTTCAGTGCATGGAAATTCATTATTAAGCAGCTACTGGCTCATTATTTATGCAGTATCCATGGTAACATGATCTTTTCATGTCCTGTTTATATCTAGGACAGCACATGCTCTTGGGGTATTATTTTCAGTCACTGAGTTCGTCTGCACGAGAACACTGATTCAATGCCCTGACAAAAGTCTGCTCAGATCGTGATGATCTTGTCCCTTTAATATTACAACCATTAAGTGTTGTGGCCAAGCAGTCTAGTAAATCGGACTCTGGTATTGTCAGAATGTGGGTTCGAATCCCAGCCTGGCTGGTCACAGCACTCGTGTCCTTGAGCAAGACACTTAACCACAATTGCTTCATGCTTTGAATGGGACATTAAGCTGTATGTCCCGTGTACTAGATTAAGTAATGCATGTAAAAGAACCCAGAACACTTATCATGGAAGAGTAGGGGTTTACCCCGGTGTTTTTAGTTCACACAGCAAGCGCCCTTGTTTACAGGTTTCCTCAGGCTTCTGAGCTACAGTGCTTAAGTGTGCTTTTGAGGGATCCATGGTTTCATTACCAGAAATGTATAATAATAACTTACCTGGTGTTTGGCAGTTGGTTCCCATATATCCGTTAGCACAAAGACATATACCTCCCATACAACTACCTCCATTAAGACAAGGCTGAAGACATTCCAACACTGTTAACAAGACAGAAACAAAGAGATAAACAAAATCAACATGGAGCTGACCAAAGATTCTCCTCAGAACCCTCACTACTCAAAGGAGATTATTTCAATACACATGGTCACCGCAAATTCTAATATATCAATTCCCAGTCTTATTTAAGATTTTAAATAAGAACTTAATAAGAATCTTAATACAGCTATTCCTAGTCTTATTTCAAATCTTTAAGTCTTATTTAACCCCCCCCCCCGAAAAAAATATTTAAGGAACGGCAATTATTTTGGCATGTTTACTCGGCTCCCCAAAAAAGTCTCCAGTTTCTGGTCATAGGTTGGTTTCAAAATTTATATATTTTTTGGGGGTAATCTTTATTTTTTGCCAACCAGTGAAATACGTGATACATGTATACACGGTTATTGGAACCAGACCAACATTCTCATACACAAAGTATGGTGGCTAAGAGAGGCCTCACAAATCAAAGAAAACATTCATACCCCTAAAGTTGTTTAAACCACAGCACAGCAGAATTCCAATCAATCCAGTAATTTTGATTGCAATTGGACATTACTTCATTGGGGAAAAAAATAAAAATAAAAATGCCAACGTGCAGGTCTGAGGCGACACGCGCGGAGACCTTGTTGGCCTTATTAATTGTATACTTTAAGGGAATATGGCAAATTGGGAGGAGGGAAGGACAACTGAATTCACTGATAAAGTTTCTATGAGAGGAATCCAGTGACAATACATTTCTACATACCTAGGGATTCACAGAGGAATCCAGTGACAATACATTTCTACATACCTAGGGATTCACAGAGGAATCCAGTGACAATACATTTCTACATACCTAGGGATTCACAGAGGAATCCAGTGACAATACATTACTACATACCTAGGGATTCACAGAGGAATCCAGTGACAATACATTTCTACATACCTAGGGATTCACAGAGGAATCCAGTGACAATACATTACTACATACCTAGGGATTCACAGAGGAATCCAGTGACAATACATTACTACATACCTAGGGATTCACAGAGGAATCCAGTGAAACCAAACTGACAGATACATTTGCCATTATCACAGGTGGCATCATTCAGACAGGGGTTAGCTTGACAATCCACTGAAACATTACATGACAAATAGTATTCATTAATATATTGGATTAATTAATTAATACTAGCCTCAAATCAAAATTGACAGGCTAACTCTCCACAATACTTAAGGGAGGAGGGCCAAAGTCGTGGTACATCCAAGCCTCTGAGAAGCCTGGCCAGGCTTTGCACAGGCCTCGAGGCATATATAACCCCTAACTTAGCACAAAAGACACTTTTCTAACCCTAACCACCCCATGTTCTGCAAAATCCTCCAAGGGGCACTTTTTGGCAAAAATTCAGCACTGTTGGAAACTGGTACTTTCACCTCTTCAATTAGGACAAAATTACTACATGTACTTGGCAAGAAGTACAGGCCATAAGTGCTGAATATGAAAGATGAACGAAAATGCATGGTGCAGTTTAAAGATAAGGGCATGTTTCCAAAAGTGCACTGATGGATTTTGGAGGATTCAGGAAGGTTCCTAGCCAGAATTCCTAGGGGGTTAGGGCTAACGAATAGATCTCTTTTGTTAACACAGACTTGACTGATGCGTCAGCTGTCTTTTGTTCACAACTGCAGCCATTTTAATAAGCTCTACTTGGCTGGGCTAGGCACTCCAGAAGCCCAAGTTAGGTCGACTCCTAGGTCTGGTATTGTTACAGGATTAGGACTCACAAAAGACAGATAAGGAGGCCAGGTAGCCCAGGCCTGGCTGGCTGTACCATGACTGGCTGTACCATGACTTTGGTCCTCCTCCCTCACAGCTGATTGAAATAACTATGACGAGGATATCCATAATTTATCTTTCAAAATAATTTGGCACATCCTGCAGAGGTTTTTAAATACATAAGAACACTTCCAGAGGAGGGGTCCTTTATGCATTATCCCTATGCACATAGCCCAAAAAAAAATTCAATGAGGTGGGGCAGGGGCAGGGGCAGGGGCAGCGAGCAATATTTGTTTTAAAGTAGCCCTGAAAAATGTTGGCAAGAGAAATTTTTTGAATTAGTTCACAGAACAACCCTCCCCCTATAATGTTAACAATGGCATCATATATTACACTGTGGGGGCATTTTTTTATTTTAATATTTACTTAGAAAATAAATAATAATAAACTGGCCCCAAGGGGGGGGGGCGGGGGAGGGGGGGGCGGGGGAGGGGGGGGGCGGGCAGGGCGGGGCGGGCCGGCTGTCCTCCTTGGCTATGTACCTGCTGACCCCAACAAAGTCAATAGCGAGCATGAATATAACACAGCACCATACTTACACTGAGGTTCAACTCTGTAGACATATTTCAGGGGACCAGTGACACACGTGTAGGTTCCAGCATCAATTGCTTGTAATCCAGTAATACTCAGAGTGGAAGATGTAGATGTGACATCACGAACGCCAATACGACCAGCACCAACTAAAATAGAAATCACCAAACCATATAATAAGCTTCATGCACTTCAATACAACCAGCACTAACTATAAGGACAAAATGCATCACCAAATATGTGAATGATGAGGCAATCCAAGGTGTATTTTTTAATCATCTGTTCTTGTAACCATTATTCTCAAATCTTCTTTTTGAGTTCTTCAACTTTGCTTACTCATAATTCAAAACATACCTTAATTTCACTACTCAACCTGGTGTATGGATGTAGCCAGTGTTCAGGGAAGATGTTTAATGAGTATGCCCAGGACCAACCCACAGACAACCCACAGACAACCCACCGACAACCCACAGACAACCCACAGGCAACCCACAGGCAACCCACAGGCAACCCACAGGCAACCCACAGGCAACCCACAGACAACCCACAGACAAGTAATACTTGTACATGTAGCTTTGCATGGTAAAAAGGATAAGTAAAGACTGTTTGCAGTGACACTGAAAAGAACTGGTGGTAATAACTTGACGTTTCGATCAGTATGTTCTGAAGATGATCAGAGCACACTGATCAAAACGTCGAGTTGTAATAACCAGTTCTTTTCAGAACTAATTACTACTCAACTGAGAATTTCACATGGTGTCACTGCAAACAGTCTTTACTTATGCTCACTGTGAATCTTTGGAATTTAATGAAGGCATTTTTAAAGCGCTCTTACACAAGGTATCACAGCGCTGTACATTATTTCCATTGGGATCAGCTGCTGTACGTTCCTTGTGGAAACATTTATAAATGTTCGTTCGAAAAAAGTGTGTTCCTGAACTTTACAAATTACAAGAACATATCAAGTTTTGAGACACTCTGGCTCTTAGCATGACATCACGGGTTAGACTTTTGCCTAAGTCACTTATGCTCATTCGTACGTAGAATCAGGGGTGTGATTGGGCAGTTATGAAAAATCCACGTAAATTTTGCTAGGGGTATTGGGGCCGCTGTTTTGAACATCACTGGGGTGAAACATATAGTTTTTAAGAGTTTGCTTTGCTTTCCTTTATTGCTTAAATCTTTAAAATCAAGAGGATCACAACATTGCGATTTGTAAAAATCGTAAAAATAAAAAATCTGGAAAAATCCGGACAAATCATAAAGAACCCTAATGGAAACCAAACCAATTTAAAGATACTTCATTCAGACTTACTTGATCCTAATGGTGGTACTTCTTCGTCGTCTGGTCCCAACCACTTTGGATTATTGTATGGACTATCTGCTGCGACTTCACATATTATCCGTAGGTTATCTCCAATTCTTGGTGTAGTTGGAGTGTCGTCTGGGGATACCACTATCCAACGATCTAAACCTGAAAATAACAACAATTGTAGTAATCCAATCATATAAACCTTGAATTAAGATATAATCCCAACACCCAATGAGTAGTATAAATTGCCAAGATGACATCTTTGAAATAATAAAGGACAGATCAGATGACTGGATCAGCCTGTGTGTGAATGAAATACATTGCAATGACCTATGACCCAGAATGTTACACTTACCTGTGACTTGAAGATTCATTCTTGATGACAGAGTACCAGTCACACATTGGTAATCACCTGAATCTTCAATTAGTAATCCTTCAATGTGAAGTCGGGTGACTAAGTCACTCTCTATAACCACATACATGTGACCTGAAGAAAGAAATGGATACATAAGAAAAACAGAACAAACCCGCAGGCAACCCGCAGGCAACCATCTAACCAACCAAACAAATGAACATTCCCGTACCTTAAGGGGCCATCTGGCTGTTCTTGTACAGATGTATTTTGTATTTTGTATAAGGGAGGTGGGCCAAAGTCGTGGTACAGCCAAGCCTTTGAGAAGCCCTGGCCTCCAAATCTGTCTTTTGTGAGTCATAATCCTTTAACAATACAGTACCTGCCAATCAACATAACCTGGGCTTCTGGAGGGCCTAGCTCAGCCAAGTAGAGCTCATTATAATGGCTGCAGTTGTGAACATAAGACAGCTGAGGTGTCAGTCAAGTCTGTGTTAACAATAAGAGCTATTTGGGATCTATTCATTATTAAAGGCTCTTTTGTGTTCAGATGGGAGATTATATAGGCGCGTAAGTCTGGGCAACGCCTGGGCCTAGCTGGCCTTCTCAAGGGCTTGGCTGTACCATGATTTTGACCCTCCTCTCTAAAATTGAATCAATCTTTACTTTGTTTAATATTATTATCGGCTGCCTGGTGGAACTCACACAGACAGCCCACTGCACATCTAGACAGATAGACCAACTAACCTTCTGTTCCTTTATGTACCATCTGACCGTTCTTGTCTAACCACATTGGCATCTGATATTCACTGCCCGGTGGTACTTCACATAGAAAGTCAAGATTCTGTCCTACTACAGGATAGCGGACATCAGGACCAACAATACGGATGCTGTAGCGAGGTACTGTCAAATAGAAACAATAATACTTGTACTAATCATTATTCATATATATGCCCAAGACAGTTTAGACAATCTTATTGGACAAAACGTAATCACGTGGGGGGTGTATTAACGGATGGCAAAGAGAAGGTTTATCAAAATCAGAGCAGCACGTATGAGCCAGCTTTTTGCCAGCTGTTTTGTGCAATGCGCCACATGGATTTGAACCAATCAGAGTGACGAAGATTGTTTGGTATCACATGCCTGACTCATGTATATGTACTTTGGAAGTGTTTTCTGTGTCCCCAAAATGTGAATTTGACCATTTCTATTTGGCTTTATTCAACATAAATTACAATTTTGTTTTATATTTTGAAAATGAAATCAATATGGGCATTTATGAATGGGACTAACAGTTTGACGCTTGGTCTTTACTGCAGGTTAACAACCTGTTTTGTGTGGATTAATGAATTTAAGTACCCCCGCAGTTATGGCCACCCACTGTTATGAAGGTAGTGTACAAGAACAAATTGTTTGAGACTTACCGGTATTCTCACACTGTGCACCAGTGTAGCCATCTAAGCATTGACATCGACCAAGAACACATTCTGCACCATTCAAACATTCCTTCTCACATTCTATGACTAAACAAACAACATTTAAAAAAAAATTAATAAAATTTTAAACAATAATGGATTTAGTTGCCATTAATTTCGTTGACAGAAAAAACTAAAATGTTAAATATACTAAAAAAAACAATTATGTATTTATTTGCCAATAATTTCATTTACAGACAATGCAAAAGGATTAATTATACTAAAATAAAAATCTGGGAAAAAAACTTACATAAACAAATTTGCATGGCATAAATCACCCACACTCAATCACTTATTCCTAGGCCTAGATAAGCCGCCACCACCACTGAGTTACAGAACATTTGTACCGATTGAAATAGCATTTAGTGAACAGGATCCCAGTATTGACACCATCAATCTCCTACATGAACCGAGGTGAAGTTCTCTAATATGAAACCAGATGGGAACACCTGTTTAGGCCCTCAATCTACCAACTCTCACAGGGACTCCCCATTCTCTGATACAGAGTCTCATCAGGGCATCATTTACTCAAAATTTACTCAAACCATCATTTACTCAAAATTTACTCAAACCATCATTTACTCAAACTGTTTTCGCAGGACCAGAATATCATTTTGCATTCATGGGTAAACCGATGAAAGTGAAGAGTTTTTCATTTAAAAAACTTACCAGATGGAAGATTAATTTAATTTTGCCCTACACCGACATGTAGATGGCAGATGAAAACAATTTTTTCTGGTAGAAAAACTCCTGATACTCAATGATAAATTCAGTACATAGGAAAATGGTATGATATTTGGAATGAGGCAGGTGAGAGAGGTTGGAATGCAGTAATGAGAATGTTCAGTTTGTACATGTATATAAATTTATTTTTATTAATATTATGTATTCCTTATGTCAGGAAAGAGCTTTTCTTTGGAACTATCAGATTATTGGTCGTTCTCTCTGGTGCATGCTACAGAGTGTGGTTGTGAGAATTATAGCCTCACTTTTATATTTATCGTGAATATTGTGAATACAATGTCTCAATGTATGTACTAATCCTTAAGACATTTAACTAACCATCCACTACAATGTTGAAGTTTGAGGAGAGTGGTCCTGCAATGCATGTATACTGTCCCGAGTCGCTGGGTACCAGACCTCGGATGTACAGTCTAGTTGCTAATGGAGATTCTACAGCAACAAACATGTGCTCATTGCGACCTAAAACCAAAATAAAATTGACAGCAAAGACATGAAATGAGGATACTTTTATTCCTAAAGGGACAGTTTTGTCAGGATCAACAGGTCATGGAATTGGAGTGCTAGTTTTAGATTAACTCAGTGACTGAAAATAATACCCCACATGATCAGGTCATGTTACTGTTGCTGCTGCATAAATGAGCAAGTAATTTTCAGTCCATGTGTTCATCTAAAACTAGGACATCGATTCCATGCCCTTTTGGAAGTCTGCTCTGATCGTGACGATACTGCCCAAAGCGTGAAAATAACTCATATTTCCCTTTAATGAATTCCCACAGACATACTTATGGTTGTTTGTGGTGTGCCACAATGTAGTTTCAATTTAATAGTAGTATATAAAATTAGCTAATCGAAACGTTGAGAATAACCCGTGAAGTCCCCATGGTTCTCCCTGAACCATATTAACCCGTGAAGTCCCCATGGTTCTCCCTGAACCATATTTCTCACTTAGCGACAGTAGAGAAAAACGAGTTGCCCGAAATTGGTTCTCCCTTGAACCTTTCTCACTTAACGAAGGTTGAGATACGAGTTGTACGATACGGTTCTTTTCAGAACCTGTACCTCAGCTTCACGTTAGTTGAGATAAACACATGGTGTTACCGCAAACCGAAACGATAATGCTTCCATCTATAAAGATTAGGCCAACATTCCTTATAAGGCCCATTGAGCAATCTTAAACTATTGAAAGTCGATTCAATGGTCAAAAGATTTATATTATGCTGGATATGTGGCAGAGTGCCACCCCCCTAAATGTCACTATACACTAACACACTGTTGTTCTATTGTTAACGGACCTCTCCCCCCTGAAATCCTCTAAAGAATTCCTAAGAATGAAGACACAATGGGAGGGGGGCGCTTATGAAAAGATTGACAGGATAGTTTTGAAAATCATTGAATGCACCCAGCCAAACTGGCCCTCCTGGGTCAGACAAAAGGGCTATTAAGGGATTACTGACTATTGTGTAGGGAGGATTAGTGAAGGATTAATAGTGGCAGTGCCATTGATGTTCCAGACTACAGTAGCTGTATTGTAGGTATTAGGACTGTCAATTATCACTTCTTTTGTCTGTTTCCATGTAGGGGGTTAGGGTTAATAGTGTCAGTGTCATTGATGTTCCAGACTACAGTAGCTGTATTGTAGGTATTAGGACTGTCAATTATCACTTCTTTTGTCTGCTTCCATGTAGGGGGTTAGGGTTAATAGTGTCAGTGTCATTGATGTTCCAGACTACAGTAGCTGTATTGTAGGTATTAGGACTGTCAATTATCACTTCTTTTGTCTGCTTCCATGTAGGGGGTTAGGGTTAATAGTGGCAGTGCCTTTGATGTTGCAGACTACAGTAGCTGTATTGTAGGTATTAGGACTGTCAATTATCACTTCTTTCTGGATCAGACAAAAGGGCTATTAAGGGATTACTGTCTATTGTGTAGGGAGGATTAGTGAAGATTAATAGTGTCAGTGTCATTGATGTTCCAGACTACAGTAGCTGTATTGTAGGTATTAGGACTGTCAATTATCACTTCTTTTGTCTGCTTCCATGTAGGGGGTTAGGGTTAATAGTGTCAGTGTCATTGATGTTCCAGACTACAGTAGCTGTATTGTAGGTATTAGGACTGTCAATTATCACTTCTTTTGTCTGTTTCCATGTAGGGGGTTAGGGTTAATAGTGTCAGTGTCATTGATGTTCCAGACTACAGTAGCTGTATTGTAGGTATTAGGACTGTCAATTATCACTTCTTTTGTCTGCTTCCATGTAGGGGGTTAGGGTTAATAGTGTCAGTGTCATTGATGTTCCAGACTACAGTAGCTGTATTGTAGGTATTAGGACTGTCAATTATCACTTCTTTTGTCTGCTTCCATGTAGGGGTTAGTTAATAGTGTCAGTGTCATTGATGTTCCAGACTACAGTAGCTGTATTGTAGGTATTAGGACTGTCAATTATCACTTCTTTTGTCTGCTTCCATGTAGGGGGTTAGGGTTAATAGTGTCAGTGTCATTGATGTTCCAGACTACAGTAGCTGTATTGTAGGTATTAGGACTGTCAATTATCACTTCTTTTGTCTGTTTTTAAATCTGGTAAATGAATGAAGATTGCTTAATGAATAGTTTGGGCCAATAGTGTAACTATTGCTCAATAGGCCCTCAGAGGACCATAGTCTTACCAGGCATATATGAATCAATGACGATGTTATCTGGACTCATCCAAGTTGGGTTTCTATACGGTCTATCTGATGGGATCTCACAAAGGAAGCTAACCTCTTCGCCGACCTGAGGTGTCAAAGTGTCTGGAATAATTACAAGGATCTCCTCTGTCAAGGAAAACAAGACAATCATTATTATACAAGTCTAATCTTTTGATCAAACATTTCAATCAGTCCTGATATGGACATGTGATTCCAAGATTGGGTTGTAGGACGTCACTAGATTAATCTATCACGCATCTTGTCTAGGACAGACTATAGAGGGCGTTAAACAGAGGTAGATACATCATAAAAAAATATTGACATGGGTTACTATTTTAGCATATCCTGGACAGATGTATGGTACTATAAGAAGGAGTGAGATAAGGTGACATTATGATTCCATTCCTTACACAATTTGTAAGGAAATTTCATACAAATGAGAATGCATACTTCAGTTTATTTAAAAAACAATCATAAAATTGTACCAGCGGGTCACTTCGTGATTCATTTATGTATGGACTACGGTGGTCAACATTTTTATGCATGACGTCATGATATTCCATTGGAATAATTAAAAATAAACATGTGTTTGTTGGAACTTAATTACGCACAACGCACGTTAATGAGCCGTGAGGGTGACATTATAACTCCATACCTTTGGTTTCACATTGTCTTCCAGTGAAGCTATCCGGACATACACATACTCGGTTTACACATCTTGCACCATTTAGACACGGTAGACTGCAATCATTGTCAGACCCTGACAATGAAATGTAGAAGTAACATAGAAGTATTCAGAATAACTCAGTAATGGTATGGTAACAGAAAAGCACAGAGATCAGACATCCAGTCAGAGCACTATCAGAGCTCATCAGTAAGTTCAGGAAACCCTAACCACCAAAGGTGGCTGTTGGCAATAAATCGTCTTGTCAGAACAAGGTCTTATCTAAAAATGCAACAAGGTCATATGTGCAATAGTGCATAAATTTGCATATATTAAAACAATTTGGTGCTACAATGTCGTATTTTCTTCCATAGGTTTTTTTGTCTTCATCCTGGAACTTCGTAAAAAGATACGACCTTGTTGCACTGAGCAAAATCCATGTCTGCAAGAAAGTCGTAACTGTGATACGACCTTGTTGCACTGATGTGACAATATGTGCAATTTCTTAGGACAGTCAGTCCTCCTTCAGTCCGTCCTCCTTCAGTCCATGTTTTCAGGTTATCTGTCGTTGATCAACAACATAGTCAACATGTTTCTTTGTCTCTTCATCAAACAACATAATTGTCAATTATACTTCCCAGGAATGCAAAATTGGTGCAAATTTGAATGTGTTCAACTTCTGGGAATCGTATGCTGAGACAATCAGCTTTTGAGATCACAATTTGCTTCATATTTGTGCTCAAATGAATGCAAATACATATTGTAAGTGACAAACAAATAAAAAAGGCAGGTAGGGTGGGGCAGGGTGTATACAAACCTTGGATACTGATAGTAAAATCAACAGACAGGGGACCAGTGACACATGTGTAGGTTCCTCTATCTGTTAGCTGTACATCAGTGAAATGAAGTCTTGTTGCATAATCGGACTCAGCAACGGAGTAGAGATGACCTGAATAACATCAAGTAAAACAACTGAGAACGTTATGATTGTCCTATTGTATGAAACTATATTAAAGTTGGTTTGATTTTTGCCCTTACACCGACGTGAAGCACTGCATGCTTGGTGCTTTCCGAGCGACTCAAGCAGGATAATCCACAACCTCTTGCTTACTTAGTGAAGACGTCTTAACCTCTTGACCACTACTAAGCTTGCCCAATGCCAATTGGCTGGCTAGAATCCTATATAGCAGCGGGTTCCGCGATATGTATAGGTTGATGAAATTCGTCGGGTGATAAACAATTGATTTAATTTTGCCCTACACCGACGTGTGTATAGCACTGTATGCTCAGTGCTTTCTGAGTGTCTGTGAAAAACCTTCACAGTTGACTCAGGTGGGATTTGAACCCACGACCTCCTTACTAGTGCAGACATCTTAACCTCTCAACCACCGAGATTGGAATAGTCCCCCAACCTATTTTCCCTGACTGGTACATGACTGGAATAAGTGGTGACAGCTTCTTATGAATATTAAAGAGAAGGTACAACATTGATTTTAGAAAAGCACTTTCATTTCAACTTTCTAGAAATATCTTGTAAAATAAACACTGAAAAATTGTTCTCCCTTAAGCCTGATCTTATTGCACTTTTAAATTTATAAACACCTTCAAATATGATTTAAACCAAATTGTTTCCAAAGGAGACATTTATAATCCATTTGATTGTAGAAATGGCTTTTTGTACAAACCTTGTGTTGCCTTGGTAACCATTACTTGGTCTGTGTTGAGCCATATTGGCATAGAGTACTGACTTGTCACTGGTACCTCACACAACACATCAAAATCACCCCCAATAACTGGTGTCACATCAGGGCGGACAATGCGAATGGGGTATGTTGGGGCTGAAAATACAACAAGATTTCATTAAGTAAAGACTTTTTGCAGTGATGACACCATGCAGAAATTCTCTTTTGAGTAGTAAATAGTTCTGAAAAAGAAATGGTTGGTTATTCGATGTTTCGATCAGCAACACCTATAGAGGATAGACTCCCCTGTCAGTAGAAGGGAGTTTTATGTCATATAAACAGCATACCTGGTGTATGGCATCTATTTCCTGTCCATCCTGTGCGACAGACACACGCTCCATTCACACATCGACCTCCGTTAACACAAGACGGAACACATCCTTGATCTGAAAGATAATATCAACAAAAATCAATCAACAATTATCATCAATATTCACTCCAGGGTGCAAATGAAGATGCTCTCTCTCCATTCGCACATTGACCCAGTAGTGAAGCCAGGATTTTCAGAGTTGCACATTGACCCAGTAGTGAAGCCAGGATTTTCAGAGTTGGGAGCAAACGTTTTGGGGTAAATTTACAGACACAAAACTCAAATGAACCGACAAATTATGTCAAATTATACCAACAAGTTTGTGAACTTACCGGCAGACACTATTTGGCCACAAGTGCGGGGGAATGGTGGTAGTTTGGGAGGGCCTGTGCCCCCTTTGGCTACGCCACTGCAACGACCTCCTTTAACAAATGGAATGCACCATTGAAGTGAAGATAATTACTTAGTACCAGGGGTGGGGTGGGGCCGGGCGTGGTGGGAGGTGGTGGTGGTTTGGGAGGGCCTGTGCCCCCTTTGGCTAAGCCACTGCAACGACCTCCTTTAACAAATGGAATGCACCATTGAAGTGAAGATAATTACTTAGTGCCAGGGGTGGGGCCGGGGGTGGGGCCGGGGGTGGGGCCGGGGGTGGGGACGGGCGTGGTGGGAGGTGGTGGTGGTTTGGGAGGGCCTGTGCCCCCTTTGGCTAAGCCACTGCAACGACCTCCTTTAACAAATGGAATGTACCATTGAAGTGAAGATATTTACGTAGTACCAGAACACCAAATAACCTTGATCATATATGATTACATATACTAACAAGTCTATCAGTACAACAGCTGCATTGATGGAGAGCATCAAAACTCAGAGCACTGAGTGTTCCCAATGGAAACAGCAGTTATTCAAAATTGGTAATTACATAATAATAATAATGTGGACTTATATAGCACACGTATCCACCAAACTGGTGCTCAAGGCGCATTATATTATTATCCCTGCTCATCAGGCTCATAAATCATTCCTGAATCCATTTCAGCTCCCTGGGAGAATTGCTGCCATTTGAGTACATACAGGGCAAATCAAACACAACAACCAACTCTGCCCTCACAGGTACCCATTTACCCCTGGGTGGAGAGAAGCAATTATGGTAAAGTGTCTTGCTCAAGGACACAAGCACCATGGTCGCAGTCGGGATTCGAACCCACATTCTGATGACTCAGCCATCAGAACACAAATCCGATGCACTAAACCACTCGGTCATGGCACTCCACATCTAACCTCCCCCACCCTAAGTATCACCCTATGTATTACCTGGTATGTCAATGACTAGTGGGGCAGAGAAGGGACCAGCTTGACATTCATATTTTCCCCCATCTTCCTCACTCAGCATTTCGATGACTAGTCTGGTGTTGAAGGGACTTGTCTGCTCTGTGTGTAGTCTCATAGCACCACCTGTAATCAAAAACATTCATTCATATAGGATTCATATAGGATTCATATAGGATTCATATAGGATTCATATAGGATTCATATAGGATTCATATAGGATTCATATAGGATTCATATAGGATTCCTACATAACCTATTAACACTAACAACACCAAACCCATCAAACTCCAACATCCAGTTTTGTTGTATTTTGATGGACTCAGTACTGTTCAGCCCTGACAGGTATACTTGACATGGTGCCAGGTGTCCTATATAATTCCATCTAAGTCCAACAGTTGATTGGTAGCGTTACTGCATGGTGTTGGATGTTGGTGGATTCAGGAAGGTTCTTAGCCAAAACCATTAGGGAGTTACAGTTAATATTGTCTTGTCTAGCACATTAGAACTTCTTTCCCCAACCTCCATTTATCCGCAGTTTTTTGGCAGGTTCCGATCTGGTTAATGCACTCTGAACACTACAATAGAAGAATCCAGCCTTCCAGTGATATCTATTGTCAAGGGATTATAGGATTAGTTCAGTTGAGGTAGTTGTTTCTTTATGTATCCACCAGGCCCATGTTGAGTTAAGTGATCACTTTGTTTGGATTACTAGGATCTGGCAGATGAGCTCCTTGTAATACCTGGATGAAACTGGCCAACAATTTGAGGTTTTTGGAGATCAGGAAAAGATGTCCTCTCTTACCTTGAGCCATAGCGTTGATGATCTTCCATTAGGTCCATACCATATACAATTCCTATACTATATATTTAACCCATTAATGTAGTCTGTTCTAATGCATTACCATGTGCCATAGTGTTGATAGATCTTCCATCTGGTCCACGCCATATTGGATTCCTATAAAGTCCTGATGGATGGACTACACAGTCAATAGTGAGGTTATCTCCGATGGTCGGTGATTGATTGACGAGAGGAAGGATCCGGATATTGAATGGGGGAACTGCAGAGGAAAAAAAAAATATCACATTGTTTGAAAAACAAATCAACATGACATCAATTTGGGTTGGTAGGTAAACAGATGAAACCCTGGTTCCCTGAGAGAGAGCAAGAATCAACATACCGAATGTTTCACACTGTGTACCAGCGTAATTCACAGGACATTGGCAGATACCGTCATGGCAGGTACCTCCATTTGAGCACGGAGGAACACATGGACGACCTAAGTAAAAAACAAAACAAATTATAAATAGAAAATTATAATAAAAAAGTCTTACACTAAAAGTACAGATGACACGTCAGTGTATTAGAAAGTCATGATCTTCAGTGTATCTTAAACTTTCCGATTTTGTCCCAAACAAATTCAGACAAATTTACCAAGATAAATTTAGACAAAATACCAAAACATGTGTCCAAATTCTGATTTTGTCAAAGTGTTTTCAAAGAATTTTATGAAGTAGCTTTTTCTCTACTTTCAAACCTTGTTCCCTCACCATTGATTTTAATTGTTAAGTCTGTGTACAGTGGTCCAGCATTGCAGGTATAGGTTCCCGAGTCGGATGTACTCAATCCAGATATGATTAGACGGGTGCTAAACTCATTGATTATAACCACACTAAGATGTTCACTATCTCCTGAAGGAAAGACAGAAACAAAGACTGAAGTATGTCAGATACAAGATAATTAAAGCAAGTGTTATTTCTAAGCACGGGTGGATACAGACACTATGAATAATTTTACCCTGAAAATGCCCTGGAATAACAGTTCACCGTAATTTCACAGCAATTTCATGGTGGCTCTTCCTCTCAGATAATGTTTACATTGATTTCAGGGCAAATTCATGGCGCTCTCAAGAATTAATGAACTGCCCCAAAACTGCCACAAGGAGTTCATGGTGTTTTCACTGTGAAGGATCGAATCCCAAGAGTATTTCATCATGCCGTTTTCATGGTATTGTGTCATCATGAAATTGCTGTGAACTATTTATTTCACGGTAAAACAGATTTTCATGGCATTTTCAGGGTAAAGTTATTCATAGTGAGAGGGGATGTATATGTACTATCACCACATGTATGAATTACTGTATACTCAAGACGTCTGCACTAGTAAGCAGGCCGGATGTTGTGGTGTTCGAGTCGCCTGTGGATTTTCTTCACAGACACTCAGAAAGCAGTGCTTCATACATGTTCCTGTAAGGCAAGCGGTCCCATTAAGGCCCATTGAGCAATCATTAAACTATTGGCCCAAACTATTCATTTAGCTTGCTTCATTCATTTACCAAATTTGAAAGCAACTGTTCATAGTGGAACAGCTTGTGGAAGCTGACAAAAGAAGTGATAATTGACAGTCCTAATACCTAACAATACAGCTACTGTAGTCTGGAACATCAAAGGCACTGCCACTGCTAATCCTTCACTAATCCTCCCTACACAATAGACAGTAATCCCTTAATAGCCCTTTTGTCTGACCCAGAAAGAAGTGATAATTGACAGTCCTAATATCTACAAAACAGCTACTGTAGTCTGGAACATCAATGACACTGCCACTGCTAATCCTTCACTAATCCTCCCTACACAATAGTCAGTAATCCCTTAATAGCCCTTTTGTCTGACCAAGGAGGTCCAGTTTGGCTGGGTGCATTCAAGCATTGACAAAACTATCCTTTGAATCGTCTTTCAATAGTTTAATGATTGCTCAATGGGCCCTAATGGGACCACTCATTCAAGTTCATACAGCAATGCAGCCACAAATCCTTTAATGAAACACCACTTTAATAGTTAACATGTTCTCCTGAGGACGATCAGAGCATACTGATCGAAACGTCGAGTTGTACCCCCAGTTCTTTTCAGAACTAATTACTACTCAATTGAGATTCTTACATGGTGTCACCGCAATTAGTCTTACTTATGTTTGAACCTCTTGATGTAATTCATATATCCCACATCAGTTTTTACGATTTTACAAGTGAACTACTCCTTTAGGTTTAATTACATGAGTTGAGTACTACTGTGCAGTTGACCTGGGCTACATGCAGTCAGCATACCAGCTAGACCACTTGCACTCAACCCATTGTCCAGTGAAGTGACCTTTCTCAATTCTCTCTATTATTTGATATTCTCAATTCTCTATGGTGTAGACAACAGCACTACCCTTAGAGTTGCTCATCAGCTTATATAATTGGTCCACCTTCCATTTTTATCCAGGGTCCTATTTCATATAATTGGTCCACCTTCCATTTTTATCCAGGGTCCTATTTCATATAATTGGTCCACCTTCCATTTTTATCCAGGGTCCTATTTCATATAATTGGTCCACCTTCCATTTTTATCCAGGGTCCTATTTCATATAATTGGTCCACCTTCCATTTTTATCCAGGGTCCTATTTCATATAATTGGTCCACCTTCCATTTTTATCCAGGGTCCTATTTCATATAATTGGTCCACCTTCCATTTTTATCCAGGGTCCTATTTCATATAATTGGTCCACCTTCCATTTTTATCCAGGGCCCTAATTCATATAATTGCTAAGTAGAAAAGTTTGCTAAACAAATATTTTTACTAAGCAATATAAAACAGACTACCAGCCACAATGCATGCATTTTGTATGAAAGTTTGGCTGGTAACCAAAGAAATCTACTAAGCAAAATTTTCTGGTAAGCAGCTCTTTGAAATTGGCCTCCGACCTTACTTCCACAAGGGAATGTCACATAGAATTAGCTACCATGGAGTGTCGTGGCCGAGCGGTCTAGCTTACCGGACTCAAGTTCTGGTGTTAGCAGCAGAATGTGGGTTCGAATCCCGGCCGTGACACTTGTGTCCTTGAGCAAGACACTTAACCATAATTGCTTCTCTCCACCCAGGGGTTAAATGGGTACCTGTGAGGGCAGAATTGGTTGATTAGCCCTATATGCGCTGTAATGGCAGCAATTGAGCTGTATACTCCCCAGGGAGCTGAGATGGTTTCAGGAATGATTTATGAGCCTTATGAGCCTTCTGAGCAGGGGTAATAATATGCGCCTTGAGCACCACTCAGTTGGTGGATACGTGCGCTATATAAGTCCACACATTATTATTATTATTATTACCAAAATAGCTAACAAATTAGGAATTTATATCCATAAAAACGGATGTAGATATCAAGACTGCTTGTATGACCTCTGACCTTGTTGAGCCGGAAGTACTCGACTGCCTCTGGTGTCTATCCATACTGGGTTCTGATATTGACCATCTGAGCCTACTTCACATGTGAAAGCAAGATTATCTCCTACCATAGGGGTAAGGTTATCAGGAATGATGATTCGGATGTCAAATCCAACTGGTAATCTGCATTGTGGTCCTTCATAACTGGTTGGACATTGACAAGCTCCGTTGACACAACGTCCTCCATTGAAGCAGGGTTGTCTGCAACCAACTATTTTAAGATGAAATTTAAAAATTTAAATTGTTTAGAAAAATAAAAATTGGTATCTTTCTTTTAAAAGTAGCAGGGTTTAGTGATTAACCCGATTCCACTACCAGTCATTAGTAAGCAGGGAACGTGATACGTTTTGGTCATGGTATACATAAGTTGGTTGGAGATATATCACACTATCAAATGACACATCAGCATTACTTAATAGTGCGCACATGGGGACAGCCATGTTGTAAAGCGCCACCAAGCTGGTCATGTCGTCCAGGCCATCATCGCTTTTATGCATTGCTGATGTAGCACTTGTTAATGGTGACTGGTAGGTTTAAGTAGGTTTAAATACCATTAAAATAGAGACGTATATGTATTTTTCAGTAATGGCAAGGTTTGAAGAAAATGTACATACTGCAGTCAGGCCTTTGGCCCCAGAACCATAACTGTTACTACGATTAAGTGCCCTAAACACTTACCTATTTGCCAAAAGAAATCAGAATTTAATCAAAGGAGACAACCAAAGTATTCCAACAACATTTTTTTTTTTTATAGTCTTTGACATTCTGTTAAGATATTTACCTTCAATGAAAACTTCCTGTGTTGTACTTAGAGGTCCTACGGCACATGTATAAATGCCCTCATCAATAAGCTGAAGATCTAGAATCTGGAGCTGTGAAGCTAGATAAGACAGCTCCCTTACTGAGACACGACTTCTATCTAGACCTACACAGAATCAAAGAAATATTATACTAATCTTCACACCATTACATGTATTTATCATAATTCAAGATTTCAAAGTTAACATCTGATCTTGTGTTTCAAGTTCACAGAAAATATATCTAAAATTAACAAATCCAACCATGAGGGGTTCCCATAACCTCTTGTTCCAACATTTTACACCCCTTCAACCCTTGATTTATCCTTTTTCTGACCCCCTCTAACATACTTTGTCCATCTGGGTAAATCCGTTCTCCACTAGGATCTAGCCAGGTGGGGTACCTATACCCAGCTTGTTCAGATTATCACACCCCTCCTGCCCCTCATTTTACCCATCTCCTGACCCCAAAAATACCTTGTCCATCTGGGTCAAGTCTTTGTCCATATGGGTAAATCCTTTCTCTACTAGGATCTAGCCAGGTGGGGTACCTATACCCAGCTAATTCAGATTATTACACCCCTCCTGCACCTTATTTACCCATCTCCTGACCCCCTAACATACCTTGTCCATCTGGGTAAATCCTTTCTCCACTAGGGTTTAACCAGGAAGGGTACCTGTACCCAGCCTGTTCAGACACTTCACACACAAATGATATGTTATGACCAATCCATTGAATCTGTCCTGATGGCGGCTGCACCCGGATATCAAAGGCTGTAAACAAACATCAAGACATTGACATTCCCTTTCCAGTAGGGGTAAATGAAGTGAATGAAAGCAAACATCAGTTCATTGACATTCCCTTTCCAGTAGGGGTAAATGAAATGAAAGAAAACAAACATCAGTTCATTGATATTCCCTTTCCAGTAGGGGTAAATGAAGTGAATGAAAGCAAACATCAGTTCATTGACATTCCCTTTCCAGTAGGGGTAAATGAAGTGAATGAAAGCATAATAATATACACAAGAAGTGATGAGCATGTATGTATGTACATGATACTACATATGGCAACACATGGAACTATTATACATAGTAAGGTAATCTGTGTACAAGAACATGGCAAAACATTATTTAAATGGCATTACACAGTATTTCATCAGTATATTACTAAACTAATCCACTACACGTGTATGATTTGTAGCATTGTGAAGTGAAAAGGATAAGTAACGACTGTTTGTGGTGACACCATGTGAAAATTCTTTTTTGAGTAGTAATTAGTTCTGAAAAGAACTGGTGGTTACAACTCAATTTTTCCATCAGTAGGCCTATGCTCTGATCGTCTTTGGAAGATCAGAGCATACTGAACAAAACGTTGACTTGTAACAACCAGTTCTTTTCAGAAATAATTACTACTCAAAGAGATTTTTCACATAGTGTTACCGCAAACAGTCTTTACTCAACTACCATTAGCAGTCTAATATTGATACTAAACTGCCATACACAATGATGAATATACAAATCTCAATCCTTATGAACTGTAATACACTGATATACAGAAGTTTAAAGATTGCGCTCAACTTGGATAATAGTAAGATTGCAAAGCAAGAGAAAAATGAAAAAAACTATCACTTTAACCTTCCTTATACACTGAGCCAAAAAAGAAACTTATAAAATTTTAACAGATCACAAAATAAAATTCTGTGCATGAAAATGTACCAAATTTGGATACAATATTACTGCAATGTATTGCTTCAAATGGCAGTCAATAACCAATTGTTTGCTTCAATGACACAAGAGAAATGTGCACTGACCCAAAGGACTTGCTGTTCCACATGTCACATTATTCAGCTGCAGCCCTGTACACACATGCATGTCAATGAATGAAACAAAAGAATTTGTAAAGGGATTTGCACCCCTTACCTGCATGATTGCAAGTCTTCATACAGGGTTGCTCTAGTCCTTCTGAGTATTGCTAATGAAACAGATATGCCAAGGCTAACATGCATGTGTGTACAGGGCTGCAGCTGAAGAATGTGACATGTGGAACAGCAAGTCCTTTGGGTCAGTGCACATTTCTCTTGTGTCATTGAAGCAAACAATTGGTTATTGACTGCCATTTGAAGCAATACATTGCAGTAATATTGTATCCAAATTTGGTACATTTTCATGCACAGAATTTTATTTGGTGATCTGTTAAAATTTTATAAGTTTCTTTTTTGGCTCAGTGTAGTAGAAATTTACAATCTATTATTGAAATATCATCAGATCTTGCAATATTTTGATTTCACAAAATTGTATACCGTTAAGGGATGTGTTCGAATTAAAATGACAGAATACTTGTCTCATTGAAATTATGCAATTATCAGTTGCAACGAGGTGGGAAGGAATGTTCCTTTTTAAAATAATTATCACCATATTTTGGTTGCGCTCTCTTTTTTCCACGACCTAAATCCAACCATAAGCGCAAGGTAACATGCTTTGCCTTAAAGGAACAATATCGTCACAATCAGAGCAGACAGGGCATGGAATCATGTCAGAGTGTTAGTTTAAGACGAACACAGTGACTAAAGCACCGGCTGGCTTCAACCTTCCCAGAAAGAGCTGGTGTCGCCTGAACCAGCTCCTCATCAGATCACAGGCCACGGGCGTACTGGTCACATGCTACACAAATGGCATATGAAGCCAACACCTGAGTGTGACTGTGGGGCTGCTGATCAGACCGCAAAGCATATTGTTAACGAGTGTCCCATTAGGAAACTGGATGGTGGAATCGTTCCCCTGGCCAGCTGTAACCCGACTGTGACACAATGGCTATCAGATATGGACCCTGACATTTGATTTACAGTTGCATACGAGAGAGAGAGAGAGAGAGAGAGAGAGAGAGAGAGAGAGAGAGAGAGAGAGAGAGAGAGAGAGAGAGAGAGAGAGAGAGAGAGAGAGAGAGAGAGAGAGAGAGAGAGAGAGAGAGAGAGAGAGAGAGAGAGAGAGAGAGAGAGAGAGAGAGAGAGAGAGAGAGAGAGAGACAGAACACAGTGACTGAAAATTACTGGCTCATAAATTCAGCAGCAACAGTAACGCAGCAGCAACAGTAATGTGACCTTATCATCTGGGGTATTTTTTCAGTCACTGAGTTAATTTAAAATTTGCACTCTGATTCCACGCCCTGTTGATCAGAATGATACTGTCCCTGTACGTACGTGTATGTTGCATGAAAATCAACATGAAAATGGGCATTACATGTACAGCTCAAACAATTATTTTTACCAGTGGTAACTGGAAATAACTAAATATCAGATTTTCCTTTCCATTAAAAAAAACTCATAATATGAATTGACAAAAGGTGCATGTCACTGTATGGTAGTGCAAGCAACAGTACAAACTGCAGAGCAAAGCAACATGTTATTCCTCAGCAACTAAAATATATGAACAGCAAGTAAGATTGGTAGCTTTGTATGCTGAAAAAGACTGTTTGCAGTGACATGTAGAAATTCTCTTTTTATTCGTCTTCATGCGACGATCAGAGCATACTGCTTGAAACATCGAGTTGTAACCAACCGGTTCTTTTCAGAACTATTTACTACTCGTGGCGTCACCACAAACAGTGTTTACATATGTACAACAGTACAATCCTTAAGCTAGCATGCAGAGGTAAAGATTCTCGCTATTAAGTGACTTCTTGCTGTTAATTGCACCCAATGGAATTCTGCAAGGAAAAAATGTTAATAAGTATTTTCTCTCTCTTTATGGCGGTTCAATAAAGACTAATTAAATCTCCTTTAATTTGTTTGATACTACAGCCAGCATTATTGCCATAGCAACCACAGTCATGCACATATGAGGTGCCATGCATTTGCTTACTTGCAAATTGACACATATCACCCCGGTACCCATCCGCACACTGGCACAGCCCCATAAAACATGTTCCTCCATGCATACAGAGCTGACGACATGACGATACTGTAGAACATAAACTTCTCCATTACTGAACTAATCATATCACTCTAACATATTATTTTCAGCTGTAGGCCTATGTCATGTCTGTCTGGTCTGTCAACAGTGTCAATCTGATTTATACAAGATCATTTTCTAATTCAGATGCTTTTCAATTAAATCAATATCATGCATAAACTGGGCATTAGATTTCTTGAGAAGAAGTAATCTGCTTCACTGCATGCTAGAAGAAGTAAGTTGGCTTTTTGCAAGAGGATTTGCATTTTACTAAGCAAGAAAATACAGCTTGTTTAGCAAGAGAAAAGTAATTTTGTTTTGCTGATGGGAGAGTTTGAAACTACCTGACCATTTACAGCAACCATATTTAAATCCACATTTTGTAAAATGTCAGTAAATGCATCCATACTTTATAAAAATCAAGATATCAGTCCTCCCAGTGTCTAATCTACCAAAAAAAAGATTTTTTTAAAAGGTTTTTAAAGCAAAACATAGGTTATTATATATTTACCAAATGCTAAAATATAGGTTTTTATAGGTTATTTTCCGTGATTATGCAGTGTTAAGTAACAAGTTTTTGGTAAATTGCCTACCTTCTGAGTATTTTTTGAAACAAAATTTAAGAGCGGTACACATGTTACAGTTTGACTACTGTTTTGGCTTCACTTCTTTATAATTAGGAAGTAATTTTTCTTTTATGAGGAAGTTGAAATGTGTTGCAGGAGATTAAAAATACAGGTTTTTACAGGTTAATATAGTTTTTTTTTTATGAAATAAAGGTTCCCGTTTTGAAATATAGGTTTTTATAGGTTTTATACATGTACATGTAGGTTTCACTGGGAGGTCTGTATATGTATATAAAAAAACAACAAGCTAAACGTTTCAGCTTTATTTCAATACAGTGAAATTCATTCAGATTGTATATATTCATTCCAACACAGAATTTCTGTCTTCGGATATTTTTCAGTCAGGAAATGACCAATGTTGTACTTTCTCTTTCAATGTATTTCTACCTGAAACTTTTGACACATGTGCCGTTGTCAGGTACATGTACATGTGGTTTTATTCAAGTCTTCAACCCCCTGTCCAATAATACTCACATATATCCCTACTGCAATAAACACTCATTCTATACAAAGGATGCGTTCGGGTAGCTTCCCCAAGGTAACCTGAGTAAAGTCACACGGGTGAGCCACGAGCACAAGCTATAAGATTTGAGGCTTTGTATGGTGGTACATGTATATCGATATAGATATTCGGTTTGCGGTAACACCATGTGTTTATCTTAACTATCGCGAAGCTGAGGTACAGGTTCTGAAAAGAACCTTATCGCACAACTCGTATCTCAACCTTCGTTAAGTGAGAAAGGTTCAAGGGAGTACCAATGTCGGGCAACTCATTTTTCTCTACTGTCGAACCATGGGGACTTGACAGGTTATAAATACGGTTCAGGGACTTCACGGGTTATTCTCAATGCTTCGATTAGCCTGCTCTAATCTTCGTCACGAGCTAATTGAATGAGCATCCCATCGAACGTTCAACCTCTTGAGGAAAGTCAATGCTAGCAATAAAATGTCATACAACAAAACGATTAAAAAAAAATTATTTCCCGGGTAAAAATGGAACTAATGATCTTATTACTTCTCAAGTTCGTACAAAACAACGAATCTTCTTGTACAAGAACAGTCTCTACTCACAAATTCATTGTTTAAGTGAAAATGTATGTCAAACAAAATTGCCGCAATGAAAACAAAAATGGCGGCCGGTCAGAATATTCTTAAAGTGACGTCACGTCATGTCACTTACCCGGGTCTGTCTCAAGTGACCTGCTTCGTGAGCAGGTTACTTGAGACTGACCCCGGTGAGCCCCGACAATGACGTCAGAGCTACTCGAACGCACCCAAATCAGACCTGGAAATTTACCAAATATATGTTAATGAAACTAACTTGAATGACCTCTAGAATAAACTTACTGCTGATGTCAACAAAGAATGTCGCTCTGTGAGGTCCTATTATGCATGTATATGTACCACTGTCGCTTGCTTGTACATTCATGATGGTCAACACAGCTTGGTGTAAAGATGTACGCTCAACATGCAGCTTATCAGATCCACCTGTTACAGAAAAACAAAGGTTGGACAGACATACAATAACAACTGGATGTGCTGTGGAACAAATCTGACCTACATGTATAGCCATCAATATGAAAAAACCGACTGATTTAATAGTGTCTCCTTCATGTTACCTTCACCGGTAAGCTCACATCTGTAATAGTTGTTTGGAGTAAACCACAGTGGGTTGACATATGGGAGGGGTAAAGTAAGAAGTAAGCCATTACCTTCACCGATAGCAAATATCTGTTGGTTGCTTGGAGCAAACCACAGTGGGTTGACATATGGACCGTCTTCAGGTATTTGACAGGTAAAATGGAGATCATCACCAATGACTAGTTGCTGAGGTTGGTTTGGATCCGTGGTGATTTGGATGTCAAAGTGTGGTGTCAGAACTATTAATATAACACAAATAATAGTTTAGTTGGATAAGTTCCTTGGTAACAACTAAAGTTTATTTGTTTGATTAATTTTTCTTCTGAGAGTGAAATCATATCTCAAATGTACAGAAGATATTATGGGACTTTTCTAACCAGTTTCTCTTTTTTTATCCAAACATATTGTTATGATTTCCAATCATGACTAGGGAGGAGCACCAAAATTGTGGTACAGCCAAGCCTTTGAGAAGCCCTGCCAGGCCGAGTCTTTTATATAGGCCTATAGGGCTATATAATACACTATTTGAGCACAAAAGACTCTTTACTAATAAACAGATCACAAATAGCTCTTATTGTTAACACAGACTTGACTGACACTTCAGCTGTCTTTTGTTCACAACTGCAGCCATTATAATGAGCTCTACTTGCCTGGGCTAGGCCCTACAGAAGCCCAGGTTATTATGTTGATTGGCAGGTACTGTATTGTTAAAGGATTAGGACTCACAAAAGACAGATTAAGAGGCCAGGTAGCTTGGCTGTACCATGATTTTGGCCTTCCTCCCTTAATAAGTAAATACCAACAAGGAATAAACATTGACAGTAAAGAACTTAGATGATAATCTAATGATAATACAAAATATGAAACTTACCCATTATCTGACAATACTCTCCTATGTACTGCACAGGACAGTTACATTGACCACTGGTGCAGGTTCCTCCATTCTGACAGGAGGGGGAACATCCTCTATCTGGTGTACAGAGGGGGAAAAAGTCAATTAAATTAATAATAATAATAATAATAATAATAATAATAATAATAATAATAATAATAATAATAATAATAATAATAATAATAATAATAATAATAATAATAATAATAATAATAATAATAATAATAATAATAATTTATTACATTTATAGTGCGCCTTCTCCATCCGAAGATGTTCGAGGGCGCAATTACATGAAGACTCAATAATACATATACAATAAAGCCAAAAAAATCATACAATATGAATCCAAAAGTCTATACAAATTCAGCATAAAAATACGCACAATTACAGTCAGACACCCTCACCCCTAAAGGGGGGAGGGGAACATTCCATTTTTAAAAATTCCATTCTAAAAATTCAAATTTTTTTTTTTTTAAACCATAATATACTATACAAATCCAGCAGGGGAGACAAGGCAAAAATACACAATTAAATTAAGAAATGGGGGATACCTTTTCCCTATCCTGTTGATAAGTGTGATGTAATTCCAACATAAACTAAGACCACTTCACCCACTGGAAATGCATTGACAACCCTTTTCTTTAAGGATTTATGCCAACTGCCAACTGTGTATCCCACTTAATTCATGAACCGACCCCCTTTTCTTTCTATTGCATTATTAGCTTCTCTGAAGATACTTACCGGGTTCACTGATCCTGATGACGAGAGACGCAACGACATTACCTACAGCACATTCATACTTCCCTGCGTCTGTCTCAGATATCTTAATAATAACCAAGGTGGTAGATGTTGGTGATGTCTGACGTACATACAAACGCTCTGATCCTCCTAGACAACATACAAATTTCAACAGCTTAACATAATCTTTAAAAAGCTCATTTAAATGTGAGCCGCTTTATCAAAATTTCACATTTTGAGATATGGATATCAATTTAAAGAGAATTTAATGGGCTTTCTGATGATACCAAACATTCATTTTTGGCTCATTTCATTCCTGTGTTAGGATGTGATAAATTGATAATGTAATAATGCAGTCATGCACGTTTTGTGAACTTTGGAAGTCCATTACACAAATATCAATCATGTGGTGTTTAATTGTAAACGTAATTTCAGTTTATTAAAAAAAATCAGAAATCATGGAGAACCTTCTTGGGTCTTCTCTATGTTTCAATTAGTGTGCTCTAATTATTATTATACATTTTCTGGTAATGAAACCAAGGATGCCTCAATTAAGCACACTTAAGCACTGTAGCTCAGAAGCCTGAGGAAACCTGTAAACAAGGGCGCTTGCTATGTGAACCAGAAATACCGGGGTAAACCCCTACTCTTCCACGATAAGTGTTCTGGGTTCTGTAATACATGCATTACTTTAATAATCTAGTACACAGGACCTATGGCTTAACGTCCCATCCGAAGGACGAAGCAATTATTGTTAAGTGTCTTGCTCAAGGACACAACCGCTGTGACCAGCCAGGCTGGGATTCGAACCCACATTCTGACAAAACCAGAACTTGACTCAGATGCACTAGACCATTCGGCCACGACACGCCACAATCGTCGTCAGGACACATATTAACATACAGATGTCATCCATAAATGCCTATTTACATATACCTTGTGACTGTGGATAGACTCTATTGCCTTCAGGGTTTCTCCATACTGGTGAATTCCTAGGGTCACGACTACCAGTACTAACACACTCAAATAGCAAAGTTGCTCCTGGTCTTGGTACGTCAGTTCCAATCTGAAGGATATTGACTGTCAGTTTCTCCGGAACTATAAACAGAAAAAGAGGTACTAGCATCAGATGTGGTTAATCAAAGTCATAGTGTCTGACATGTGAGAGGTGAGGTGGAATCAGTGTCCTAGTTTAAGATGAACACAGTGACTGAAAATTACTGGCTCATTTATGCACAAGCAAAGGTAATATGTCCTAACATCATGTGGGGTATTATTTTCAGTCACTGAGTTAATCTAAAAGTAGCACTCCGATTCCATGCCCTGTTGATGATGATGATATTGTCCCTTTAACTGTTGTAGTTAAGACACAATATTAGGTGCTTAAAATACAATTTGCTGAGCAAAATTCTGCAATTTGCTAAGCAAAATTCTGTGACAAACAAACATTAACCAGTTCGCGTCGGAGGCTGTGTATACACGCAATTTTTTTTTGGACAGCGGATCGGAGAGCGTCTAAACACGCCACAGGATTCTCGGGAATATTTGTATAGATTCCCGGTCGACGTGGCAACGAGCCATAAGCATACGGTGGAAGACGTGGTCTCTCCGGTCACGCTCTGGTGAGCACCATTGTTCATGTTTGTACAGTAAAAATAAACCCGCCACAGGGGTTCGGAAAAACTTGTTTATTCCCGGTGCGAACTGGTTAAAGGCAATGTATATAGTATTGGTAATGTTGGCAACAACTGATTCTAAAAGAATCCTTACTTTCTTTGAATCAAGATATACATTAATCAACAAACCTGTGAAGTGTCAGTTAATTTGGTCCATAAGTTTGAAAACATTAATTTAAGAAGCAGTGTTAGTTTTCACGACACTAGTCAACAGAGGGCGATATTCATTCCCTATAGTGGACAGTGCTGAATTTAGGACTCGGTACCACATCTTAGTTTATATTTTCTTTAAAATAACAGCACCACAGACCACACTATTTTCATAAAAGATTAATTGACAGTTGGTACTACCATCAGCTTTTTACGAAGGAGGTTTTGCAATAACGTTTTTTACTATTTGACAATTTGCTTAATTTGGAATAACCGATACCATAATTATCTTACCTTAATGCATGCACAAAATGAGATTTTACTAATGGTGAAACTGCCTTTTAACATAAATAAAATTAATAGATTTACAATGATCTCCTCATTAGGAAGAAATAATTTAAATCATAATTAATTCTTCTTTAGTTTCAACCAAAACAACATAAGAAAGTAAATTAACTATTCACAATCAGCTTAAATAAACAAGTTAAAATCAGACACATGAAAGTTTCAATTTCCAAATATTTAAGTTTGCACAATGCTGAAGAATGAAAATCAGCGTCACGTGAAGGAATAATGGCAATGATATCAAAATAAAAAATGGTTAAATCTTCAATCCAAACAAAATGTAAAATTTATCAAATAAAATATATAATATATTTAAAAGCTACATGCAACTTAGTTATAGTTTATGATCAATGCTTGAGATAAGTGTAATATAATTAAGGGAGGATGGCCAAAATCGTGGAGCAGCCAAGCCTTTGAAAAGCCCAGCCAAGCCTTTGAGAAGCCTGGCCAGGCCCAGGCTTTCCCCAGGCCTTGATGCCTACATGTATATAATCCCCTAGCTGAGCACAAAAGACCCTTTACTAATGAATAGATCTCAAATAGCTCTTATTGTTATCACAGACTTGACTGACCCCTCAGCTGTCTTTTGTTCACAACTGCAGCCATTATAATGAGCTCTACTTGGCTGAGCTACATGTAGGCCCTCCAGAAGCACAGGTTATGTTTATTGGTAGGTACTGTTGTTGCAGGATTAGGCAGATCAGGAGGTCAGGTAGCCCAGGCCTGGCCGGCTTCCTAAAGGCTTAGCTGTACCACGACGTTGACCCTCCTCTCTAAAATGAACACTGATTAACCAAAAATGCATATAATGATTTCATGCGAGAAGAAGGCAAGATGACTCAATATACAGCTAAGCCAACCTTCTATTTGGCAGAAGTCTCCTTGGTAACCAGGAGGGCACTTGCATTTTCCATTAATGCACAGGGCGCCATGCATACATGACCTCTGACACAGAGCTAGACAGTCATACATAAACATTACAGTCACATACATAAAACATGATATGCAAATGAAGCACCAAATAATTTCACAGGGTTTATTAATTCAAACAAAAATATGAATATATAGGCTATGGAAATTAGTGACAGCACAAACTCTGCTTTCGAACTTAATGTACAACTTTAGTCACAATTGCATATACATATATACAGTACATATATACATACACATATATAACGGGTAGCGAGCAAAGAAAAGTTGGCTGATGCCGGACTCGAACCCGCGACCTCTCGAATACCAGACAAGCGCTCTACCAACTGAGCTAACCAGCCCCTATGTTGGTGGGCAGTCCACTTATGCCAATTATTTATTGCTCTATGGGGCCACATATACACACATATATATATATAAATTTGAATTCGGACATCGGGCGACCATCGGTCGAATTGCCATACAGTTGTGCACAAAATGTCCCTTCTTTTTCTTCCTGTTCTGTTTTATCCTTCAATACCAAAATCAGGAAACTTGCTTAAATTAGACCAAGGAAGAGATCTGGGCTTTAAAAATCAGTAATTTTTTTCTAAAATAAAGCTGTGGCGATAAGGCGACCGGAAACGGTCGCCTTATCGCAGAGAAATATATATTTCTATAGAAGTCGGTCGCCCTATGTCCGAACAAGTAAACATATATATATATATATATATATATATATATATATATATATATATATATATATATATATATATATATATATACACATATATATATAACTTGAAGTGAGCAAAGAAAAATTGGCTGCTGCCGGATATATATACATGCATGCAAATTTTTCTATTGATATTGTACATGCAATCAATAAACAGAAGATACTACAGCAATGGTTCTATCTTTTTAATTTTCCCTCTCTCACATAAAATTTCATTGAATGAATATTGATGCCCTAGAGGGGGCTGGAAAAAGGGAGGGAAGGGGAGGAGGAGGAGAGGTGGTAGAGGGGGGTAGTGGAGGAGATGAGTTGGTGGAGGGGAGGAGGAAGAGATGGTAGAGGGGAAGAGTGGGGAGGGAAGGTAGTGGAGGAGGAGGTGCTGGAAGTGGTGGAAGAGGTGGTGCAGGGGAAGAGGTGGTGCAGGGGAAGTGGTGGTGGAGGGGAAGAGGAGAGGAGGAGGAGAGTAGGAGGAGGAGAGGAGGATGAGAGGGGAGGAAGAGACAGGAGGAAGAGACGGGAGGAAGAGAGGGGAGGAAGAGAGGGGAGGAAGAGAGGGGAGGAGAAGAGGGGGAGGAGAGGAGGAGGTTGGGGGAAGGAAGGTGGAGGAGAGGTGGTGGAGGAGAGGAAGTGGAGGATTCAGATGGAGATCAAGTGAAGTCAAAGGTACAATTATGGTTAGACAAGCAGTAAACAATTACTGACAGCTTTTTGAATTAACATGGCAACATGCAATGAACTGATAGGAAAATTTATAAATTTGAGCAAAAAATTATTATTGAAACAATGGGACACTTAAAGCAGCTGAAATTAAAAACTTAAATTGCTGTAGCTTACTGTTTAACAAACAGTAAGATCATTTTTGTTTTATTATTGCAAAAAGTAGCATGGTTACAAAAACAAAATCCAAAAATTATGAAGGTAAAAAATGGGAAAAATGAGATTATGTGGCTGAGGTTTGCAACTAAAAATGACATTAAGCAAATAGATTGCAGAAAATAATTTCAGAAAATTGATTCCCTGTTTCCTTCTCTATCTTAACATAAATTTTGCTAGGGGTATTGGGGACACTGTTGTGAACAGCGCTGGGGTGAAATCTATAGTTCTGAGCATTTACTTTGCTTTCCTTTATTGCTTAAATTTTTAATATCCGGTGTGCACCCACCACCCCCGGTGTGCACCCACCACCCCCGGTGTGCACCCACCACCCCCGGTGTGCACCCACCACCCCCGGTGTGCACCCACCACCCCCGGTGTGCACCCACCACCCACGGTGTGCACCCACCACCCCCGGTGTGCACCCACCAACCCCTGGTGTGTACCCACTACCCCTGGTGTGTAGCCCCATCCATGGGGTGTTCCTCCTTGTTTGAGCCACCCTGGATGAGCCCCCCCTGCATATAACGTCACATCAGTGCAACAAGGTCGTATTATAGTTACAACCTTGATGCAGACATGGATTTTGCTCAGTGCAACAAGGTCGTATCTTTTTACAGAGTTCCAGGATGAACACGCAAAACCTATGGAAGAAGATACGACGTTGTTGCATTCAATTATTTTAGAGTACAAAAATGCATGCACTACTGCACATAAGACACGACCTAGGATGATAATTCTTACCTGGTGATTGGCAGTAATATCCAGTGTATTCTCGTGAGCAAATACATGTCCCATCTAAGCATGTCCCACCATTCTGACAGCTAGGTCTACACTCTGGACCTAAATCATGTAATGAAATAAACCTGTTGAGAGTACCACAGAGTATACTCCAGAGCTGGGGCCAATTTTATTCAGCTGCTAAGCAGACAATTTTGCTAAGCAATTTAAAACAGACTACCAGCCAAAAAACATAATTTGTATAAAAGTTTGGCTGGTAACCAAAGAAATCTGCTGAGCAATTTTCTTCTGGTAAGCAATATTTTCTGCTAAGCTCTATGTAGTGTAGACCATTAAATAATGAGGACATGAATCTTACTGTTTCCTTTATCAGCTTTTCATCCCCATGTTCCGGTATACATGTATATGTGATAAAACAATATATAATTACTCTCCTACCCCTAGCACAGATACCAATAACTCAACCAATTAACCCCAACTCCCTAGGCCCATTTGCTTACACATAACCTGAATCCTCCAAAATCCTTCAGTAGTAAAGCAAGCACATGACATGTATGCACACATGTATTTCTAATCTGTGATACATGTACATGGCCAGGGACCCTCCCTGCATGCATAGTGGAGTGTCGTGGCCGAGCGGTCTAGCGCACCGAACTCAAGTTCTGGTGTTGCCAGCAGCAGGATGTGGGTTCGAGCCCCGGTCGTGACACTTGTATCCTTGAGCAAGGTACTTAACCATAATTGCTTCGTCCTTCGGATGGGACGTAAAGCCGTAGGTCCCGTGTGTTGTATAATGCACGAAAAGTGGATTGTCGTGGCCGAGTGGTCTAGCGCACTGAACTCAAGTTCTGGTGTTGCCAGCAGCAGAGTGTGGGTTCGAGCCCCGGCCGTGACACCTGTGTCCTTGAGCAAGACACTTAACCATAATTGCTTCTCTCCACCCAGGGGTTAAATGGGTACCTGTGAAGGCAGAGATGGTTTGCTCTCTATGCGCTAGAAATGGCAGCAATTGAGCTGTATACTCCCCAGGGAGCTGAGATGGTTTCAGGAATGATTTATGAGCCTTATGAGCCTTATGAGCAGGGATAATAATATAATGCGCCTTGAGCGCCACTTAGTTGGTGGATACGTGCGCTATATAAATCTATACATTATTATTATTATTATTATGGAGCAATAAACAGTGTCCACTGACCCAAGCACTGACCTTGCAATCACTACAACAAAAATGGATGTACATGTACCATGGAAAGGCAAGTATGCCTATAAATAACCTCAATCCTCAAAAATCCTTCACTTTAGCAAAGAGGATATAGCATATGTAACCTCAATCCTTCTAAATCCTTCACTTTGGCAAAGAGGATTTTGGAGCATTTGGGAAGGTTAGGGTTAATCAAGATGCCAAGACAGAAATAGAACATACCACTTATAACTAGGGAGAAGTTGGCCATGACAGGACCCACCATACACACATAGATACCACCATCATTGTAAGATACGTCTTTGATGTAGAGTGTCGTAGCCGTGTCGGAAACATACTCCTCGGACAAATGAGAATCGGCTCCAACTACATGACATGTAGAAATAAAATAAAAGCAGTTTTAGGTATAAATAGCATAAAAAAATACTCTTCAAACTGATGAATATCGACTTCATCTACCTGCAGAAATGAAATACAAGCAGTTTTAGGGTCAACAATAGACAGATGAAGATCGAATCCATCTACACGCACTAGTAAAATAAAGTTTTTAGATTATAACACAAAAAACATACCCCACAGCCAGACCAATAGTTATTAATAATACTGATAAATTTGTGACAAAACCAGAGAAAGACAGATGTCCAAAAAATAGGAATTTAGAAAGTATTTTCTGTACAATGTCCTCTTGTTATCTATTTATTCATGTTATAATTATTTGTAAAGATTTAATCATAAACAATTAAATGAACAACATACGCGGCAGCCATCTTGAATTTTCTTACTCAATTTTCTTACTCAAAGTGAGGCTCATAATACTGAGTCTGGTGCTTTACATTGGTGGTCAGGGAACTAGACATATTGGTGGTCAGGGAACTAGACATATTGGTGGTCAGGGAACTAGACATATTGGTGGTCAGGGAACTAGACATATTGGTGGTCAGGGAACTAGACATATTGGTGGTCAGGGAACTAGACATATTGGTGGTCAGGGAACTAGACATATTGGTGGTCAGGGAACTAGACATATTGGTGGTCAGGGAACAAGACATATTGGTGGTCAGAGACATTTTGGTGGTCAGGGAACAAGACATATTGGTGGTCAGAGACATATTGGTGGTCAGGGAACTAGACATATTGGTGGTCAGGGAACAAGACATATAGGTACTTACCCAATGTATTCCTTTGAATGACAGGTTGTCCACCTGGTGCCTTCCATCTTGGATTAATGAACGGAGTACGGCCAAGGATGACACAAGTAAATGAGATATCATCACCAATCCTTGGGCTACCTTCATGAGTTGGGATAATCTGAATTCGGATATTCTGAGGCCCTAAATGATGCAAAACAAATCACAAATAATTAATTATAAACACATTCACCCAGTGGCGAAGACACGATTTTCAGAATGGGGGAAAACATTTTGGGGGTAAATCCTGTTCACCATCACTATGAACAACTTCACCTTGAAAATACCCTGAAAATTTGTTTTGCCTTGAAATAACAGTTCACCGTAATTTCACTGCAATTTCACAGTGTCTCTTCCTCTCAGATATTGGCAATAATGTCCACGGTGATTTCACGGCAAATTCATGGTGCTCTCGAGAATTAATGAGCTGCCCCAAAATTGCCACCAGAAGTTCATGGCATTTTCACAGCGTTTTCACGGCGAAGGAATCCCAAGAGTATTTCTTGGCAATTTCACGGTGTTGTGTCATCATGAAATGGTCGTGAACTATTTATTTCACGGTAAAACAGATTTTCAGGGCAATTTCAGGGTAAAGTTATTCATAGTGCATGCAAAGCTACAAGTCTTAATTACTAAGGGAGTTCATTTGGCACTCTCTTTATGAGATATTTCAACTCAATATGCTATATCTAGTCAGTACAATAGAAATCAGTTCAATGAACTCACCTTCTATCTCACAAGCGACTCCAGAGAAGCCTTCTGGACATCTGCATGAACCGCTTTGACATATTCCTCCATTCTGACATTCCTCTTGACAGGGTAGGTCTATGGATCAAATATAAAGTATTATTGCACATACATGTATACTGAAAACATACGACATAACTACCCTAGTAGTTTCATGTGGCTGATGCTGTCTACAATATATAATTCTATGAGCTGGGGGCGATTTTTTCAGCAGTGTACTTTGTGACTTTATATTCCTTTAACCCTAACCACCCGAAATCCTGCAAAATCCTCCAAGGGGCACTTTTTGGGAAAAATTCAGCACTGTTGGAAACTGGTACTTTCACCTCTTCAAATGGGACAAAATTACTACCTGGCAAGAAGTACAGGCCATAAGTGCTGAATTATGAAAGATCAACGAAAATGCATGGTGCATTTTGAAGATAAGGGCATGTTTCCAAAAGTGCACTGATGGATTTTGGAAGATTCAGGAAGGTTCCTAGCCAGAATACGTAGGGGGTTAGGGTTAAGGAAGGTTCTTAACCAGAATACCTATAGGGGATTAGGGTTAAGGAAGGTTCTTAACCAGAATACCTATAGGGGATTAGGGTTAAGGAAGGTTCTTAACCAGAATACCTATAGGGGATTAGGGTTAAGGAAGGTTCTTAACCAGAATACCTAGGGGGTTAGGGTTAAGGAAGGTTCTTAACCAGAATACCTATAGGGGATTAGGGTTAAGGAAGGTTCCTAGCCAGAATACCTAGGGGGTTAGGGTTAAGGAAGGTTCCTAGCCAGAATACCTAGGGGGTTAGGGTTAAAAAGAAATCCTCCACAACCGTGAATTACTATTATATAGAAAGACTTTGCTCCTGAATTAATTTTGTAGTTAAAATAAATGTATAAAAAATAAATAAAAACAAATTTACGAAAATGTTGAAAAACCTAGTTTTGAACTCTGTACTTCCTAGGAAGTAGGAATACTTGTAAGGTGAGCATTTTAACCTTTATACTAACATGCCAGTCAAATATGTAGGTGAATTAATTATTGAGGAATCTTTTTTTAAATTAGATTTCTATGCCAATTTCTAAGCCATTGATGAAGTGTACTGCAGAAAAAAAAATAACGAGCTGGGGCCATTCGCTACGCAGGTTGTGGAGGTTACCAGCAAAGCCTCCATGCAAAATATGTACAATTTGGCTGGTTGTCTGATAAAAAATATCTGCCAATGAAAATTCTCTGCTTAGCAGCTAGCTCTATGGAAATGGATTACAGAATTTGTTCTCCGGAAGTTGGGTGGGTAAGAAAAACAATACAAATGCATGTGTTTGCGCTGCATGCACAGACACTCAAAATGGAATCGCTGTGTTGCAAGCATTAATAAATTTTCAAAATCTCAGATGTTTGGCCAGCAGGTCTAATCCATATTATAAAAAAAGTCCTGAGTGGGTTGCTGAGCCAAACCATCACAGACCCAATTAAATTATATTTCTGTGGGAGTTAGGCCAAACTGTTACAGTCCTCAGTCTTTTTGAAGCAATCTTTCAGGCAGTGGAGCTTCCCCATTGCAATCAATAATCTGTGATGTTACGCAGGTTTGTTGATTACAGCCCAAAATGTTACAATCAGTGTGTTTCTGTGATGTTTTACATACTATGAACATTGTACATGCTTATTGGAATGACAGTTTGACTTAAAGGGACACGATCAAAGCAGACTTTCAACAGGGCATGGAATCGGTGTCCTAGTTTAAGATGAACACAATGACTGAAAATTACTGGCTCGCTTATGCAGCACCAACGGTAATATGACCTTATCATGTGGGGTATTATTTTCAGTCACAGAGTTAATCTAAAAAATAGCACTCCGATTCCATGCCCTGTTGATTGTGACGAAAATGTCTCTTTAATCCTTACAAATTGTGCTCTATGCAACTGCCAACAATAACGATGTTCTGTGAGAGCTTGACAGGTTTTGGGAAAAAATCATGTATGAAATGGTCTATTGACTTGCCTTGCACTTGTATTCTGAATGTAGCAATAACTGGTCCAACGTCACAGATATATGAGCCAGCATCTGTAGACACTAATCCACTGATTGTTAGCTGTGTCGCTGATGGACTGACAGAGATCGAGTAGATATGGCTATCACCACCTATAATAGCAACAAATATCAACGAGTCATCATCAACCCAAAATGATAATTGCAAAATAGTAGTTATTGGCCTTACGTTTCGAACCTAATAATAACTAGATATAAGTTTTTGTCACAACAAAAACAAGGTGTTCGGTTGAAGTTAAAATGGTTGCGTCATCAGTTCGAATTGTTGGAGATGTCAAATGTTAACGTCTGTTGAAGTTCTCGCGAGAAGTTTGTTTGAATACAATACAATACTGAATTTAGAAATTATTTTAATATTAAACTTTGACTTCCGGTTTGGACAGGAAGTAAGGTCAAATTGGGGTTACCTTTGTGTAAATACTTTTGACAATTAACAATCTGTACAATGGTACAAAAATGTCAATTTACCTCCTGTGGTTGTTGAGATATGATTTTTTTAAATATTAAACTTTCACTTCCGGTTTGGACAGGAAGTAAGGTCAAATTATAAATATTTTTTGACAATTAACGATCTGTACAATGGTACAAAAAAATTTAATTTACTTCTTGTGGTTGTTGAGATATGATTTTTTTAAATATTAAACTTTGTCTTCCGGTTTGGACAGGAAGTAAGGTCAAATTGGGGTCACCTTTTTCTAAATATTATTTGACAATTAACGATCTGTACAATAGTGAAAGAATTGTGAATTTCTCTATTGTGGTTGTTGAGATATGATTTTTTTTAAATATTTAACTTTGACTTCCGGTTTGGACAGGAAGTAAAGGTCAAATTGGGGTCACCTTTTTGAACATATTTTTTGACAATTAACGATCTGTACAATGGTGAAAGAATTGTGAATTTATCTCTTGTGGTTGTTGAGATATGATTTTTGTTATATATTAAACTTTGACTTCCGGTATGGACAGGAAGTAAAGGTCAAATTAAGTCACCTTTTTGAAAATATTTTTGACAATTAACGATCTGTACAATGGTGAAAGAATTGTGAATTTATCTCTTGTGGTTGTTGAGATATGATTTTTGTTAAATATTAAACTTTGACTTCCGGTTTGGACAGGAAGTAAAGGTCAAATGGGGTCACCTTTTGAAAATATTTTTTGACAATTAACGATCTGTACAATGGTGAAAGAATTGTGAATTTATCTCTTGTGGTTGTTGAGATATGATTTTTTTAAATGTTAAACTTTGACTTCCGGTTTGGACAGGAAGTAAGGTCAAATTGGGGTTACCTTTGTGTAAATACTTTTGACAATTAACAATCTGTACAATGGTACAAAAATGTCAATTTACCTCCTGTGGTTGTTGAGATATGATTTTTTTAAATATTAAACTTTCACTTCCGGTTTGGACAGGAAGTAAGGTCAAATTGGGGTATAAATATTTTTTGACAATTAACGATCTGTACAATGGTACAAAAAAATTTAATTTACTTCTTGTGGTTGTTGAGATATGATTTTTTTAAATATTAAACTTTGTCTTCCGGTTTGGACAGGAAGTAAGGTCAAATTGGGGTCACCTTTTTCTAAATATTATTTGACAATTAACGATCTGTACAATAGTGAAAGAATTGTGAATTTCTCTATTGTGGTTGTTGAGATATGATTTTTTTTAAATATTTAACTTTGACTTCCGGTTTGGACAGGAAGTAAAGGTCAAATTGGGGTCACCTTTTTGAAAATATTTTTTGACAATTAACGATCTGTACAATGGTGAAAGAATTGTGAATTTATCTCTTGTGGTTGTTGAGATATGATTTTGTTAAATATTAAACTTTGACTTCCGGTTTGGACAGGAAGTAAAGGTCAAATGGGGTCACCTTTTTGAAAATATTTTTGACAATTAACGATCTGTACAATGGTGAAAGAATTGTGAATTTATCTCTTGTGGTTGTTGAGATATGATTTTGTTAAATATTAAACTTTGACTTCCGGTTTGGACAGGAAGTAAAGGTCAAATTGGGGTCACCTTTTGAAAATATTTTTGACAATTAACGATCTGTACAATGGTGAAAGAATTGTGAATTTATCTCTTGTGGTTGTTGAGATATGATTTTTAAATGTTAAACTTTGACTTCCGGTTTGGACAGGAAGTAAGGTCAAATGGGGTCATGTTTTTGTAAATATTTTTCGACAATTAACAATCTATACAATAGTGCAAAAATTTCCATTTACCTGTTGTGGTTGTTGAGATATGATTTTTTTAAATATTAAACTTTGACTTCCGGTTTGGACAGGAAGTAAGGTCAAATCGGGGTCACTCACAACTCGAGTTTCATCTACTTGTTAAGTTCTAAGTACATGCCAAGTTTCAAGTTCGTGTGAAGTTTGCAAGTATGTGTTTTTTTGCGGACAGTCACGGGGGAGAAGAAGAAGAAGAAGAAGAAGAAGAAGTAAAAAAAAACGAACAAAAACAATAGGTGTTTCGGGTACATACCCGAACACCTAATAATAATAATAATGTGGACTTATATAGCGCACGTATCCACCAAACTGGTGCTCAAGACGCATTATATTATTACCCGTGCTCATCAGGCTCATAAATCATTCCTGAAACCATCTCAGCTCCCTGGGGAGTATACAGCTCAATTGCTGCCATTACAGCGCAAATAGGGCTAATCAAACACAACAACCAACTCTGCCCTCACAGGTACCCATTTACCCCTGGGTGAAGAGAAGCAATTATGGTAAAGTATCTTGCTCAAGGACACAAGCACCATGGTTGCGGTTGGGATTCGAACTCACATTCTGACGACTCAGCCATCAGAACACAAATCCTATGGATGCACTAAGCTGCTCGACCATGCCACTCCATAGCAGGTTCTTTCTCAAAGGCAAAATAGATGATATACAAATATGCACACTTCTACTGTCAGTCTGTGGAACAATACGTCATGGCCAAAATCCATTGTTGTTGGAGTACAATGCCATGGATGAGGATAGTGGTGGCACACATTTAGGTAATATGCATATGCATATGCATATGGAAATAACATGCATATGCATATGGAAATAACATGCATATGCATATGGAAATAACATGCATATGCATATGGTAATAACATGGATATGCATATGCATATAGAAATAACATGCATATGCATATGGAAATAACATGCATATGCATATGGAAATAACATGCATATACATATGGAATAACAATGTATTTGAATTGAATGGTAAGTAACAATACCCACATATCACCAACAGACCATTCTACTCATAATAGTTATTTCATTACGTTTCTTGATCTTGTAACTATATTTACCTTCAGACAGAGATAAGATTCCAATGTCTCCTTTCATCCACTTAGGTCTGATGTCAGGAAGTCGACCTGTGATCTGACATAACATAGTGATGGTTCGTCCTATTTCTGGAATAATTTCACCAACTGGGTGGAGCTTCACGCTGAATCCTTTTGAATAAACATTAGTTGGCATTAACATACAAATATAATGATGGTTCGTCCTATCTAAGGAACTACTTCACCAACTGGGTGAAGCTTCACATTGAATCCTGATGAATAAACATTAGTTGGCATTAATATGCAAATATATGATGGTACATCCTATCTAAGAAACTATTTCACCAACTGGGTGGAGCTTCACATTGAATCCTGATGAATAAACATTAGTTGGCATTAATATGCAAATATATGATGGTACATCCTATCTAAAAAACTACTTCACCAACTGGGTGGAGCTTCACATTGAATCCTGATGAATAAACATTAGTTGGCATTAATATGCAAATATAATGATGGTACATTCTATCTAAGAAACTACTTCACCAACTGGGTGGAGCTTCACATTGAATCCTGATGAATAAACATTAGTTGGCATTAATATGCAAATATAATGTGGTTTGTCCTATCAAGGGAACAACTTCACCAACTGTGAAATTTGATCAAAATGTAATTTACATTTACCATGATTTTAGATTAATTGAAAGGAATAAGATAATAAAACTAAATGTTATAAATATTGAAAGAATACTTACCTGGTATCTCACATCGAGTGCCAAAGAAGCTGGTTGGACACTGACATACACCAGAAACACACTGACCGTCATTGATACATGGATGTTCACATGTAATAGCTTGTAAACAAAATATCAAATTATATCGATATTATCTGGTCAGGTAGCTGATTATAAAAACTATATGCCAACATTGAATCAAATAATACTGAAAATGTTCAAATGAATTCTAATAATTATTGTACGTTTCTATTTAAAGTTGCTTGAGAAACGGTAAGATTCAGTGGCGTAACTGGGATTTTCAGAGTAGGAGAAAAATATTTTGAGGGTAAATTGACCGACGCAAAACTCAAATGAACCAACAAATTATGTCAATCTTTAGCAAAATAATAATTTAAAAAATCCTAATGTTCAGAAATTCATAAATACCAACAAGTTTGTGAATTTACCGACAGACAGTTTTTTGCAAACAAGTGGGGGAGGCGGATGCCCCGCCCCCTTTGGCTACGCCACTGGTAAGATTAATCAAATCAGACTTAATGAGGACTAAGGGAGGAAGGCCAAAGTCATGGTACAGCCAAGCTTTTGAGAAGCCTGGCCAGGCTTTGCCCAGGCCCATGGACCTATATAATCGCCTAGCTGAGCACAAAAGACCCTTTACTAATGAATAGATCTCAAATAGCTCTTATTGTTAACACAGACTTGACTGACGCCTCAGCTGTCTTTTGTTCACAACTGCAGCCATTATAATGAGCTCTACTTGGCTGGGCTAGGTCCCCCAGAAGCCCAGGTTATGTTGATTGGTAGGTACTGTATTGTTACAGGATTAGGACTCACACAAGACAGATTAGGAAGCCAAGTAGCCCAGGACTGGCTGGGCTTCTCAAAGGCTTGGCTGTACCATGAGTTTGGCTCTCTGCCCTTAATTTTGGTTGAGATTATAGCATTTCTTTCTTACCTGGAGTTTGGCATTGAGGTCCAGAGAACGCAGTAGGGCAATCACACACACCATTGTTACATTGGCCGCCATTTTGACACGGTAGAGGACATGAAGGAACTGAAACAACAGTATCATTAGCTTTTAGAATCATTACCTTATTTTAGGCCACCCAAAAAAAGTCTACGGTTTCTGGTCTCCACGCCAATCACCTCAGCCCTGGGCATCAAAGTTTTTAGTTCTTTTGTTTGGGGCTATGAAACGATATCCAATTGCAGCCAAAATTGCTGCACCGCGCTGTGTATTAAACAACTTTTTCACATAGGGGTATGAACGTTTGCCCGATTTGTGCGGCCCTCTCATAGCCACCATACTTTGTGTATGGGAAATTTGGTCTGGTTCCAATAACCGTATTTGTTAACATGCATTACAAAAAACCAAACAAAAAAACCCACTTCACCGCACCTATTTTGAAGCCAACCTATGACCAGAAACCGCACACTTTTTTGTTTTGGCCTTACAGAGATTATAAACATTCTTGATAAAATGCAATCTATCATACAAAGAGTATACAATGTATGTATATGCAGTGATTACATAGGGACAATACATCAGGTATATACATACCATCATTATGTACTATCAAGTCACTCATGAGAAACCAATCCCTCCCCACTCCACCCTTCCCCTCCACACCCTCCCCTTCCATGACTTACCTTGGACAGTGATGATAACAGAGTTAGTGAGTGGTCCAATGTAACATGTATACATGCCGCTATCGTCTAGCATCAAATCTCTAATGATAAGACGTGTAGATCTACTGTTGATGTATTGAACTCCCAATCTATTGATACTTCCAACTGTAACAATAATAATTTAAGATTATAGTCTAGCTACAACTGTATGATAAACTTCATTAAAACCAAATAAAATGCTTTCATCAATACCGTTTTCAATATTGCAGACAGCACATGTGAAACAACTTAAAGGAACAATATTATTACAATCAACAGGGCATGGAATCAGAGTGCTAGTTTTACAGTAGATTAACTCAGTGACTGCCATAATACCCCACATGATAAGGTCATATTACCATTGCTGCTGCATAAATGAGCCAGTAATTTCCAGTCACTGTGTTCATCTTTAAACTAGGACACTGATTCCATGCCCTGTTGAAAGTCTGCTCTGATTGTGATGATATTGTTCCTTTAAGAGTATTTGATTGACATTAAAGCAACTACAGTTTGCAAGCTCCAAAACTAATATTTGTTTAAAGATTTTGCTGTGAAATTTGCTTCTCAATATTGGACACACAAACATAAACAAGACAATATTTAAAAAAAACACTGCGCACTGTGCAATTTCTGGGGAAAAATGATTAACAAGAAAAGTTATGGGATAATTTTTGTTCCACTATTTTGGCAATGTCTGAGCTAAGAACAATTATATTTAAGCTATAACAAGTGTTGTCAGAAATAGTTACACAAAATAAAAACAAAAATGGTTTTAACACCCAAGTAAAATTATTTAATTCGGCCAAGTTCCCAGCCAAGAAAAAGACTTGAATAAATGATGGAGTAAATGTGACAAAAAATAAATAAACCAAAAACAGCTTTCCTCATCTAGAAGGGTGATCAATGATCTCACCCTAAACGGAAGTGAACTCACCTTGCTGTATTGGTTCAATGAGTGTGCCAGATGGAGCGGCCCACTCTGGTCGGGGTAAGTTCTGGAAGCTTGCCACTTCACACAGGTAGGTGACTTCATCGATGCCAGTAACCAGAACAGGAATGGATGGTGGTGTAATGGTGATGGTATAATCGGCCCCAACTATTGATAAAGATTGATATTCAATTGAAAAACATTGGTAATTATTTCCTAATGTAATATTTGGTTGTCATGGTTTTTAATGAGAGTACGGTCAGGGTCCAATCTCATAGCACTGCTTACCAGTAAGCAAATTATTGTGCCGACTATAGCAGAAAAACTTAATAGGCTTAATAGGCATAAGTGTATTTCACAGGTTAGCAAGAAAATTCAGACACTATGAATAACTTTACCCTGAAAATGCCCGGAAATATCTGTTTTACCATGAAATAAATAATACACAGCAATTTCATGATGACACAACACAATGAAAATGCCATGAAATACTCTTGGGATTCCTTTGCCGTGAGAATGCCATGAACTTCTTGTGGTAGTTTTGGGGCAGGTCATTAATTCTCGAGAGCGCCGTTGATGTGATTCCAGGAATAATTTTCCTTGGCTTGAATTATGGGTAACAATACTGGAAATGCTGTGATTTATTTTTACCAACAAGAGAATATTTAACAGGGCTGGATCCAGAAAGGGGGGCAGGCAGTCTTGACCCCACCCCCTTTGGTTGCAATTGAAAAGAAAAATTAATTTAAAGGGACAATATTGTCACGATCAACAGGGCATGGAATCAGAGTGCTAGTTTTAGATTAACTCAGTGAATGAAAATAATACCCCACATTGTAAGGTCATATTACTGGGTATTGCTGCTGCATAAATGAGACAGTAATTTTCAGTCACTGTGTACTAGGACACAGATTCCATGCCCTATTGAAAGTCTGCTTTTATCATAACGATACTGTCCTTTTAAGTAGGATTCTAAAATTTGCATGGAGGAAGTACAGTAGGATTAAATGTCTGTGGTACCACCAAGTAACCAAGTCTTCTTCTGAGAAGAACCGGTGGTGAGAAAACGTGACGTTTCAGCTTCTTCAAGAGACCATTTTAAAAATGTGAATAAGATTTGTTTGTTCTTGACACTGTTTGGTTAAATGAAAATATAATTACAAAATAAATGTTATTGATCTTGCATTTCGAACCTAGCAGGTTCCTTCTCAAAGGTAAATAGAGACAGAATATAAACAACAGACATACATAAGATTAAGAAGAAGTATAATATAATTATATTTATTTTAAATTTATTGCTTTTTATTGAGGCATACTATCTGCATCAACTTACTTCTGGTTTCACAACGAGAGCCATCAAAATCCTCCGGACACTGACACCGACTTCCAAAGCATTGTCCCATGTTCTCACATATCACATCACACATCTCTGGTTCCTTGACTACGATATCAAAGAATCCTTGTAGTGGTCCGATACTACATGTATAGAGACCTCTATCTGATGGTTGGATATCATTAATGATGAGATTGGTTGCTGTGGATGACAAGTACTGAACGCCAACACGTTGATTGATTCCTAGATATAAAAAATACCAATACAATAATAAATAATCAAAATATTTGTATACCACCCATCCATAAAACTTTATTATTATTATTATTATTATACATTTCTGGTAATGAAACCAAGGATGCCTCAAAAGCACACTTAAGCACTGTAGCTCAGAAGCCTGAGGAAACCTGTAAACAAGGGCGCATGCTATGTGAACCAGAAACACCTACATGTACAACCAGAAACCCCTACTCTTCCACGATAAGTGTTCTGGGTTCTTTTACGTGCATTTATAATAATCTAGTACACAGGACCTACGGCTTAACGTCCCATCCGAAGGAAGAAGCAATTATGGTTAAGTGTCTTGCTCAAGGACACAAGCGCCACAACCAGCCAGGCCAGGATTCGGGTGCTTTTGGGAGCAGAACAATACAACCAAATAACAAATCAGAAATAAACATCAAAGCAAACTTAAAAACGCCTTTCTTAAAAAGTCTTGAGAATTGCTTTTAACCCTCCTACTATTGATGCACTTTAGTGGCAAGTTGCTGTAGAGGTCAAAATCAGTCAACTGCCTGTTTTGACTGTTGACCCAAATGTGCGAACAGGGGCATTTTTGACTGGTTTTTACTGTCATTTTGACCACCCTGAACAATACCAGACAATGCTTTTACCAGTCAAAAACGGTCGACTCATTTTGACCTGTAAATGTACTTACTACACTCACTGGCCAAAGGTATTGCAACATGCTCAAAATAGCACTTTACAAGTAACAGGTGAGATGATCATTTAATCTGATTTCATCGATCGTGTATTACATAATTTCCGAGCAAGAACAGTAAAAAAGAACATTGACTTCAAAACACAGGCACTTTCAAGAAGTCTTAAGTAGTGTAAATAAAATAAAATAAATTATTGTAACACAGTTCTCCAAACTGAACTTTAGTGTGTGTTGCAATACTTATGGCCAGTGAGTGTAGATGTAAGGTTTTACAGTGTTTGACGAGATAGTGCACTAGATATACCTTGGGAAGTATTTCAACATTTTGACTGATTTTGACCCTTGTAGTAGTAGGAGAGTTAATAAAATTATCAACAATGTTTGCTTCTTTGAGTTGAATAACAAGCTGGTTCTGCAGGTGAGGACCAACTACAGATCACATCCTCTCACCTGCGGAGACCAGCCTATCTCTTCCACACACTAGTCTAATTGTATCCCCGTCTGAACGAGGGGCCCTGATAACTGTTTAAAACCACACAAGTGCGTGCTGGCCGAGATAAAATGGCATTATAAAATCATAAAATCATAGCTATTGCATAAATAATGAACCAGTGTCTGCATAATAATAACATTTATGCATCAGTCACAGTAATATAATCTGATCACGCCTTGTTATCTTGGCTAGCGTGCACTCGTGTAGTATTACTTTCAGTCACAGTAATATAATCTGATCACGCTTTGTTATCTAGGCTAGCGTGCACTCGTGTAGTATTACTTTCAGTCACAGTAATATAATCTTATCATGCCTTGTTATCTCGGCTAGCATGCACTCGTGTAGTATTACTTTCAGTCACAGTAACATAATCTTATCACACCTTGTTATCTAGGCTAGCGTGCACTCGTGTAGTATTACTTTCAGTCACAGTAACATAATCTTATCACACCTTGTTATCTAGGCTAGCGTGCACTCGTGTAGTATTACTTTCAGTCACAGTAATATAATCTTATCACGCCTTGTTATCTAGGCTAGCGTGCACTCGTGTAGTATTACTTTCAGTCACAGTAATATAATCTTATCACGCCTTGTTATCTAGGCTAGCGTGCACTCGTGTAGTATTACTTTCAGTCACAGTAATATAATCTTATCACGCCTTGTTATCTCGGCTAGCGTGCACTCGTGTAGTATTACTTTCAGTCACAGTAATATAATCTTATCACGCCTTGTTATCTCGGCTAGCGTGCACTCGTAGTATTACTTTCAGTCACAGTAATATAATCTTATCACGCCTTGTTATCTAGATAACTCGTGTAGTATTACTTTCAGTCACTGAGTTCATCTAAAACTAGGACACTGATTCCATGCCAATTTAGAAAGTCTACTCTATCGTGACGATACTGTCCCTTTTTATAGATCACAGCATATAGATATATGAAGTATCAGATGTCTTCCCAAAATATCTCTCTTTTAGAGGGAGAGTTAACTCCAGCTGACTTCAAGGTATTAAAATTGTGACACTTTTCAGGGGTACGATTTGACAAAAGGATAAAATCCTGAAAAATAGGTCGTGGGCCCGGTTCTCCCTTTGGTCTAGAGAACAAATTTAATTTTGGGGGATTGACAGACTCTCCACATCCCCACAAACAAGAAACTAGAAGTTTGGACACAATACAGGCTACTTCTTTCCTTCCTTGGTGGCTACTTCTCCTCTTTCAACAAAAATTTGAGGCAAAGGGAGATTTGTAAAAAAAAAATCCTGAATTCAGGAAAAATCCTGAGAAATCACACGCTTGGATATTTTCCCTTTAGTAGATCACAGGATATGGATGTATATAGTATCAGATATACTGCCAAAATATCACTCTTTTTGAGAAGAATTGACTCCAGCTAACAAGGTATTCATAAATTGTGGACATATTTGGCAGAAGAAAATGACATTGAAAATAATATAAACTCACCTCCTTGGTAAACCGGGATGATAGCACCCTCTGGAGTTTGCCATTGCGGTCTATTGAATTGATCAGTGCCAATGATCTCACAGGTAATACGCATATCGTCACCGACATGAGGTAAGTCTTCCATGTTAGGAGTTATACGCATGGTCAACGGTACCTGATCTGAAATATAATAACAATATATCATTATCAAGTTGATATAGTTGAAAATGGGCTTGGATAATTGAAAATCATTATCCATAACCAAATCCTCCAAAATCCTCTTTGCCAAAGTGAAGGATTTTGAAGGATTGAGGTTACATGCTACATGCTCTTTGCTAAAGTGAAGGATTTTGGAGGATTGAGGTTATTAGGCATGCTTGCCTTTCCATGGTGCATGTACATCCATGTTTGTTGTAGTGATTACAAGGTCAGTGCTTGGCATGGTCAGTGGACACTGTTTATTGCTCCATGCATGCAGGGAGGGTCCCTGGCCATGTACATGTATCACAGATTAGAAACACATGTGTGCATACATGTCATGTGCTTGCTTTACTACTGAAGGATTTTGGAGGATTCAGGTTATGTGTAAGCAAATGGGCCTAGGGAGTTAGGGTTATGCAACATCTAGATTAACCCTCCTACTACTACAAGCGTCAAAATCAGTCAATTAGAACTAGACGCTATCTTGAACTAGACGCAGATGAACCATCTGTGTAGTGAATGCACTGAATGCTATTAAGGTGCGTGCATGAGATACAGTTCTCTCACATGCCAGGTATAAGTCTCCCAGACTTCACTGCTTCTTTTTGAGGCCTTGCGCGTCAGTCTGCAGAATAAAATCCATTGTCCCAAATCCATTGTTCTTGGAGAACTATGCCATGGACTAGGTTTAATAATACTGGCACACTTCTGGAATAACCCATTGAATGTTCTCAGCAACACAATTAATTTTATCATGTATGCAATCAAATCCATTACACGCTGTGAGACAACACTGAGGGCACCCTCACACATTCATGATACAATCTGTTGTTCAGTCCAGGGATGGCTTAATGCAAATTTTAGGCCACTGTCTGTAGCTGCCTGCCATAGGTTTGGCAGACTCATTTGTCTCACAGATGATTGCCATCAGGAGAATGGGAATAGCTGTCCATTGCCACCGCCATCCAAACCTCCCCGCCAGTCGGTTGGTGCTCTGGGAGCCATAGCATGGTCGTGAGAACACAGGAGGAGGCTAGAGGGTAAGCTTCACAGAGGTGATTGATTTAATTTTGCCCTACACCGACGTGCTCAAACGCGATGCCGGAGCAGAAACGGTGGAAGAGCCGGCCGGGTGCATGGAGTACAGGGTTGATTGAAATATCCCGAGGCAATCCCGCCTGCAGGCGACCTAGTAGTGGAATTGGTCAGTTCTGGGCTTTGCATATTAATTTGGCTAAGTTTTAGCCAATGGGAACTGCTTTAGAAAAAAATGTTTTGGTTGTGGGGCACCAATGCATACAAAATAACTTTATTTTAATCATTCAAGTGATGCCACAACCCATATGTTTGTATAGTAAACCATGGGAAAACGAACCATAAAATAACATGTGTAAAGCACAGAGCTCGCAGCTCAAGTGCATTTCACCACTAGAGGGCTACGATATGCACCAGGTCACCACTAGAGGGCTACGATATGCACCAGGTCACCACTAGAGGGCTACGATATGCACCAGGTCACCACTAGAGGGCTACAATATGTACCAGGTCACCACTAGAGGGCTACGATATGCACCAGGTGAATAGCTAGAGGGTTACACCTACCTCTATGTTGACATTGGTCACCACTGTAACCAGTTGGACAAACACATACTCCATTGTCACATGTTCCTCCATTTTGACAGGATGGTGTGCAGGCATGCTCTACAATTGAAGAACACAATTATATTTTTGTTGACAAAGACACTCATTTCAATGTTCACATTACAAAACAGCAAATATACAATCTTCACAAAACAAAACATACATTAAGGGTGTAATTTGACAAAAGTAAAAAATCCCGAAAAATGGGTAGCAGGCCTATTAGAAGTCTGTTATAGTTTGATGAAATTCTTGCGTTGGGAGATAAACAATTGATTCAATTTTTGCCCTACACCGACATGCGTATATCACTGTATACTCAGTGCTTTCCGAGTGTCTGTGGAAAAAACTTCACAGGCGACTCGGGAGGGATTCGAACCCACGACCTCCTGCTTACTAGTGCAGACGTCTTAACCTCTCGACCACCGAGCTTGCCTGATGACGATTGGCTGGCTAGAATCCTATATAGCAGTGGGTGCCGCGATATTTATAGTTCAATGAAATTCTTGCATCGGGTGATAAACTATTGATTTAATTTTTGATTTAATTGATTTAATTATTACCTATATGAAGTGAGCCAGCCCGCTGTAATCCATACCACGGCATTGTACTCAAATACGCGCATGCACAAGAAATATGGTTACGACTAGGTTAGTATACACGAGTGGCACACTTCAGGTAGGTAATTCTTCTGATAACATTTAAGTAATATTTTTTTCAGTTAGGCGCATACATCAGGCAAGCAAAGGATCACTAAAAATAAAAACAGAAAATGTTCAAACTCCATTATGAGCGCAAAGCCAATACAGCTTACGTAATGGGCGGCGTTTTTTTACACTACTTGTAAACGTACATGTCAACATACAGACAGTCAGAATGTATGCTGTAAAATGCACATGGTGTCTGTGAGCTGCATGTTTATGGTTTATACACGTGTAACAACTGCTAAAGCCAGACTATATTCTTCCTTTAATGTATGTGATAGTGATATCCATGCCAGATTCTGTGGGAATCACTGTCCATTTGGGGGGGACTGCCAGTTTTATTTTAAAATCGTCATGATCAACAAGGCATGGAATCGGAGTGCATGTTTTAGATTAACTCAGTGACTGAAAATAATACCCCACATGATAAGGTCATTACCATTGCTACTACATAAATGTAGCCAGTAATTTTCAGTCACTGTGTTCATCTTAAACTAGGACAGCGATTCCATGCCCTGTTGAAAGTGTGTGCTGATCATGATGATACTATCCCTTTAAAAAGGGAGATTCACGGAATGTTGTTTGCTTGCTACATGGAGGAGGGATCTTGTATAAATTATAGGGTTTTATTTGGGATGTACTTACTGTAAACGATTAAAGGAAATGAGTCTCTGTGTGGTCCAATCAGACAGGTGTATGCACCAGAATCTTCTCTCATTAAACCATTCAAGATCAATTTAGTTGCCGTGGGAGACAGAACCTCTGTCATCACATGATGAGAGGAATATGATGAGGTTCCTGCAACAAAAGAAGAAACATAACTCAACACAAATGTAATTGGTAAATCCTTCACAATGTAATAATTGCTGAAACAAATTTTTTTAAATTGTATCTTGCAAATTTTCCATCATTTTATTAAGGAAGGAGGGCCAAAGTCGAGGTACATGCATGACTTTGAGAAGCCTGGCCAGGCCCAGGCATTTCCCATGCCTATATAATCCCCTAGCTGAGCACAAAAGACTCTTTACTAATGATCTCAAATAGCTCTTAATGTAAACACAGACTTGACTGACACCTTTAGCTGTCTTTTGTTCACAACTGCAGCCATTATAATGAGCTCTCTTTAGCTGGGCTAGGCCCTTCATCAGAAGCCCAGGTTATGTTGATTAGCAGGTACTGTATTATTACAGGATTAGGACTCACAAAAGACAGATTAGGAGGCCACTTAAGGTGTAGCCTGGTCCCCCAAACTGAGAGGCCGGTATCTGGCATAATTAACATGCCTCAAAGCTACATGTAATTATGAATATTCAAATATCCATATAATTTACAAATGGTCAATAGAGGGCAGCATTCCATTTCTGCTTACCTTCATCATGGCCTGTCATAATCCGTCCTAATGGAGTGATCCACATTGGTTGAGGATAGGCATTGCTATTAGCAACCTCGCATACTAAGTAGAAATTGTGACCAATAGCGGGGAGTGTATCTTGTTGTGCCGTTATGGTGATGATTACATTGGTTCCTGGTATCACTGAAAATAAATCAAAAATGAAAAATAATGGTTATTGGCCTTACATTTTGAACCTAGCAGGTTCTTTCTCAAAGACAAAATGAGACAAAAATTAATCAATTATACATTTATCAGTAGAACTACTGTATTTAACAGGAAATGACATCAATGGTAATATCATTACAGTTTGCGGTAACACCATGTTTATTTCAACTATCGCTATAATTAATGAGGTGTCGTGGCCGAGCGGTCTAGCTTACCGGATTCAAGTTCTGGTGTTAGCAACAGAATGTGGGTTCGAATCACGGCCGTGACACTTGTGTCCTTGAGCAAGACACTTAATCATAATTGCTTCTCTCCACCCAGGGGTTAATAAAATGGGTACCTGTGAAGGCAGAGTTGGTTTGCTCTATATGCGCTAGAAATGGCAGCAATTGAGCTGTATACTCCCCAGGGAGCTGAGATGGTTTCAGGAATGATTTATGAGCCTTATGAGCAGGGATAATAATATAATGCGCCTTGAGCACCACTTAGTTGGTGGATACGTGCACTATATAAATCCACACATTATTATTATTATTATTATAAAATCCCCTAGCTGAGAACAAAAGATTCTTACTAATGAAAAGATCTCAAATATATCTTATTGTTAACACAGACTTGACTGACACCTGAGCTGTCTTTTGTTCACAATTGTAGCCAGTATAATAAGCTCTATTTGGCTGGGCTAAGCTCTCCAGAAGCCCAGGTCAGGTTACATTGACTGTATTTTTACAGGATTCTCAAAGGTTTGGTTGTACCATGACTTTGGCTCTCCTCCCTTAGTGATAGCTGACAAACGAGTTGTTCAATACTGGTTCTCCCTGAACCATAATCTCACCGAAAAAGATTATTTGAGAAAAACAGCATCAATTATTTTTTTTAATACAAGCATAAATGAGCATATAAAAAAGATAATAATTTTTCTACATACCAATATTCATTGCGAATGGAGAAGCTAAGAATATAAGTATCAGATTTGCTTTTGCTTGTTGAACTTCAATGAACCAAATTTCAAAAACTAAATGCTTCACTTCTATGAAGTGATAAGAAAGCTTAAGGATAACACCCATTTTTACCGGTTTCTGGTCATCTGTCGACTTAAAAATCAGTGTGGCCATCTTTTTTGCCAACAGGAAAATACGTGATATATTGTATACGTGGGGACCAAATTTCCCATATACAAAGTATGGTGGCTAAGAGAGGCCACACAAATCGGGCAAACGTTCATACCCCGATGTGAAAAAGTCATTTAAAACACAGCACGGCAGAATTCCAATCGATCCAGCAATTTTGGCTGCAATTGGACATCGATTCACAGCGGAAAAAAAAGGAAAATTAAAAATGCCAACACGCAGGTCTAAGGCGATGTGCGCGGACACCAGAAACTGAAATTTGTTTTTGTTGGCTTTATGCAATGGTCACCACTTGTTTAAACTAACCATAATTCTGGCAGAATTCTCCTTCGTATCCATTGATACAAGAACACACTCCTTCAATGCAGATACCTCCATTGGCACAAGGAAAGTCACATTCACTTACTGAAGAGAAAATAAATGATAATTATAGACTTATTTATAAATTTATACAAAATGTTTTGTGCTATTGTTTTATTTCTTTGTTTATAACTCATATAATATGTACTACCGCAATTTAATAGAAATGATGTACACAAAAGGTAATCAATGGGTGATTTTAGACATTACACATATAGATGGCCATTTGCTTTCCTCTAGTTGATCTTAGGCTTTTCTGAATTTGAGTTAAAAGGAGTTCAGAGAAAGGTACAATATTTTACTGTAGTTTTAGATAATAAAACGTATGTTGTTTAGTTTTATTATTGTGGAGTGTCGTGGCCGAGCAGTCTAGCTTACCGGACTCAAGTTCTGGTGTTAGCAGCAGAATGTGGGTTCGAATCCCGGCCGTGACACTTGTGTCCTTGAGCAAGACACTTAACCATAATTGCTTCTCTCCACCCAGGGGTTAAATGGGTACCTGTGAGGGCAGAGTTGGTTGATTAGCCATATATGCGCTGTAATGGCAGCAATTGAGCTGTATACTCCCCAGGGAGCTGAGATGGTTTCAGGAATGATGAATGATTTATGAGCCTTATGAGCAAGGGTAATAATATGCGCCTTGAGCACCACTCAGTTGGTGGATATGTGCGCTATATAAGTCCACACATTATTATTATTATTATTATTATTATTATTATGATACAAGCGCTCTCAAAATGGGGGAAAAGTCAATTATTAATACTTTAAGTATTTAAGTGTCGTGGCCGAGCGGTCTAGCGCACCGAACTCAAGTTCTGGTGTTGCCAGCAGCAGGGTGTGAGTTCGAGCCCCGGTCGTGACACTTGTGTCCTTGAGCAAGGTACTTCACCATAATTGCTTCGTCCTTCGGATGGGACGTAAAGCCGTAGGTCCCGTGTGTTGTGTAATGCACGTAAAAAAGAATGCGCCTTGAGCACCACTTAGTTGGTGGATACGTGCGCTATATAAGTCCACATATTATTATTATTATTATTCTTTTTTCAAAATCAATCAATCAATCAATCAATCAATCAATCAATCAATCAATCAATCAATCAATCAATCATCAGGCATTTGTAGAGAGCCGTGATTCTAGTTGCCTATTCCAAGGCAAAAAAATGAGAATTCACAGAATTTCATGAGATGATGAGATGTGCATTGGACTAATTGTAAGCAGATACAAAGAGATGTGTCTTAAGTCGGCTTTTGAAGTTCTGTATGAAATCAAGTGTATAGAGTTGATGGGAAAGATCATTCTATAGTTTTGGTGCACATGACATGAAACTTCACTGGATGAAGAGTGCATTCTTGGAACGTTCAACAACAGTTTGTTTGAGGATCTTAGATTAGGACGAGGATGGTATGCACACAGCATGTCTCGTACATACACTAGGGTTAAACCATGAAATGCTTTCCGAGTCAACCATAGGATTTTGTAATAATGTTTGTAAGAAGACAAACTCTTATAACAAATATGATAACTTACGTTCATATTCACAGTAAGCTCCGCCATAATGCTCAGGACAAACACAGCTTCCCTGTTCACACTGTCCTCCGTTTAAGCAATCTCTGGGGCATATATCTGTGGAATAAATGACAAAATTGACTGAGAGCTCACTAGTCGGAAGACCTATACGGTTCTTATCAGAACCACAATCTCACTTAAGAAAAGGCCCAAAGTTGTGATATGACCAAGGCTTTGCCCTGGCCTAGAGGTCTATATAATGCCCTAGCTGAGCACAAGACGATTTACTGATGAATAGATCTCAAATAGCTCTTATTGTTAACAGACTTGACTGACACCTCAATTGTTTTTTGTTCACAACTGCAGCCATTATAATGAGCTCTATTTGACTGGGCTAGGCCCTGTAGAAGCCCAGTTATGTATGTTGATTGGCAGGTACTGTACTGTTACACGATTAGGACTCACAAAAGACAGATTAGGAGGCCAGGTAGCCCAGACCTGGCCAGGCTTCTCAAAGGCTTGGCTGTACCATGACTTTGGCCCTCCTCCTTTAGTGACAGTTGAGATCCAAACCACATGCTACATGTACGTTAGATTTCTCCAGCATTCACCTGAAGATGATCAGAGCATACTGATCGAAACGTCGAGTTGTAACCACCAGTTCTTTTCAGAACTAATTACTATTCAAAAACAAATATTTTCACATGGTGTAGACTCAAACAGTCTTTACTTAAACCACATGGTGTAACCACTAACTGATAATGATACTTCATCTTGCAAAGCAAAGGATCGATTGGAATTCTGCCATGCTGTGTTTTAAACGATATTTTCAAATTGGTATCGTTTCGGTTTGCGGTAACACCATGTAACTATCGCGAAGCTGAGGTACAGGTTCTGAAAATAACCCTTATTGTACAACTCGTATCTCGACTGTCACTAAGTGAGATTATGGTTCAAGGGAGAACCAATATCAGGCAACTCGTTTCTCAACTATCACTAAGTGAGAAATATGGTTCAGGGAGAACCATACACCCATACTGCTATATTTTCAGATAGGGGTATGAACGTTTGCCCGATTTGTGAGGTCTCTATTAGCCACCATACTTTGTGTATGGGAAATTTGGTCTGGTTCATATAACCGTGTATATATATATATCACTTAAAAAAATTACCACCCCTAAAAAAAGTGTGTCACTGCACCGATTTTGAAGCTGACCTTTGACCAGAAACTGGACCTTTTATTTGGCCTTACCTTTCAAAGAGGGCATTTAAAATGTCTACAATAACCATAAACATTTAAGCTGATAATATCTAATCTAATATTTCAAGATATTTGAATCCATCTCTTACCATGAATGACAAGGGTAAACGTGTTGCTTCTAGTTCCTATGTAGCATGTATATGTCCCAGAGTCCGTTGGTTGGATATTGGATATGTTTAGCTGAGTAGAGTAGGGGTTTAAAACAGTACTCCTAACACGACCTTTAACAAAAACAGATGTAAAAATCTATTAATCCTGATGATAAGTGTGACATAACTCCAACATAAACCATGCCCATTTTACACTTGCTGGCTCCAATGATCAACAGAAGCTTGATGATGACTACAGCAGACTAGTCGAAATGTTGAGAATAAACAACTGGCTCTTCTCAGAGCCATCACTTCTTCCTTTTGGGTGTGATTTGACAAAAGTTTCAAAATTAATGTCCCTTTAACCCATATCCGCCTAACCATGTAAACACACAAAAGACTAAGCCCCCGCACAGAGATACATTGTTTTTGCACACAATCAGAAAGATTCCTTATTTAGAGAATATTCCAATCACTGACACAGACACATTATGGAAAGAGGAGAACATGCACTTTATTATGATGTCAGACTTGTCTAATTTCATATCTATAATCATGAAATAGTCATCGGAAAAACGTAGTAAATTGGAATTGGACAAAAACACGGTACGGAAAATCACGTAGGTCGGCGTTTGTAGCGTTTTACATATCTACGGGTTATCACGTAGATCGGCGGATATGGGTTAAAACTTCAAACTTAAAATGTTTTGGTATCAGCCAAAATTAAGAGTAACAATTTTACGTCATCATATTCGCGGCAAATGATTCGCATGAGTTGAAATGTGTTTAACTTATGCGAATCTTCGCCGCGAATATTTGTCGCCGTTCCGAATTTCGCTTCGCATTGAAGTATGAACTGACCTTAACAGGAATGTGATTGGGCAGTTTTGAAAAATCTACATAAATTTTGCTAGGGGTATTTTGCCGTAATAAACAGCCCTGGGGTGAATCTATAGTTCTGAGCGTTTGCTTTGCTTTCCTTTATTGCTTAAATCTTTAAAATCCAGAGGATCACAACAGTGCGATTTGTAAAAATCCCGAAATCAAAAAAATCCGGACAAATTGCACCCCTGTTACAGACTCTCCACATCCCCACAAATAAGAAACTAGAGGTTTGGACACAATACAGGCTACTTCTTCCTTTCCTTCGTGGCTACTTCTCTTCTTTCAAGAAACTTTTTAGGCACAGGAAGCTTTGTAAAAAAAACTGAAATCTGGAAAAATCTGGACAAATCACACCTGCAGTTAACATGTATTTTCAATGCAACTCAGATAAACTGTTGATAGAACCAAATAAATAGACTAACATGTACATGTAACTTATATCCAACACTAGCTAATATACCTTGTGTATTTGGACTAATATTAGTCCCTTGAGGACCAATCCATGTTGGCTGTTCATGTTGCTGTGTGCTACGATATTCACAAGACACTACGACATCTTGACCAATCTGATGTGGACCTAACGAATCCTTGATCACATTGATTGTTAATCCATCTCCAACTACAAAATCAAATTAAACAATAATAACTTGAGTTATTATATGAATAAAAACAATAATACACTTTATTTTAGTGACAGCTTCACTAAAGGTCAAAAATAAAGTCTCCGGTTTCTGGTCTCTGTACGCATCGTCTCGGACCTACGCATCAGAATTGTTAGTTTTCTTTTTTTACTATAAAACAATGACCAATTGCAGCCAAAATTGCTGGATCAATTGGATTTCTGCCATGCTGTGTTTTAAATGACTTTTTCACATAGGGGCACGAACGTTTGCTCAATTTGTGAGGCCTCTCTTAGCCACCATACTTTGTATATGGGAAATTTGGTCTGGTTCCAAGAACCACGTATACATTATATCATGTATTTCACTGGTTGGCAAAAATTGATTTAAAAAAAGTGTCACCACAATGATCTTGAAGCCGACTTATGACCAGAAACCAATGACCTTTTTTTTGTGGCGTAAGCCTTGTGCAGTTTTCCTGTGATATACGCCTGGTACAATGACTTGTATCTGTAACAAGAGTGTATTAAAATCTTGATTTCTAAGACTTAACACTGTTGCTATCACGTGATTTGGGCCAATTAAGCTTTTGCACAGTAACCTCCAGTTCAGGAAAGTCTGGTACCTTTATACCATACAATTTCATTGAAAACAGCGTATGGGTATTGGACTTCTCTAAGGTTACTATGCAAAATTTTGCCCTGATTAACGCTGTATAGCAACAGCGTGTTTAATCTGTGGAATTCAAAATTTAAACATGAACTTGTCACTGACTTGAGTCAGGGTACCAGGTTACTTACACAATATTTATTCTGCCCATAACTATTGGAAGAGTAACTCGTAAAACAGACCCCATGCCCGTGTTCAATATTGAAGGTCCGCACTATACTCTTTAGGAGAAATGTTTCGATTTTTGGGAGGTGATTTTATTTTATTTTTTTCCACCACAATCTGAGATTTTTTTTCTGGGTGGGTCCCTAACACTTACGACAAAAGTGAACATGCTTTTAAACATGCTTTTGTCATTGGGCAAGCTTAGTGGTCGAGAGGTTAAGACGTCTGCACTAGTAAGCAGGAGGTCGTGGGTTCAAATCCCGCCCGAGTCGCCTGTGTAGTTTTTTTCACAGACACTCGGAAAGCACTGAGTATGCAGTGCTATACACATGTCGGTGTAGGGCAAAATTAAATCAAATGCTTTTAAACTGCTATGCTTATATGTACCTGAGATCTCACAAAGGTTTCCAACGAATCCATCAGAACAGATACAGACACCATCCAAACACTGGCCACTATTCTCACATGGGACAACACATTGAACCACTGTAATAAAAAGGGAACATAACCAATAAATCCATTTGAGTGGTTACACAAACCATCTGCAATCTGGTCGCTGTTCTCACATGGGACAACACATTGAACCAATGTAATAAAAGGAAAAACTGGGAAAGTCAGAATATCTGGGTAGTATGCAGCCCATGCTGCCAAATGTGTAGCGCAATGAGCTTAATCAAACACAATTACCATCTCTGCCCGCAAAGGTCCCCATTTATACTCCTGGGTGAAGAGAAGCAATTATAGTTAAAAGGGGACTGACATCATTTACATAACCCTAACTCCCTAGGCATTGTACTATAACAATAAAAATCCTTCAAAATCCTCCAACTGGCTTTGTTGTCTAGGGAGTTTTGTAATAAAATATTGTTTTTGAGACCCACCTGTGTCTATTTAATCATTGATTTCTGAATACAAGTATTTTAAAACAATGTTTGAAGTGTTTGGGGGAGGCAACCCCGCCCCATGGTGGAAGCTTCATTTGTATAAGATATGTGACGTCAGGTCGGGAAGATCCGATGTGTACATGATGTACATGTACATACATACGTTTGACACACGTAGCGTCGATTTCATTTCTTCCGTGATTTTTGTTTCCGGAACTAATAAAATGCCGGGAAGATGTGTTTCTGCAGGATGCAACAACACCACCAAAGACGGTGTTAGCCTTCATCTGTTCCCAAGTGACCCAAAATATCGCCATATTTGGACGAGCAAAGTTCGACTGACAAGAGTAAAGTGGTCAGGTCCATCGGCTCACACAGTTTTGTGCAGCGATCATTTTGAGCCGAGTTTTCAGCCGAATTTCTCTTCCCGACATGACATCACGAACAGCTCCTCCGTGCAGGGCGGGAACAACTAGTAATAGTGGGGGGCATTTTTACAATGGTAAAATAACACTCTCAAAAACAATAAAAACACAAAACAAAAATTGTACTGATCTTTTACTGATATAAAAGAATAAAACGATCACATATTTAACTGTTTGATTTAAATCCACGACAGTCCCCCTTTAAGTGTCTTACTCAGGGACACAAGCACCACGGTCCCGACCAGGATTCAAACCCACATTCTAATGACTCGGCCATCAGAACACGAGTCCGAAGCACTAAACCGCTCAGCCATGGCACCCCATTAGTCCCAAAGTCAACTTGAAACTCAAAGAAAAGAAACCCTTGTCACAAAACAGACTTGATCATACATGTAAGCATTGATATCTGCAAAAATGTATCAATTTTTGATGTCATAGTTGTGTTATGTACCTGGAGTTTCACAGCTTTGACCGGTGAAGCCATCTGCACAGTTACATGATCCAGAAATACAGGTTCCTCCATTAAGACAAGGCTGTATGCAATCTGTGTATAAACAACATTAAGATCAATAGCATTAATTTGTTATTTGAAAATGATGATTAGAAATCCAATTTTAATGACTCATCTTCCAGGAAAAATGTTAAACATGTTTGGCCTGATTTTTTCCCATTATTTTACCAGCAATTTTTTTCTGAAATGGCTCAATGTAAATTCATGTTTTGACCAAAAAAAAAATTTGAAATGAAATATTATTTCAAATAATAAAATAATAATTGTCAATAAAGACTATTTGCGGTAACACCATGTGAAATTTCAAGTGAGTAGTAAATAGTTCTGAAAAGAACTGGAGGTTACAACTCGACGTTTCGATCAGTATGCTCTGATCGTCTTCAGGAGAATGCCGGACTCTGGGAGATGCTGCTGCTTAAGTTGACTGCTGGAGAACAGTGTGAAGACTGGATGCTGGAGGATTAGTGTGTTGAAGCGTGTAGGTGGGAATGAAATATTATACATTTCAAATAATTTTTCCTTTTTTAGAACAAAATTAGCAATCATCTGATCAAAAATTGCTAGGGGAAAAAACAAACGTGGCGACTTTAAAGAAATTTTTTTTTACTTCTTTTTGGAAACAAAATTGTAGGGAAATCGCATGATTTGATTCTTACCATTATCTTGTAAATCAACTGTGAACGTGTTGATATTTGATCCAACATGGCATGTATAAACACCAGAGTCCATTGGTTGAATATCACGGATAGTGAGCTTAGTGACCAATGGGGAGACTTCTATTATACTGAGGTGGCTGTCAGGGCCATCTGTAATGTAAAAATAAAACAATGATGCCAGTTGGCAAGGAAACACATAAGGTAGTAATCACATTGGTTATTGGAGACGAACAATATCTGTGTTCTTAAAACAGTATCAATCACTCTGATAAAACAATTCCATCTAAAATGCTTTCAATGCTTGTAATGGGTATCCAACAGACCAACATAAATATTTCTGTTTGAGGTTCAATTATTTGAAAATAATTAGTAAAATATTTTCCCAAATTAAGGAACAGAAATTGTTTTTCAACAGGGCACTGAATCAATTTCCTAATTAAGGCTGAACACAGTGACTAAAAATTACTGGCTCATTTATGCAAAAGAAATGGTAATATGATGTTATTATATGGGGTATAATTTTCAGTCACTGAGTTAATCTAAAACCGGTAATTCCATGCCCAGTTAATCACGATGTTCTTCTTCCTTTAAGCACGCCTGTGATTTCTCAGGATTTTTTTACAAATCTCCATTTGCCTCAAAACTTTCTTGAAAGAGAAATAGCTACCACGGGAAGAAAGAAGTAGCATTTATTTTCCAGAAATCAGGAAAAATCATGGCCTGTATCTTTCCTGCTGGTCTGATTGATGGAATAGTGGTTTACTGTGATATGGAGACCAATTGAGGCGGCTGGATTGTATTTCATAATGCTATTAAATAAACAAATATCCATGTTGACAATAAATTTAACAACTGACGATCAGTTGTATAAAGCATAACACTAATGAGAAAATCCTCATTCTGCGACTGTACATGGAAAGGTGTACATCAGACGACTTAAGTCTCTATACAAAGAAGTGCATGTTATTGTGTTTGCATGAATTTCAACTGTAGACTGAACTGAACAGATTAACAGACACTGCTATTACATCAAAGTCAACTTTGATATACTTGAAGAAAGACTAACTCATTTTAGATATCTCAATTATGGCAGCTAGCTACATGATGATTTCAGTTCTCATAGCAGCCGTGTTTCTGACTGTCATAGTTGGAAATTGTCACGGTGAGTTTTCACGATCATTCACTCCATATTTCTACTTGGCCAACAACCGAGCCTTACTGAATCATGTATTTCAGTGGAAGGCTGTATCTTCTCCTGTGATCTGTGGGCGAGACTGCTCTATGAATCCACATTGTGCATCATTCAACTATCACACAAGTAACCATGTTTGTGAGTTGAATAATGCCAACAAAGCTCACTCCCCTGCTGACTTTGTTGAGCAACAAGAAAGTACCTACTATGACGACAACCTCGACACTCCTTCGTTTTCAGTACCTGACACTGTACGTTACAGCAGTTGCCTGATGTTGTCCCAAGCTGGTCACCGTGACAATGGAATCTACACTATCTTTCCTGCTGGTCTGCATGATGGGATTAAAGTATACTGTGATATGTTGAGCAATGGAGGAGGATGGATCATGTTCCAGAGAAGACAAGATGGTTCAGTTGATTTTTACCGTAACTGGACTGAATACCAATCAGGCTTTGGCAATCTATCCAATGAATTCTGGCTAGGGAATGACATCCTACGTACACTAACTGGGTCGGGACAATGGCAACTGAGAGTAGATATGGAAGATTGGGAAAACCAAACAGCTTGGTCTGCTTATGGTCAGTTTAATGTTTCAGATGACAAGTACACTCTCCATGTTGGTTCATATGATGCTGAGAGTACAGCACGTGATTCAATGACATTATATCACAATGGACGTCCATTCACGACAAAGGATCAGGACAATGATGCACCATCACATAACTGTGCAGTGCGATATGAAGGTGCCTGGTGGTTTGATTTCAGCTTTCTTGCACATCTGAATGGTAAATACTACCATCATGGAGATGTGTCATATGCACGGGGAATAGAATGGAAGCAATGGAAAGGACACAATTACTCACTGAAGAAATGCAGCATGAAAATAAGAGAAGTCTTGTAAACCTACTTTCACATCACTTATTACACAATTTAATGGGCTCTACAATACAGGTCAGATGATAGTTTACCTCTCAATATTTACAAATTATCAACTTAGAAACTAAATTAGTCAAAAATACATATACATGTGATGTGGTCAGCATTGTAGACACAGGTTTAAAAAGCCATCATTCATGCACATAACAATTGTCATATTCATTTTCAAGATGTAATTACCCCCTGTGTTTTGGTTTTATATTACTGGCAATTTTGATGTAGTCGGATCATGTGAATTTCATTTTATCAAGGAAAATAAATACTTTAAAAAAAAATATTTCACAAAATGTGAGAAGCTTGGTTCAACATGGATTTAAGGCAGGGCAAATCATTATTTTGGGATACATTTACTGTAAAAATATGGTTTTCATGATTAATTTGTGAAATGTGTCATTTTTTAACATTTGTTTTCCTTAACTCAAGTCCAATGAAAAAACCAGTTAAGTTGGTTATTGTAATAAATGCTGTGTTAAATTACATGTATTCTGTAAGTAAACATTACAATTGAAAATTAATGCATTATGGAAATGACATACATGTAATATCTGAGTATCAATCTGAGTATCAATGCATTATGGAAATGACATATATGTAATATCTGAGTATCAATCTGAGTATCAATGCATTATGGAAATGACATATATGTAATATCTGAGTATCAATCGGAGTATCAATGCATTATGGAAATGACATACATGTAAATATCTGAGTATCAATCTGAGTATCAATGCATTATGGAAATGACATATATGTAATATCTGAGTATCAATCTGAGTATCAATGCATTATGGAAATGACATACATGTAATATCTGAGTATCAATCTGAGTATCAATGCATTATGGAAATGACATATGTAATATCTGAGTATCAATCTGAGTATCAATGCATTATGGAATATCTGAGTATCAATCTGAGTATCAATGCATTATGGAAATGACATTTGTAATATCTGAGTATCAATCTGAGTATCAATGCATTATGGAAATGACATATATGTAATATCTGAGTATCAATCTGAGTATCAATGCATTATGGAAATGACATATGTAATATCTGAGTATCAATCTGAGTATCAATGCATTATGGAAATGACATATATGTAATATCTGAGTATCAATCTGAGTATCAATGCATTATGGAAATGACATATATGTAATATCTGAGTATCAATCTGAGTATCAATGCATTATGGAAATGACATACATGTAATATCTGAGTATCAATCTGAGTATCAATGCATTATGGAAATGACATACATGTAATATCTGAGTATCAATCTGAGTATCAATGCATTATGGAAATGACATACATGTAATATCTGAGTATCAATCTGAGTATCAATGCATTATGGAAATGACATACAGGGTGTCCCCATAAAAAGTATACCGAGATAAAAATTACTGTAATGGCAAAACTACTTTATATATGGGAAAGAGAAATATATCTCTAGAAAGGGCAGAATGTCCTCTTTGCAATGGTATACAGCTTGTGATGTTATTGACACAGATGAGTGAACAAATTAGACAGATGTTAAGGGTACTGAAAGCAGGACTGTGACAAGTTTGCATATTTGAATAACAAAGGTCCAAAAAGCATTTAAAAAAACCTGCACATTAAACTTTTGAGGTAAGTAGCGAAAACAAAGCAGATTACATTGTTTTAGGTACATTCCTTGTTTTCAAGAATGTGTTGAAAAAACAAAGGCATTTGGTATTCTGCACACTTGCATGGTTGAGATTTGTTGTTCAAATATGCAAACTTGTCACAGTCCTGCTTTCATTAACATCTGTCTAATTTGTTCACTCACCTGTGACAATAACATCACAAGCTGTATACCATTGCAAAGAGGACATTCTACCCTTTCTAGAGATATATTTCTGTTTCCCATATATAAAGTAGTTTATTACAGTGATCTCGGTATACATAGACATGTAATATCTGAGTATCAATCTGAGTATCAATGCATTATGGAAATATGTAATATCTGAGTATCAATCTGAGTATCAATGCATTATGGAAATGACATACATGTAATATCTGAGTATCAATCTGAGTATCAATGCATTATGGAAATGACATATATGTAATATCTGAGTATCAATCTGAGTATCAATGCATTATGGAAATGACATACATGTAATATCTGAGTATCAATCTGAGTATCAATGCATTATGGAAATGACATATATGTAATATCTGAGTATCAATCTGAGTATCAATGCATTATGGAAATGACATATATGTAATATCTGAGTATCAATCTGAGTATCAATGCATTATGGAAATGACATATATGTAATATCTGAGTATCAATCTGAGTATCAATGCATTATGGAAATGACATACATGTAATATCTGAGTATCAATCTGAGTATCAATGCATTATGGAAATGACATATATGTAATATCTGAGTATCAATCTGAGTATCAATGCATTATGGAAATGACATACATGTACATGTAATATCTGAGTATCAATCTGAGTATCAATGCATTATGGAAATGACTTATATGTAATATCTGAGTATCAATCTGAGTATCAATGCATTATGGAAATGACATACATGTAATATCTGAGTATCAATCTGAGTATCAATGCATTATGGAAATGACATACATGTAATATCTGAGTATCAATCTGAGTATCAATGCATTATGGAAATGACATACATGTAATATCTGAGTATCAATCTGAGTATCAATGCATTATGGAAATGACATATATGTAATATCTGAGTATCAATCTGAGTATCAATGCATTATGGAAATGACATATGTAATATCTGAGTATCAATCTGAGTATCAATGCATTATGGAAATGACATACATGTAATATCTGAGTATCAATCTGAGTATCAATGCATTATGGAAATGACATACATGTAATATCTGAGTATCAATCTGAGTATCAATGCATTATGGAAATGACATACATGTAATATCTGAGTATCTATCTGAGTATCAATCTGAGTATCAATGCATTATGGAAATGACATATATGTAATATCTGAGTATCAATCTGAGTATCAATGCATTATGGAAATGACATATATGTAATATCTGAGTATCAATCTGAGTATCAATGCATTATGGAAATGACATATATGTAATATCTGAGTATCAATCTGAGTATCAATGCATTATGGAAATGACATACATGTAATATCTGAGTATCAATCTGAGTATCAATGCATTATGGAAATGACATACATGTAATATCTGAGTATCAATCTGAGTATCAATGCATTATGGAAATGACATATATGTAATATCTGAGTATCAATCTGAGTATCAATGCATTATGGAAATGACATATATGTAATATCTGAGTATCAATCTGAGTATCAATGCATTATGGAAATGACATATATGTAATATCTGAGTATCAATCTGAGTATCAATGCATTATGGAAATGACATATATGTAGTATCTGAGTATCAATCTGAGTATCAATGCATTATGGAAATGACATACATGTAATATCTGAGTATCAATCTGAGTATCAATGCATTATGGAAATGACATATATGTAATATCTGAGTATCAATCTGAGTATCAATGCATTATGGAAATGACATATATGTAATATCTGAGTATCAGTCAGGATTTGAAAATGGGGCGTCCAAATTTGTTATTCTTTGAAAAACACTGTGTTGCATAAGTTTAACTTACAATACGAGGGTGCAATGTGTATTACAAATACAATAGCATGTCCATTTAGCAAACATAGCGTCTAAAAGACACTCAAAGGTATTGATGGTTAATACATGTAAGATGTTCAGAAAATGTTGAATAAAAGATCTACTTTTTGCAGTTTAGTGGGCTACAAAATCCTGACTTCATGTAATAGTTGAAACATGATTGTTGTTTTTCTTTGTGAACATGCATGTGCATTGAGACCCACTTTATATTTTGTTCACTGGTGGCTTGACCACGGGCCTTCATGGTTCATTCAACTTTATTTTTATCTCTGTCTCAATGCGCATGCATGTTATCAAGGGACCATTGCCTACAAGCTTTGCTTCATAAATGGATCCCTCTGCAGTATCACTTTTGCTTTGTATCTATTCTTTAATTTTTTCAGTAATATCGTTTTCTTGTACTTGACTTTTCTTGATTGATATTGTCATTACTGTCTTGATACTGTGGAAAATAAATGAACCTATGAACCTATGATATATGACTGATATCAAGTTATAATGTATCCAATGTGTATTACAAATACAATGGCATGTCCATTTAGCAAACATGGCGTCTAAAAGACATTGAATTGAAAACATTGTTGTTTTTTTATTTGCTAGAAATAACTTTGTAATTACATTGTACTGTCATCAAATAATTTTGTTCTCACTTTAAAGTGACTTTTCTTAGAAAACATCAAATTAGTGATTAGATAAATTTGTGGAGAATAACTTTAGCCACAGCACAGAATATATCTTTAAGGTATGATGATATCATTTTGATGATGTTCATAGATGTTTTGTCAATTCTGTAATAAAGTAATACTGTAAGTATCTGAATGTGAAACAAATTGACTTTCATAATGTTTGTGTCCATTTATCAGTGTAGAGGTCACTCAGACTCAGACTTGACCTTTGGGACTTGGGACTCTGACTCAAACTCAATGACTTAAAACTCAGACTGACTCAACATCGAGGCCTTGTACTGAGACTAAGATAAAAGGCTTCGGGGTAGGGCTGGGGAGAGGGGGAAGGGCTGGGGAGAGGGGAGAGGGGGAAGGGCTGGGGAGAGGGGGAAGGGCTGGGGAGAGGGAAAGGGCTGGGGAGAGGGAAAGGGCTGGGGAGAGGGAAAGGGCTGGGGAGAGGAGAAAGGGCTGGGGAGAGGAGAAAGGGCTGGGGAGAGGGAAAGGGCTGGGGAGAGGAGAAAGGGCTGGGGAGAGGAGAAAGGGCTGGGGAGAGGAGAAAGGGCTGGGGAGAGGAGAAAGGGCTGGGGAGAGGGGAAGGGCTGGGGAGAAGGGAAAGGGCTGGGGAGAAGGGAAAGGGCTGGGGAGAAGAGAAAGGGCTGGGGAGAGGGGAAAGGGCTGGGGAGAGGGGAAAGGGCTGGGGTGAGGGCTGGGGAGAGGGAAGGGCTGGGGAGAGGGAAGGGCTGGGGAGAGGGAAGGGCTGGGGAAAGGGAAAGGGCTGTGGAGAGGGAAAGGGCTGTGGAGAGGGAAAGGGCTGGGGAGAGGGAAAGGGCTGGGGAGAGGGAAAGGGCTGGGGAGAGGCAAAGGGCTGGGGAGAGGCAAAGGGCTGGGGAGTGGGAAAGGGCTGGGGAGAGCAGAAGGGTTTGGGAGAGGGAGAGAGGGATGGGGAGAGGGAAAGGGGAGAGGGAAAGGGGAGAGGGAAAGGGGAGAGGGAAAGGGGAGAGGGAAAGGGGAGAGAGAAAGGGGAGAGGGAAATGGGAGAGGGGAAAGGGGAGAGGGAAAAGGGAAAGGGGTGAAAAGGGGAAAGGGTGGGGTGTCTAAATATCTGTAATTTTTGTTCAGAGTCAGGAAGGCGGAGGTTATAATGGTGGCAATTTCTTTCTTTTTTTCATTGGGGATGGGATACATGGTAGGGAGAAGATTCCCCCAAGCGATAAATCCTTGTATAATTTCTTTACCTGTTCCGAAATAATTCAAAAGTAAATTTTTAATCCAAATGAACGTTTCAAACCAAATTTTTTTAAATTTTCTTTTTGTTCTTTATTTAATATTTTTGCTCAAGTTAAGGTGGGTTGGTTCTGGGGGATGGTTAGGAAAGGCCAACGTTCAGGGGCGATCATTGCAATTTAGAATCCTTCAAAATTTACACCACCAGCAGCTGTCCAACAATTCTCCACACAAAAGGGAGCTCAATGAAACATTTTCCTGGGCCCTGGGAAAGCAAGCACTGGATGCTGTGAGCTCACTTCGCTCACTGGCTCACTGGTTTGGATTTGCCCCGCCCCACTTTCAATATCACTCCGCCGCCTTGGACTGAATAGTATTAATTTGGCCCCTGACCAATCTTCTCAGCTACATTTAGCCTTACACAATATACAGCATACTGTATACATGTACATCTAAATGAGATACAGTTTCATTATTGTAGACATAATGGGTTTCACATCACCAGCAGAGCAGAACATAAATAATTCATTGTTAATTCCAGTAATGAGCTTTCTAGAACAAGCCAGTTACCAAGGGCAACCAATACGTCAATTGACAAATAGAAGACCTTACAATAAAAGAGATACCAAGATTAAATTCAAAAACTTTCCAAACTTTCCCCCAATTTAGAAAAAGTCCTGATTTTGCCCCCTCCCTCAACTTTTGAACCAAATTTGTACATAGCCTTGAGTATATTTGTTTGTAACCAGTGGAGATAGTGATTCTCTAAAATATCAAAATTTCTCACAAACTAGCCCAAAATGTTCAAAAATGTTCACATTATTCCAAAATGGTTTGAAATTTCTCAACATGTTTATTTAATGTTTTTATTAATTTTTGAATCCAAATAAATGTTTGAAACCCAAATTGTTTAATTTTTAAATTTATTTTTGCTCAAGTTGAGATGGAGTGGGCCTGGGGGATGGTTAGGACAGGTCAACATTCAGGGGTAGTCATTGAAATTTAAAATCATCCTTCACAATGTACACCATTGGCAGCTCTCTGATAATTTTTCCCATGAAAGAAAAATTAACCAACAATGACAGAGACTCAAATCCTTGAGGATAGGGGTATTGATCTCATGACTTAATGATTCTACAAGAGATTACCAATGCAATAATCCATCCAATCATTTTAACAGGCTTGTTTTACAATTCTACCATATTTTTGCATAGATTTTCAACCATTCATAATAATAATTAAAAAAACCTGAGCTCCGTAAAACCAACCTACAGTGTATGAAAGTTTCTCAGCTCAATCCAGAGTCAAGTCAGAAGGAGTCAATCTTCAAGTCAGAAGGAAAGTGTGAAAGAACATTCACAATTTATTTTAAAAAAATTGGAGCAAAGAATGCCGATTGAAAACATTTTGGAAATGTGCATTTTTGGTGTTTTCTCCATGAGCACCTCAGACAGAATCATTTGTCAGTATAACTGGTATCTTTACCAACATCACATCAAGTTAGCAATCAGATAATTCATTCATGTAGTAATCCAGTACAAATGACCAATGTTGTACCTTCCATTTATACCAGTTGAGATGGGCTCTTACAGTACAAATGACCAATGTTGTACCTTCCATTTATACCAGTTGAGATGGGCTCTTACAGTACAAATGACCAATGTTGTACCTTCCATTTATACCAGTTGAGATGGGCTCTTACAGTACAAATGACCAATGTTGTACCTTCCATTTATACCAGTTGAGATGGGTTCTTACAGTACAAATGACCAATGTTGTACCTTCCATTTATACCAGTTGAGATGGGTTCTTACAGTACAAATGACCAATGTTGTACCTTCCATTTATACCAGTTGAGATGGGTTCTTACAGTACAAATGACCAATGTTGTACCTTCCATTTATACCAGTTGAGATGGGCTCTTACAGTATAAATGACCAATGTTGTACCTTCCATTTATACCAGTTGAGATGGGTTCTTACAGTACAAATGACCAATGTTGTACCTTCCATTTATACCAATTGAGGGGATGGATTGTATTTCAGAAAAAGAAGATGGCTCGATCATAACAACATTAAGTAAACAAATATCCATATAGACAATAAATTTAACCACTGACGAGCAGTTGTAAGTATAACACTCTAATGAGAAAATCCCCATTCATTGACTGTACATGGAAAGGTGTACATCAGACGACTTAAGTATCTATTCAAAGACGTGCATGTTATTGTGTTTGCATGAATTTCAACTGCAGACTGAACTGAACAGATTAACAGACACTGCTATTACATCAAAGTCAACTCTGATATGCTTGAACAAAGACTAACTCATTTTGGATATCTTAATTATGGCAGCTAGCTACATGATGATTTCAGTTCTCATAGCATCATAGCAGCCATGTTTCTGACCATCATGGTTGGAAATTGTCACGGTGAATTCTCATGATCATGCACTCCATATTTCTACTTGGCCAATAACCGAGCCTTACTGACTCATACATGTACGTTTCAGTGGAAGACTTATCTTCTCCTGTGATCTGTGGGCGAGACTGTTCTATGAATCCACAGTGTGCATCATTCAACTATCACACAAGTAACCATGTTTGTGCATTGAATAATGCCACCAGAGCTCACTACCCTACTGACTTTGTTGAGCTACAAGGAAGTACCTGACACTGTATGTTACAGCAGCTGTCTGATGTTTTATCGAGCAGGTCACCATGACAATGGCATCTTTAATATCTTTCCTGCTGGTCTGACTGAAAGGATCAAGGTATACTGTGATATGTTGACCAATGGAGGTGGCTGAATTGTGTCGCAGAGGAGACAAGATGGCTCCGTTGACTTCTATCGTAACTGGACTGAATACCAATCAGGGTTTGGCGATCCTTCTGGTGAATTTTGGATAGGGAATGACATCCTATGTACACTAACTGGGTCAGGACAATGACAACTGAGAATAGATACATGTGTATAGAAGATTGGGAAAACCAAACAGATTGTCTGCTTATAGTCAGTAAGACTAATTGCTGTGACACACATAGTATTAGCCAGAGGGGTGTCTGGGTGTCTTCTGGACATCCTGTTTCAATTTTGGACACCCTATTTTATCTGTCATTTACATGTAAAAGTATTATAAGTCAACAATTTGGACATCCTCTTTCTAAATCCTGGCTAACACATTGGTGACACCATGTGAAATTCTCTATTGAGTAGAAATTAGTTCTGAAAAAACTGGAGGTTAGAACTTGACGTTTCGATCAGTATGCTCTGATCGTCTTCAGAAGAATGCTTATGGTCAGTTTGCTATTTCAGATGACAAGTACACTCTCCATGTTGGTTCATATGATGCTGAGAGTACAGCAGGTGATGCAATGGCAAGACACAAAGGACGTCCATTCACAACAAAGGATCAGGACATTCTTGTAATTTGGCCCTCTGGCCACGAGAGGAATGCAAATAAACCAATATAATAATAATAATAATAATAACAATGATGCATGGTCAGGTAATTGTGCAGTGAAATGGGAAGTTGCCTGGTGGTGGTTTAAATCCTACTTTGATGCACATCTGAACGGTAAATACTACCATCATGGAAATGTGCCATATGCAGAGGGAATACAGTGGTACTGCTGGAAAGGACGTAATTACTCCATGAAGAAATGCAGCATCAAAATAAGAGATTATTTAAACCTTCTCTTAGATCACATACCCTACATGAAAACTTCATACAATCAACTTGATCTCAAAAAACACGTCAGACGGGAGTGTTCATGGTTTTTTTTCAAATAAAAAATATTAATCCGAAGGAAATTAACAAAACGTAAAATAGTACAAGTAATCAGAACAATGTGTTATTAAAAGCTTTACTTTGTGATATTTTGTAATTGTGATGTTTTTGTGGAAATGAAGATGCAATAATTGAAGTTAAACTGTACTGGAGAATTGGGGAAGGGGTTGTTTTTTGTTGATTTCCTACATGTAAATGGGGAGGGGTAGGGGATTCAGAAGTACATGTAGTGTTCTATAATTTCCTGGATCTTCCTCATTACTTCCAGGTTTTGTATTTAATCTGATGTTGTGTTTTTATTATATTATTTTGTTACTTTGGCTATCTATATATAGATTTTGTTGCTGGGTTCTTTCGGATACACCATGTATTAATCTCTTCTTGAAAGAAGTGATGGCTGTGAGAAGAGCCAGTTGGTTTGTTCTCAATGTTTTGACAAGTCTACTCTAGCCATCATCAGTCTCATGAGGACAGCTAGTGTAGACTAGTTGAAACCTTGAGAACAAACCAACCGGCTCTTCTCAGAGTCATCACTTCTTCCAAGAAGAGATTAATACATGGTGTACCTGAAAGAACTCAACAATATCTATCTCCACCATGCAAAGCCTCAAATCCTACATCATATAGATTTTATTCAATTTATTGTTTTACTAAGGAAGTTATGAAAATAAAATTTAAATTGAATTGAAAAAGAAAATGTTTTAAGCAGCAATTAAACCCCAATTATGACACTCACAGTGTTTAACCCTTTCATTACTCGGCCGGATACGAAACCGACCAATTTTGTGGTGCGCGCTGCGGGCCCCACGGTGTGAAAGGGTTACCAAATAGTAATTACTATGAACTACTGTACAACAAATATAAATTTATATGTAAGACATAGGATTGGTCTTTCAATAATTAACATAATGATCAAAGTTCTTGCTTTGGGAGTGTGTGTACATTGAGATTGGATTATTAGGTGATTTTTCTAAAAATCCATTAGTGTCAAATTAACTATATGATAATAATTACTTGTGGAATTAGGTAAATTTTTGGCTTTTTTGATGTTCCATGACAATCATTCATCAAATTGTTTGATATAAACATTGGATTCAATCAGTATTAAGTATAACACACTGTAGACAAAATCCTCATTCAGCGACTGTACATGGAAAGGTGTACATCAGACGACTTAAGTCTCTATACAAAGAAGTGCATGTTATTGTGTTTGCATGAATTTCAACTGTAGACTGAACTGAACAGATTAACAGACACTGCTATTACATCAAAGTCAACTTTGATATACTTGAAGAAAGACTAACTCATTTTGGATATCTCAATTATGGCAGCTAGCTACATGTACATGATGATTTTAGTTCTCATAGCAGCCGTGTTTCTGACTGTCATGGTTGGAAATTGTCTCGGTGAATTTTCACGATCATTCACTCCATATTTCTACTTGGGCAACAACCGAGCCTTATTGAATCATGCATTTCAGTGGAAGACTGTATCTTCTCCTGTGATCTGTGGACGAGACTGTTCTATGAATCCACAGTGTGCATCATTCAACTATCACACAAGTAACCATGTTTGTGCATTGAATAATGCCACCAGAGCTCACTACCCTGCTGACTTTGTTGAATTGAAACAAAGTGCCTACTACGACGATAACTTGGACACTCCTTCATTTTCGGCACCTGACACTGTAAGTGACAGCAGTTGTCTGATATTGTCCCAGGCTGGTTACTATGTCAATGGCATCTACACTATCTTTCCTGCTGGTCTGTCTGATGGGATAAAATGTTACTGTGATATGGAGACAGACGGAGGAGGCTGGATCGTGTTTCAAAGGAGACAAGATGGTTCAGTTGATTTTTATCGTAACTGGACTGAATACCAATCAGGGTTTGGCGATCCTTCTGGTGAATTTTGGATAGGGAATGACATCCTACGTACACTAACTGGGTCAGGACAATGGCAACTGAGAGTAGATATGGAAGATTGGGACAACGAAACAGCTTGGTCTGCTTATGGTCAGTTTAATGTTAGAGGTGACAAGTACACTCTCCATGTTGGTTCATATGATGCTGAGAGTACAGTACATGTAGGTGATTCAATGACATATCACAATGGACGTACATTCACGACAAAGGATCAGGACAATGATGCAGCACCAAATAATTGTGCAGTGAATAAAAAAGGTGCCTGGTGGTTTGGTTACTGTTTTCTTGCACATCTGAATGGTAAATACTACCATCATGGAGATGTGCCATATGCACAGGGAATACAATGGACAGACTGGAAAGGATGGGAGTACTCACTGAAGAAATGCAACATGAAAATAAGAGAAGTCTTGTAAACCTACTTTCACATCACTTATTACACAATTTAATGGACTCTACAATACAGGTCAGATGGTATATCTTTTTGACAAAATATCAATTTAAAAAAAATCAGTAGGCCCAATAAATGAAATAAATGAATAACGATTTCCAAGAATGTGATGTGGTCAGCATTTTAGGTTTACAAAAGCCCTCAATAAATAAATATATTCACTAAAGTTGTGTGTTCTGTTTCACTTTAGAAAGGAAAACAAATAATTTTAAATTCATGAAATGTGAGAAGCTTGATTTAACAGTAATTAGGAGCCCAAAATGAATTTAAGGCGGGATGAATCATTAATTATTTTTGGATATATTTACTGTAAAATATGATTCTCACAATTATTTTGTGTAATATGTTATTTTAAAGCATTTGTTTTCCACACGCTTAAATTTTACAAAGCAAGCACGGTACATGTATTATTCAAATCACCATTTTGTTTAATAAATGTGGAATAAGATTGATGTTTTGATTAAACTGTCAAAACAAATGTAAAGTTTGACGCAAGAAGTCAGAATCCTTTTTGAGGTATGGTGGACCCAATACGAGTGCACTGTTTTTTTTTTGTATTTACATAAGATTTACCAACTATGAAACACGCCATCCAATTGTGTCCACTCTACCTCAAGATGGCTTATTGATATTGTCACTTGGTTGTGATTTTAAAATGTAATTTTTTTATGGAAATTTACCTTTTTGGATTTAAAATATGTACCACTTGGTATAGTTACTGATGGAGTAGATGTACAATTGTGTGATGTGCATGTGTGCAAGCCATTTGTTCTTATTAATTAAAACAAATTCTTGATCAAGAAAGTCGCATTAAGATTGATGTTTTGATCAAATTATCAAAACAAGTGTTAAGTTTTATGCAAGAAGTCAATGATATTGGCACTTGGTTGGGATTTCAATAAAAAATAGCTGTGTTGTTTTTATGAAAATTTACCTTTTAAGATAAAACATATGTCAGATTTGTTACAGTTGGTTGTGTATTACATGTAGATACATGTAGCATGCAATATATGAATGACATCTATACATGTAATGTTTGAATATAGTAAAGTCAGATGGATAACAATCCAATTGTGTCAATGTGTGCATTTCAATTTTCATTTTATCAAAATTGTAATCCGTTATTGTGGATGAATGTGCAATTAAGATTGATGTTTTGATAATATTATCTGAACAAATGTAAAGTTTACGCAAGAAGTCATTGATTTTGACACTCGGTTGATTTAATATTTTTCATTAAAATTTTAAAATATTTAAAATCTTTTACTTTTTGTGGAAATATATAGCATGAAAAAAATTCAAAATTCTCATTACTTGTACTTTCAGGCATTTGAAACCCTATACACGATTGGTATTAATGACAAAAACCATAAATGATGATATGACTTACATGATACTTACTTGGTGTAAAGTTGATGAAGATATCAAATAATTATTATCATCCAGAGATGAAAATAAATACAATATATCTGAATGGAATTTTCCTTTTTTTCTTGTTGACACAATGACACAATGAAATTAGCTGAAACATTCACAAGTTGGTTTTTAGTCCAAACAATCAGTCTCTAGTTTCTGGTCTCCGTACACATCGCCTCAGAGCTGTGTGTCGGCATTTTTAACTTATTTTTTGTTTCTTTGAAATGATGTCCAATTGCAGCCAAAATTGCTGGATCGATTGAAATTCTGCCGTGATGTGTTTTAAACCACATTTTCACATAGTGGTATGAATGTTTGCCTGATTTGTGAGGCCTCTCTTAGCCACCATACTTTGTATTTGGGAAATTTGGTCTGGTTCCAATAACCGCGTATACATGTATCACGTATTTCACTGGTTGGCAAGAAAAGATTACCAAAAAAGAATAAATAAAAATAAAAAACACATCACCGTACCGATTTTGAAGCTGATCTATGACCAGTAAACAGATACTTTTTTTGCATGGATGCATTTACAGACATTTTACCCAAGTGTTCACTGGCTTGAATGAACATTGCAAAATGATATTTTCAGTATAAATTCTCTCTCAAGTTTATACTGTGTAAACAATCAGCAATACCATGTATTTTGATTTCATTCATGAGTTTATTCTCATCAATAAAACAGAATTAACCATCATTGTAATTATTATCAAATTGACTTCAGATTACTTTCTGTGCTTGGCTAACAAATTTATTCCAGCAAATTAATTTTAGAGGAAAATGGAACAAAACACATTTGAGTTTTCAATGTCTATTTAAGTTACAAATTTATTTGTTTTATTCAACATGTTTCTGTCAAGATTTTTGAAAATTTCGAAATTGTGAGTTTTGATTTGAGAATTAAATTGCAAACATATATTTTTGTAATTTTCCAGAATTTACTATGTAATTACCGTCATCAAATATATTTTTTTCTCACTTAGAAGTGAAATTTCTTAGAAATCAGCACTTTAATTATTGATCAGCCAAATTTGTGGGGAATAAATGTAACCACAGCACAGAACATATCTTTCAGGTATGATATCTTTTAGATCATGCTCATAGATATTTTGTCAACTCTGTAATAAAGTAATACTGTAAGTATTTGAATGTGAAACAAATGATGTCTCCAATTTGACTTTCATAATGTTTGTGTCCACTTATCAGTGTAGAGGTCACTCAGACTCAGACTTGACCTTTGGGACTTGGGACTCTAGCTCTCACTCTAACTGAATGACTCAGACAGACTCAACATTGAGTGATGGCTCTGAGAAGAGCCGGTTGGTTTGTTTTCAACATTTTGTCTAGTCTAGCCATCATCAGTCTCCTGTCGACGGCTAGAGTAGACTAGTTGAAACGTTGAGAACAAACCAACTGACTCTTCTCAGAGCCATCACTTCTTCCAAGAAGAGATTAATACATGGTGTACCTGAAAGAATTTAACAATATCTATCTCCACCATGCAAAGCCTCAAATCCTACATCATATAGATTTTATGGAATTTATTGATTTTATTTTATTTACTAAGGAAGTTATAAAAAGTAAAAATGAATTGAAACAAAATATGTATAAAGCGGCAATTATCCCCACTTATGACACAGTGTTTAACAAATGTTAATTACTATGAGCTACAACAAATATAAATTTACATGTATGTAACACAAAGGATTGGTCTTTTAAAAAATAAAAAATTTATCAAAGTGCATCCTATGGGAGAGACAGTGTGTATTGAGATTGGATTATCAGGTGATTTTTCTAAAAATCCATTAGTATCAAATTAACTACATGTATATGATATTAATGACTTGTGGAATTAGGTTATTTTTTGGCTATTGTGATGTTCCATGACAATCATTCATCAAATTGTTTGATATAAACATTGGATTCAACCAGTATTAAGTATAACACTCTGTAGACAAAATCCTCATTCAGCGACTGTACATGGAAAGGTGTACATCAGACGACTTAAGTCTCTATACAAAGAAGTGCATGTTATTGTGTTTGCATGAATTTCAACTGTAGACTGAACTGAACAGATTAACAGACACTGATATTACATCAAAGCCAACTTTGATATACTTGAAGAAAGACTAACTCATTTTGGATATCTCAATTATGGCAGCTAGCTACATGATGATTTCAGTTATCATAGCAGCCGTGTTTCTGACTGTCATGGTTGGAAATTGTCACGGTGAATTTTCACGATCATTCACTCCATATTTCTACTTGGCCAACAACCGAGCCTTACTGAATCATGTGTTTCAATGGAAGACTGTATCTTCTCCTGTGATCTGTGGGCGAGACTGCTCTATGAATCCACATTGTGCATCGTTCAACTATCACACAAGTAACCATGTTTGTGCATTGAATAATGCCACAAGAGCTCACTACCCTGCTGACTTTGTTGAGCTACAAGGAAGTGCCTACTATGATGATAAATTGGACACTCATTCGTTTTCAGTACCGGACAATGTACATTACATCAGTGTTACATCAGCTGCTGACCCTGTTGATAACTTGGTCACTCCTACTCCTACATTACCTGTATGTCACTGCAGCTGTCTGATGTTGCTCCGAGCTGGTCACCATATCAATGGCATCTATACCATATATCCTACTGGTCTGCCTCATGGGATAAACGTTTACTGTGATATGACTGGAGGAGGCTGGATCGTGTTCCAGAGAAGACAAGATGGTTCCGTTGAATTTCATCGTAGCTGGACTGAATACAAATCTGGGTTTGGCTATCGTCCTGGTGAATTCTGGTTAGGGAATGACATCCTACGTACACTAACTGGGTCAGGACAATGGCAACTGAGAGTAGATTTGGTAGATTGGGAAAGCAATACAGCTTGGTCTGCTTATGGTCAGTTTGCTGTTTCAGATGACAAGTACACTCTCCATGTTGGTTCATATGATGCTGAGAGTACAGCAGGTGATGCAATGGCAACACACAACGGACGTCCATTCACGACAAAGGATCAGGACAATGATGCCAATTTACAACATAACTGTGCAGTAAAGTGGGAAGGTGCCTGGTGGTTTAATGCTTGCTTTCTTGCACATCTGAATGGTAAATACTACCATTATGGAGATGTGGCACGTGCACAGGGAATACAATGGAGACAATGGAAAGGACCCAATTACTCAGTGAAGAAATGCAGCATGAAAATAAGAGAAGTCTTGTAAACCTACTTTCACATCACTTATTACACAATTTAATGGACTCTACAATACAGGTCTGATGGTAGATCTTTTTACAAAATATCAATTTAAAAAAAAATCAGTAGGCCCTATAAATGAAATAAATGAATAACGATTTCCAAGAATGTGATGTGGTCAGCATTTTAGGTTTACAAAAGCCCTCAATAAATAAATATATTCACTAAAGATGTGTGTTCTGTTTCATTTTAGAAAGGAAAACAAATATTTTTAAATTCACGAAATGTGAGAAGCTAGTGGTTTAACAGTAATTAGGAGCCCAAAATGAATTTAAGGTGGGATGAATCATTAATTATTTTTGGATATATTTACTGTAAAAATATGATTCTCACAATTATTTTGCGAAATATGTTATTTTAAAGCATTTGTTTTCCACATGCTTAAATTTTACAAAGCAAGCACGGTACATGTATTATTCAAATCACCATTTTGTTTAATGAATGTGAAATATTGATGTTTTGATTGATGTTTTTACGCAAGAAGTCAGAATCCTTTTTGAGGTATGGTAGATGCAATACGAGTGCAATGTTTAGAATGGGTGAAGTCTTTATTTGTATTTACATAAGATTTACCAACTATGAAACACGCCCTCCAATTGTGTCCACTCTACCTCAAGATGGCTTATTGATATTGTCACTTGCTTGTGATTTTCAAAAAATGTTGTTATTTTTTATGGAAATTTACCTTTTTGGATTTAAAATATGTACCACTTGGTATAGTTACTGATGGAGTAGATGTACAATTGTGTGATGTGAATGTGTGCAAGCCATTTGTTCTTGTAAATTAAAACAAATTCTTTATCAAGAAAGTCGCATTAAGATTGATGTTTTGATCAAATTATCAAAACAAATGTCAAGTTTTACGCAAGTAGTCACTGATATTGGCACTTGGTTGGGATTCCAACAAGAAATAGCTGTGTTGTTTTTATGAAAATTTACCTTTTAAGATAAAACATATGTAAGATTTGTTACAGTTGGTTGTGTATTACATGTAGATACATGTAGCATGCAATATATGAATGACATCTATACATGTAATGTTTGAATATAGTGAAGTCAGATGGATTACAATCCAATTGTGTCAATGTGTGCATTTCAATTTTCATTTTATCAAAATTGTAATCCGGATGAATGTGGAATTAAAATTGATGTTTTGATATTATCTGAACAAATGTAAAGTTTACGCAAGATGTCATTGATTTTGACACTCGATTGATTTAATATTTTTCATTAAAATTTTAAAATATTTAAAATCTTTTACTGTTTGTGGAAATAGAAAGCATGAACAAATTCAAAATTCACATGTACTTGTACTTTCAGGCATTTGAAACCCTATACACAATTGGTATTAATGGAAAAACCATAAATGATGATATGACTTACATGATACTTACTTGGTGTAAAGTTGATGAAGATATCAAATAATTATTGTCATCCAGAGATGAAAATAAATACAATATATCTGAATGCAATTTTCCTTTTTTTCTTGTTGACACAATGACACAATAAAATTAGCTGAAACATTCACAAGTTGGTTTTTAGTCCAAACAATCAGTCTCTAGTTTCTGTTCTCTGTACACAGAGCCTCAGAGCTGTGCCTCGGCATTTTTTACTTATTTTTGTTTCTTTGAAATGATGTCCAATTGCAGCCAAAATTGCTGGATCGATTGAAATTCTGCCGTGATGTGTTTTAAATCACATTTTCACATAGGGGTATGAACGTTTGCCCGATTTGTGAGGCCTCTCTTAGCCACCTTACTTTGTATTTGGGAAATTTGGTCTGGTTCCAATAACCATGTATCACGTATTTCACTGTTTGGCAAAAAAAGATTACTAAAAAAAAAAAAAAATAACAAAAAATAAATTTAAAAAACATCACCGTACCGATTTTGAAGCTAACCTATGACCAGTAAACAGAGACTTTTTTTGCATGGATGCATTTACAGACATTTTACCCAAGTGTACACTGGCTTAAATGAACATTGCAAAATGATATTTTCAGTATCAATTCTCTCTCAAGTTTATACTATGTAAACAATCAGCAATACCATATATTTTGATTTCATTCATGAGTTTATTCTCATCAATATAACAGAATAACCATCATTGTAATTATTATCAAATTGACTTAAGATTACTTTCTGTGCTTGGCTAACAAATTTATTCAAGCAAATTGATTTTAGAGGAAAACGGAACAAAACACATTTGAGTTTTCAATGTCTATTTAAGTTACAAATTAATTTGTTTTATTCAACATATTTCTGTCAAGATTTTTGAACATTTCGAAATTGCGAGTTTTGATTTGAGAATTAAATTGCAAACATATTCTTGTAATTTTCCAGAATTTACTATGTAATTACCGTTATCAAATATTTTTTTCTCACTTTGAAGTGAAATTTCTTAGAAAACAGCACTTTATTGATCAGACAAATTTGTGGGGAATATATTTAGCCACAGCACAGAATAATGATATCTTTTAGGCATTATATCTTTTTGATCATGTTCATAGATGTTTTGTCAACTCTGTAATAAAGTAACACTATAAGTATTTGAATGTGAAACAAACAATGTCTCCAATTTGACTTTCATAATGTTTGTGTCCACTTATCAGTGTAGAGTTTACTCAGACTCAGACTTGACATTTGGGACTCGTGACTCTAACTCTGACTCAAACTATAAGTGACTCAGACAGACTTAAGGGGGACTTGTATTCAGACCACGACAAAAGGCTGGGAAGAGGGGAAGGGCTGGGGTGAAAGGGAAGGCCTCTGGCAGAGGGGAATTGCTGGGGCAGAGGAATAGGGCTGGGGCAGGGGGAAAGGCTAGGGGTTGGGAGGGGAAGGGCTGGGGATTGGGAGGGGGATGGGGAGAAGGGCTGGAGAAGGGTTTGGGAAGAAGTGGGGAGGGGTTGGAGAGGGATGGGTGCGAGAGAGGAAGGGGTACGGAAGAGGGAGGGGTACAGGAGTGGAAAGGGTACGTGAGAGGGAAGGGTACGGGAGAGGGAGGGGTACAGGAGAGGGAAGGGTACAGGAGAGGGAAGGGTACAGGAGAGGGAAGGGTACAGGAGAGGGAAGGGTACAGGAGAGGGAAGGGTACAGGAGAGGGAGGGGTACAGGAGCTAGAGGGAAGGGTACAGGAGAGGGAAGGGTACGGGAGAGGAACGGGTATGGGAGGAAGGGTGGGATATCTAAATATCTGTTCAGGGGCATAAAGAGGGAAGTTATAATGATGGCAATTTCCAAAGATTTGATAAGTTTCTTTTGATGCTCAGTATATATGGTTTGAAATTTCTCAAAATTTTGTAATATACGTTTTTTACTTTTTAATCCAAATAAACGTTTCAAACCAAAATTATTGTTTTATTTTATTTTTTATTTTTTTATATTTTTGCTCAAGTTAAGGTGGGTTGGTTCTGGGGGATGGTTAGGAAAGGCCAACGTTCAGGGGCGATCATTGCAATTTGGAATCCTCCTTCAAAATTTACACCACCAGCAGCCGTCCAATAATTCTCCACACGCTCAATGAAACATTTTCCTGGGCCCTGGGAAAGCAAGCCCTGGATGCCTTGCTGCGAGCTCACTTCGCTCACTGGTTTGGATTTGCCCCACCCCACTTTCAATATCACTCTGCCACCGTTGGACTGAATAGTATTAATTTGGACCCTGACCAATCTTCTCAGCTACATTTAGCCTAACACAATATATAGCATACTGTATACATCTACATGAGATACAGAACTATAGACATAATGGTTTTCACATCACCAGCAGAGCAGAACATAATTTATTGTTAATTCCAGTAATGAGCTTTCTGGAACGCTAGCTAGCCTTGGTTGTTGACTATGCCAGTAATAAAACAATCTATTCAACTGTGTACATAAATCATATGATACAATCCAAATGGAAGAGAGCCAATTACCAAAGCCAACCAATACGTCAATCGATAAACAGAAGACCTTACAATAAACAAGATATCAAGATTGATTTCAAACAGTATCCATCATATGATACAAACAAAAAACTAAGGTAAGTCTTGTTGCTATACGTCCATAAATAAGGGGTCCAATAGAGTTTTCCAGTACTATCCATTTTCATTGCCATTTCTTGGCTAACTGGGGAAATAAATTTTATGAAGTAAAGGTTCATTTAATAGTCATTGAAATGTGTCCATTTAAAATAGTGTATTTTAACAGAGCGAAACTTTTCCGATTCATTCTTTTCAATTGGGATGAAAATATATAGGCAGAAGTAGAATTGTACAAGTTTCCAACATTAACACTTCAACCAACTCCCCACATCGACCTGTGCAAAAGTACCTTGCCGACGTTACTTTTTCGTGTCCCGCTAGTAACGTTGGTCTTCTCGTTTTATGCCACCGTTTTGTATGATATTATGACAAACCTGGCCGTTTTAAGCTTAGCCAACTAGAAACATACCTCAAACTGTCCCCCAAATCACTGATTTCGTAAACACTAAGCAACGCCGAACGTGTTTCGCAAAGCTTCTTCTTCATCGCGATGATTTTCGTGTCCCACGCCTGGTTATCGTTGGTTATTTTCATTACGTCGGCTGTATACATTCATCAAGCGAAGCAAATTTAAGTGTCTTTTGATTGTTTTCAATATTTATTTGTAAATTACTATAGGTAACATACTATAGGTAATGCTTTATCAAAAAACATACTTATAAATAATTTTAAAGCATTTTGAAATTTTGACTCTTTGTCACACTATTGGACCCCTTATTTATGGACATACCCATGTACAAAAAAAAAAAATTGTTGCTAAAGGAATTCATCCATTCAGTCTGTTAAACTTGCTCTTGTGCAATACAAATTGGTTGAGTGTGATGTGCACAAATGTTCCAATGCACAAAATACCATGCCATTCACCCGTGTGATAACTGAACACACTCAATTTGTATTGTAAATTACAAGGGCATCTACAACAGTCCAAAGATAATTCAGATAACATTTAAATTGGTGAGTGGACAATGAATAAGAATATTGGTCTGGTACCAAGACACCTTAATAATCAGTCTGAATTATCATTGGGGATCAGCCTGTTGAACTTCTAATGAGAATTTCCACAAATACTGAAGCTAAATTGATTTGATAATTTAATAGTCTGTCTTATTTAGATTAAACTTTCCATAACCTTATCAGGTTTAAGATCAATCTTTACATACATGTAGAATGCTAAAAGTCAGAATTCACTTTAATGTTAAAATCAAACCAACCTGTGAAAGTTGGTCTAAACATGTATGTTTCAGAGTAAGGTTGTGCGTTTTCAGTTATTTCAGGAACCGGATACCCGAAAATGAAAATCTTTGGCTGCCCAGGTACCCATAAATAAGTTTGGTTGCCCGGGTACCCATAAATAAGTTTGGTTGCCCGGGTACCCATAAATAAGTTTGGCTGCCCGGGTACCCATAAATTTGGCTGCCCGGGTACCCATAAATAAGTTTGGCTGTCCGGGTACCCATGAATAAGTTTGGCTGCCCAGGTACTCATAAATAAGTTTGGTTGCCCGGGTACCAATAAATAAGTTTGTAAAAATATGTAAATACTCCTGAATGTATAAAATAACCATTATGAAGACAGGTTTCTCTTGTTTTATATTAGAGTCACAATAAATGCAAGTCCTGGACACCACGCTGTGAGCTCGCTTCAGTCCCTGGCTCACTGGGTTAGATTTGTCCAACCCTACTTTAAGGCTGTGCATTATTGTAACTTCCTATTCAAAGAAATGATAATATGATGTTATTACATGTATATTGGGTATAATTTTCAGTCACTGAGTTAATCTAAAACCGGTAATTCCATGCCCAGTTAATCACGATGTTCTTCTTCCTTTAAGCAGGCCTGTGATTTCTCAGGATTTTTTTACAAATCTCCCTTTGCCTCAAAACTTTCTTGAAAGAGAAATAGCTACCATGGGAAGAAAGAAGTAGCATTTATTTTCAAGAAATCAGGAAAAATCATGGCCTGTATCTTTCCTGCTGGTCTGATTGATGGGATAGTGGTTTACTGTGATACGGAGACCAATTGAGGAGGCTGGCTTGTATCTTTCCTGCTGGTCCGATTGATGGGATAGTGGTTTACTGTGATATGGAGACCAATTGAGGAGGCTGGATTGTATCTTTCCTGCTGGTCTGATTGATGGGATAGTGGTTTACTGTGATATGGAGACCAATTGAGGAGGCTGGATTGTATTTCAGAGACGGAAGATGGCTTGATCATAACACTATTAAATAAACAAATATCCATATTGACAATAAATTTAACAACTGACGAGCAGCTGTAAGCATAACACTAATGAGAAAATCCTCATTCATCAACTGTACATCAGACGACTTAAATCTCTATACAAAGAAGTGCATGTTATTGTGTTTGCATGAATTTCAACTGTAGACTGAACTGAACAGATTAACAGACACTGCTATTACATCAAAGCCAACTTTGATATACTTGAAGAAAGACTAACTCATTTTGGATATCTCAATTATGGCAGCTAGCTACATGATGATTTCAGTTCTCATAGCAGCCGTGTTTCTGACTGTCATGGTTGGAAATTGTCACGGTGAGTTTTCACAATCATGCACTCCATATTTCTACTTGGCCAACAACCGAGCCTTATTGAATCATGCGTATCAATGGAAGACTGTATCTGCTCGTGGGATCTGTTGGCGAGATTGCGTTATAGATCCACAGTGTGCATCGATCAACTATCACACAAGTAACCATGTTTGTGCATTGAATAATGCCACCAGAGCTCACTCTCCTGCTGACTTTGTTGAGCTACAAGGAAGTACCTACTATGATGATAACTTGGACACTCCTTCATTTTCACTACCGGACACAGTACGTTACAGCAGTTGTCTGATGTTGTTCCGAGCTGGTCACCATAACAATAGCATCTATACCATATATCCTACTGGTCTGCCTCATGGGATAAACGTTTACTGTGATATGACTGGAGGAGGCTGGATCGTGTTTCAGAGAAGACAAGATGGTTCCGTTGAATTTCATCGTAGCTGGACTGAATACAAATCAGGGTTTGGCTATCGTTCTGGTGAATTCTGGTTAGGGAATGACATCCTACGTACACTAACTGGGTCAGGACAATGGCAACTGAGAGTAGATTTGGTAGATTGGGAAAGCAATACAGCTTGGTCTACTTATGGTCAGTTTGCTGTTAGAGGTGACAAGTACACTCTCCATGTTGGTTCATACGATTATCGTAGTACAGCAGGTGATGCAATGTTTTATCATAATGGATGTCCATTCACGTCAAAGGATCAGGACAATGATGAAGCACCAGATTTTAACTGTGCACAAGATGGTGCCTGGTGGTTTCGTTACTGTCAGTATACAAATCTGAATGGTAAATATAAACATTATAGCAATGTGGGACATAAAGAGGGAATACAATGGTACAACTGGAAAGGAGACTATTACTCACTGAAGAAATGCAGCATGAAAATAAGAGAAGTCTTGTAAACCTACTTTCACATCACTTATTAGACAATTTAATGAACTCTACAAGACAGGTCAGATGGTAGTTTACCTCTCTTTTTTTTTTTAATACAAATTATCAACTTTAAAAACTAAATTAGTCAAAATTAAATATACATGTAGATAAAAAAATCATTTTAAAAAATGTGATATGGTCAGCATTTTAGACACGAGCACATAAAAATTTTCATATTAATTTTCAAGATGTAACCCTTGTGTTTTGTTTCATTTTACCAGCAATTTTGATTTAATCAGATCATTGTAAATTTCATTTTAGAAAGGAAAACAAATAATTTTATATAAAATTAATTTAAGGCAGGACGAATCATTATTTTGGGAACGGTAAAAATATGGTTTTCTGAATTATTTTGTAAAATGTGTCATTTTTAAGTATTTGTTTTCCTTAACTCAAGTAAAATATCAATGTTCCAATAAAAAACCCAGTTAAGTTGGTTATTGTAATAAATGTTGTGTTAAATTACATGTATTCTGTAAGTAAACATTACAATTGAAAATGAATGCATTATGGAAATGACAGGATTTGGAAACAGGGCATCTAAATTTGTTATTCTTTGAAAAACACTGTGTTGCATAAGTTTAACTTACAATACGAGGGTGCAATGTGTATTACAAATACAATGGCATCATGTCCATTTAGCAAACATGGCGTCTAAAAGACACTCAAAGGTATTACTGATTAATACATGTAAGATGTTCAGAAAATGTTGAAAAAAATATGTAATTTTGGCAGTTTAGTGGGCTACAAAATCCTGACTTCATGTAATAGTTGAAACATGACATATGACTGATATCAAGTTTTAATGCATCCAATCCATAGAATTCTTACATATAATTTGTAAATTTTGCATAATCAATGCGGTAACATGTATTATTCAAATCACCATTTTGTTAAATGAATGTGGAATAAGATTGATGTTTTGATCAAATTATCTAAACAAATGTAAAGTTTTACGCAAGAAGTCAGAATCCTTTTTGAGGTATCGTGAACACAAAATGATGACACTGTTAAGAATGGGTGAAGTCTTTATTTTTATTTACATAATGTAAGATTTACCAACTATGAAACACACCATCCAATTGTGTCCACTCTACCTCGAGATGGCTTTATACTGACATTGGCACTTGGTTGTGATTTAAACAATTTCTGTTATTTTTATGGCAATTTACCTTTTTTATAAAGGGATTTGAGAATTGTGAAAATTGTGATTTTTCATTTGAGAATTGAATTGCAAATTTAATTTGATTAATTTGCGAGAAATAACTACAGAATTACAGGCATCAAATATTTTGTTTCTCAATTTAAATTGAAATTTCGCAGAAAACAAATTTGTGGAGAATAAATCTAAGCATAGCACAGAATATATCTTTAAGGTATGATATCATTTTGATGATGTTCATAGATGTTTTGCAACTCGGTAATAAAGTAACACTGTAAGTATTTGAATGTGAAACAAATGATGTCTCCAATTTGACTTTCATAATGTTTGTGTCCACTTATCAGTGGAGAGGTCACTCAGACTCAGACTTGACCTTTGGGACTTGGGACTCTAACTCTGTCTCAAACTAAGTGACTCAGACAGACTCAAGGGGGGACTTGTATTCAGACTACTACAAAAGGCTGGGAAGCAGGAAAGGGCTGGGAAGAGGGGAAGGGCAGGGAAGAGGGGAAGGGCTGGGAAGAGGGGAAGGGCTGGGAAGAGGGGAAGGGCTGGGCTGGAGGGGAAGGGCTGGGGTGAAGGGGAAAGGGCTGGGGGTTGGGAGGGGAAAGGGAGGGGAAAGGGAGGGAAAGGGAGGGGAAGGGAGGGGAAGGGCTGGGGGTTGGGAGGGCACTGGGGAAAAGGGCTGGGGAAGGGTTTGGGAAGAAGTGGGGAAGGGTTGGAGAGGGAGGGGTACGGCAGAGGGAGGGGTACGGCAGATGGAGGGGTACAGCAGAGGGAGGGGTACGGGAGAAGGAGGAGTGCAGGGAGGAGGGTGCAGGAGAGAAAGTGCAGGAGAGGGAGGGGTACGGGAGAGGGAGGGGTACGGGAGAGGGAGAGTGCAGGAGAGGAGGGGTGCAGGAGAGGGTGAGGCACGGGAGAGGGTGGGCAGGAGAGGGAGGCAGTGCAGGAGAAGGAGGGTGCAGGAGAGGAGGGAGTGCAGGAGAGGGTGGGGTGCAGGAGAGGAGAGTGCAGGAGAGGAGGTGCAGGAGAGGGAGAGTGCAGGAGAGGAGGGTGCAGGAGAGGTAGGGCTACGGGAGGAAGGGTGGGATATCTAAATATCTGTTCAGAGGCAGGAAGAGGGAAGTTATAATGATGGCAATTTCTTGTTTTTATTGGGGATGGGGAAAGATCACAGGGAGAAGGACCCCCCATCCACATTGATAAACCCCTGCATTATTTATTTACCTTTTCTACTGGGATATATAAACTGTGCATCAAAAGAAACTTACTGAAATTACTGAAGTTTACCTGTGTTCAAATATTTTTCCTTGGAGGATTTTAATGAGTGTCCTTCCAAAGATTTGATAAGTTTCTTTTGATGCTCAGTATATATGGTTTGAAATTTCTCAATATTTTGTAATAAATGTTTTTTACTTTTTAATTCAAATAAACGTTTCAAACCAAAATTATTGTTTTATTTTCTTATTTCTTTTTTTCATATTTTTGCTCAAGTTAAGGTGGCTTGGTTCTGGGGGATGGTTAGGAAAGGCCAACGTTCAGGGGCGATCATTGCAATTTGGAATCCTCCTTCAAAATTTACACCACCAGCAGCCGTTCAATAATTCTCCACACAAAAGGGAGCTCAATGAAACATTTTCCTGGGCCCTGGGAAAGCAAGCCCTGGATGCTGTGAGCTCACTTCGCTCACTGGCTCACTGGTTTGGCTTTGCCCCACCCTACTTTCAATATCACTCCGCCCCAGTTGAACTGAATAGTATTTATTTGGCCCCTGACCAATCTTCTCAGCTACATTTAGCCTTACACAATATACAGCATACTGTATACATCTACATGAGATACAGTTTCATTATTGTAGACATAACGGGTTTCACATCACCAGCAGAGCAGAACATAAATAATTCATTGTTAATTCCAGTAAATGAGCTTCCTGGACCAGCTAGCTAGCCTTGCTTGATGACTATGCCAGTAATGAAAACAATCTATTCAACTGTGGACATAAATCATATGATACAATCCAAATGGAAGCAAGCCAATTACCAAAGCCAACCATTACGTCAATTGATAAACAGAAGACCTTACAATAAACGAGATATCAAGATTAAATTCAAACAGTATCCATCATATGATACAAATAAAAACACTATGGTAAGTCTTGTTGCTATGTACCAAAAAACATAATTTCTTGCTAAGGGAATTCATCCATTTAGTCTGTTAAACTTGCTCTTGTGCAATACAAATTGGTTGAGTGTGATGTGCACAAATGTTCCAATGCACAAAATACCATGCCATTCACCCGTGTGATAACTGAACACACTCAATTTGTATTGTAAATTATATGGGCATCTACAACAGTCCAAAGACAATTCAGATAACATTTAAATTGGTGACATGGATAATGAATAAGAATATTGGTCTAGTATCAAGACACCTTAATAATCAGTCTGAATTATCATTGGATATATGTACACTAGGGGATCAGCCTGTTGAACTTCTAAAGAGAATTTCCACAAATACTGAAGTTAAATTTATTTGATAATTTAATAGTTTATCTTATTTTAGGCCTCCAAATATAGGGTTTTTATGCAAAATATAGGTTATTATAGGTTTACCAAATGCCAAAATACTATAGGTTTTCATGGGTTATTTCCTGTGATTATGCAGTGTCAAGTAACACGTTTTTGGTAAATTGCCTACTTTCAGAGTACTCTTTGCAACAAAATCTAACAGTTTGGCTACTGTTTTGCCTTCATCTCTTTATAATTAGGAAGTAATTTTTCTTCAAAGTTGAAAGTTGAAAATGTGTTGCAGGATTAAAAATATAGGTTTTTATGGGTTAATATAGGTTTAGCTGGGAGGCCTGTTATTTAGATAAACTCTTCATAACCTTATCAGGTTTAAGATCAATCTTCACATAGAATGCTATAAGTCAGAATTTATTTTTATGTAGATGTTAATTAAACCAATGTGTGAAAGTTGGTCTATACATGTACATGTACATGTATGCTTCGGAGCGAAGTACAAGAGTCAATTGATGCAAAGTATCTCCCTCCATAGTACATGTATTTGCATCTCAAAATCAACTGTTAGTTTAATAATGAATATGGTCTTCAAATAGAGTGGCTATTTTACGATCAATGTATTATAGCTCACGGGGTATTCTCAATTATTATATCCCAATTGGGAGATTCTGTTATCCTGATTGTAACCCTATTCTCCCACAATACCATTGGTAACTGACTTGTTTTACTGATTCCATTCCCAATGTTCATTATTGATTTTAGCAAGATGTTTTTTCTCCATGTACATTTACATGTATGTTCATGTAACACTGTCAATTCAACATTATTTTTGGACACTTTTTGGTCCTTATTAAACAAAATATTAATTTTTGGTTAAGATCAGGAAATCATTTTCCAAAATGGACTCAGTAAAGTTACATTTTCACATGTGTTTGTTGGTATAATTACGTAGGTCACAGATGCTCACACAGAGCTTCAATGCAAAATTTTCCTGGGCCCTGGATGTCATGCTGTGAGCTCACTTTGCTCGCTGGTTTACTGGTTTGGATTTGCCCCACCCCACTTTCAATATCACTCCGCCACCATTGGACTGAATAGTATTAATTTGGCCCCTGACCAATCTTCTCAGCTACATTTAGCCTTACACAATATACAGCATACTGTATACATCTACATGAGATAAAGTTTCATTATAGACGTAACGGTTTTCACATCACCAGCAGAGCAGAACATAAATAATTCATTGTTAATTCCAGTAATGGGCTTCCTGGGTCCGCTAGCTAGCCTTGCTTGATGACTATGCCAGTAATAAAACAATCCATTAAACTGTTGACATAAATCATATGATACAAGAGAGTTTAGTCTTTATTTGTATTTACATAAGATTTACCAACTATGAAACACGCCCTCCAATTGTGTCCACTCTACCTCAAGATGGCTTATTGACATTGTCACTTGCTTGCGATTTTAAAATGTTATTTTTTATTGAAATTTACCTTTATGGATTTAAAATATGTACCACTTGGTATAGTTACTGATGGAGTAGATGTACAATTGTGTGATGTGCATGTGTGCAAGCCATTTGTTCTTGTAAATTAAAACAAATTCTTGATCAAGAAAGTCGCATTAAGATTGATGTTTTGATCAAATTATCAAAACAAGTGTTAAGTTTGATGCAAGAAGTCATTGATATTGGCACTTGGTTAGGATCCCCCCACCCAAAAAAAATAAATAGCTGTGTTGTTTTTATGAAAATTTACCTTTTAAGATAAAATATATGTAAGATTTGTTACAGTTGGTTGTGTATTACATGTAGATACATGTAGCATGCAATATATGAATGACATCTATACATGTAATGTTTGAATATAGTGAAGTCAGATGGATTACAATCCAATTGTGTCAATGTGTGCATTTCAATTTTCATTTTATCAAAATTGTAATCTGTTATTGTGGACGAATGTGGAATTAAGATTGATGTTTTGATAATATTATCTGAACAAATGTAAAGTTTACTCAAGAAGTCATTGATTTTGACACTCGATTGATTTAATATTTTTCATTAAAATTTTAAAATATTTAAAATCTTTGACTGTTTGAGGAAATAGATAGCATGAAAAAATTCAAAATTCACATTACTTGTACTTTCAGGCATTTGAAACCCTATACACGATTGGTATTAATGGAAAAACCATAAATGATGATATGACTTACATGATACTTACTTGGTGTAAAGTTGATGAAGATATCAAATAATTATTATCATCCAGAGATGAAAATAAATACAATATATCTGAATGGAATTTTCCTTTTTTTCTTGTTGACACAATGACACAATGAAATTAGCTGAAACATTCACAAGTTGGTTTTTAGTCCAAACAATTAGTCTCTAGTTTCTGGTCTCTGTACACAGAGCCTCAGAGCTATGGGAAGGGCTGGGGAGGGGAGGGGGAAAGACTGGGGAGAAATTGGGTGTCAAAGTATCTCCATTTTTTCAGGGGCAGGAAGGGGTTAGTTATAATGATGGCAATTTCTTGTTACCATTGGAGATGGGGAAAGATAGTAGGGAGCAGGACCCCCACCCAATCGATAAATCTCTGCATAATTTCTTTAACTTTTCTGAAATAACTTTTCTAATTCAATGAAATTTCACAATGGACATCCATTCACAACAAAGGATCAGGACAATGATGCAGTTTCATATAATTGTGCAGTGAATAAAGAAGGTGCCTGGTGGTTTAATGACTGCTTTACTTCATATCTCAATGGTAATTACTACCATCATGGAGATGTGCAGCATGGAATGGGACTAAAATGGAACAAATGTATTTCTCCCTGAAGAAATGCAGCATGAAAATATGAGATTATTTAAACCTTCTCTTAGATCACATCCTCTGCATGCACACTTTATACAATGAATTGGATCCCAAAATACACGTCTAGCCGTTGTCAGTCTCCTGACAGTTGGAACACACTAGTTGAAACGTTGAGAACAAACCAACTGGCTCTTCTCAGAGCCATCACTTCTTCCAAGAAGAGATCATTACATGGTGTACCTGAAAGAACTATATCTATCTCCATCATGCTAAGCACAGATCCTAAATTATATAGATTTTACGGCATTTATTGTTTTAGTAAGGAAGTTATGGAAATAAAATTTTCAATTGAATTGAAAATGAAATTGTATAAAGCGGCAATTATACCCAATTATAATACTCAGTGTTTAACAAATAATATTTACGATGAAGTACAGCAAATGTAAATTTATATGTAAGACAAAGGATTGCTCTTTCAAAAAATTAAAGAATGATAACAGTGCATCCTATGGGAGAGAGTGTGTATTGAGACTGGATTATAATATCAGGTGATTTTTCTAAAAATCCATTACTGTCAAATTAATTATACATGTATGATATTAATTATTTGTGCAATTAGGTAATTTTTTGGCTATTGTGATATTCCGTGACAATCATTCATCAAATTGTTTGATATAAACATTGGATTCAACCAGTATTAAGTATAACACACTGTAGACAAAATCCTCATTCATCGACTGTACATGGAAAGGTGTACATCAGACGACTTAAGTCTCTATACAAAGAAGTGCATGTTATTGTGTTTACATGAATTTCAACTGTAGACTGAACTGAACAGATTAACAGACACTGCTATTACATCAAAGCCAACTTTGATATACTTGAAGAAAGACTAACTCATTTTGGATATCTCAATTATGGCAGCTAGCTACATGATGATTTCAGTTATCATAGCAGCCGTGTTTCTGACTGTCATGGTTGGAAATTGTCACGGTGAGTTTTCACGATCATGCACTCCATATTTCTACTTGGCCAACAACCGAGCTTTATTGAATCATGCGTATCAATGGAAGACTGTATCTTCTCGTGGGATCTGTTGGCGAGATTGCGTTATAGATCCACAGTGTGCATCATTCAACTATCACACAAGTAACCATGTTTGTGCATTGAATAATGCCACCAGAGCTCACTACCCTGCTGACTTTGTTGAGTTGAAACAAAGTGCCTACTACGACGATAACTTGGACACTCCTTCATTTTCAGCACCTGACACTGTAAGTGACAGCAGTTGTCTGATATTATCCCAGGCTGGTTACTATGTCAATGACATCTACACTATCTTTCCTGCTGGTCTGTCTGAAGGGATAACATGTTACTGTGATATGGAGACAGACGAAGGAGGCTGGATCGTGTTTCAAAGGAGACAAGATGGTTCAGTTGATTTTTATCGTAACTGGACTGAATACCAGTCAGGGTTTGGCGATCCTTCTGGTGAATTTTGGATAGGGAATGACATTCTACGTACACTAACTGGGTCAGGACAATGGCAACTGAGAGTAGATATGGAAGATTGGGAAAACCAAACAGCTTGGTCTGCTTATGGTCAGTTTGCTGTTTCAGATGACAAGTACACTCTCCATGTTGGTTCATATGATGCTGAGAGTAGAGCGGGTGATTCAATGACATATCACAATGGACATCCATTCACAACAAAGGATCAGGACAATGATGTACATTCAGGTTATAATTGTGCAGTGTCACGGAACGGTGCCTGGTGGTTTCATGCTTGCTCTACTTCACATCTGAATGGTAAATACTACCATCATGGAGATGTGCCAAATGCAGATGGAATAATGTGGGGACGATGGAAAGGATGGTATTACTCACTGAAGAAATGCAGCATGAAAATAAGAGAAGTCTTGTAAACCTACTTTCACATCACTTATTACACAATTTAATGGACTCTACAATACAGGTCAGATGGTATATCTTTTTTTTTAAATATCAATTTAAAAAAATCAGTAGGCCCTATAAATGAAATAAATGAATAATGATTTCCAAGAATGTGATGTGGTCAGCATTTTAGGTTTACAAAAGCCCTCAATAAATAAATATATTCACTAAAGTTGTGTGTTCTGTTTCATTTTAGAAAGGAAAACAAATACTTTTAAATTCACAAAATGCGAGAAGCTTGATTTAACAGTAATTAGGAGCCCAAAATGAATTTAAGGCGGGACGAATCATTAATTATTTTTGGATATATTTACTGTAAAATATAGTTCTCACAATTATTTTGCGAAATGTTATTTTAAAGCAACTGTTTTTCACACGCTTAAATTTTACAAAGCAAGCACGGTACATGTATTATTCAAATCACCATTTTTTTTTAATGAATGTGGAATAAGATTGATGTTTTGAATAAATTGTCAAAACAAATGTAAAGTTTTACGCAAGAAGTCAGAATCCTGTTTGAGATATGGTGAACACAAAATGATGGCACTGTTAAGAATGGGTGAACTCTTTATTTGTATTTGCATAAGATTTACCAACTATGAAACACGCCCTCCAATTGTGTCCACTCTACATGCAAGATGGCTTATTGATATTGTCACTTGGTTGTGATTTTTAAAACAAAGTTGTTATTTTTTATGGAAATTTTCCTTTTTGGATATAAAATATGTACCACTTGGTATAGTTACTGATGGAGTAGATGTACAATTGTGTGATGTGCATGTGTGCAAGCCATTTGTTCTTGTTAATTAAAACAAATTCTTGATCAAGAAAGTCGCATTAAGATTGATGTTTTGATCAAATTAACAAAACAAATGTTAAGTTTTATGCAAGAAGTCATTGATATTGGCACTTGGTTGGGGTCCCCCCCCAAAAAAAAATAATAATAACTGTTATTTTTCTGGAAATTTACCTTTTAAGATAAAACATATGTAAGATTTGTTACAGTTGGTTGTGTATTACATGTAGATACATGTAGCATGCAATATATGAATGACATCTATACATGTAATGTTTGAATATAGTGAAGTCAGATGGATTACAATCCAATTGTGTCAATGTGTGCATTTCAATTTTCATTTTATCAAAATTGTAATCCGTTATTGTGGACAAATGTGGAATTAAGATTGATGTTTTGATAATATTATCTGAACAAATGTGAAGTTTACGCAAGAAGTCATTGATTTTGACACTCGATTGATTTAATATTTTTCATTAAAATTTTTAAATATTTAAAATCTTTTACTGTTTGTGGAAATAGATAGCATGAAAAAATTCAAAATTCTCATTACTTGTACTTTCAGGCATTTGAAACCCTATACACGATTGGTATTAATGACAAAAACCATAAATGATGATATGACTTACATGAAACTTACTTGGTGTAAAGTTGATGAAGATATCAAATAATTATTATCATCCAGAGATGAAAATAAATACAATATATCTGAATGGAATTTTCCTTTTTTTCTTGTTGACACAATGACACAATGAAATTAGCTGAAATATTCACAAGTTGGTTTTTAGTCCAAACAATCAGTCTCTAGTTTCTGGTCTCTGTACACAGAGCCTCAGAGATGTGCCTCGGCATTTTTAACTTATTTTTTTGTTTCTTTGAAACGATGTCCAATTGCAGCCAAAATTGCTGGATCGATTGAAATTCTGCCGTGATGTGTTTTAAACCACATTTTCACATTGGGGTATGAACGTTTGCCTGATTTGTGAGGCCTCTATTAGCCACCATACTTTGTGTATGGGAAATTTGGTCTGGTTCCAATAACCGCGTATACATGTATCACGTATTTCACTGGTTGGCAAAAAAAGATTACTGAAAAAAAAAAAATTAAAAAAATTTAAAAAATATTTTTTTTAAATAAATAAAAAAACATCACCATACCGATTTTGAAGCTAACCTATGACCAGTAAACAGAGACTTTTTTGCATGGATGCATTTACAGACATTTTACCCAAGTGTTCACTGGCTTAAATGAACATTGCAAAATGATATTTTCAAATAACAGTAGCAATTCTCTCAAGTTTATACTGTGTAAACAATCAGCAATACCATGTATTTTGATTTCATTCATGAGTTTATTCCCATCAATATAACAGAATAACCATCATTGTAATTATTATCAAATTGACTTCAGATTACTTTCTGTGATTGGCTAACAAATTTATTCCAGCAAATTAATTTTAGAGGAAAATGGAACAAAACACATTTGAGTTTTCAATGTCTATTTAAGTTACAAATTCATTTGTTTTATTCAACATATTTCTGTCAAGATTTTTGAAAATTTCGAAATTGTGAGTTTTGATTTGAGAATTAAATTGTAAACATATATTTTTGTAATTTTCCAGAATTTACTATGTAATTACCGTCATCAAATATTTTTCCTCACTTTGAAGTGAAATTTCTTAGAAATCAGCACTTTATTGATCAGCCAAATTTGTGGGGAATAAATGTAACCACAGCACAGAATATATCTTTAAGGTATGATATCTTTTAGATCATGCTCATAGATGTTTTGTCAACTCTGTAATAAAGTAATACTATAAGTATTTGAATGTGAAACAAATGATGTCTCCAATTTGACTTTCATAATGTTTGTGTCCACTTATCAGTGTAGAGGTCACTCAGACTCAGACTTGACCTTTGGGACTTGGGACTCTAGCTCTCACTCTAACTGAATGACTCAGACAGACTCAATATTGAGTGATGGCTCTGAGAAGAGCCGGTTGGTTTGTTCTCAACATTTTGTCTAGTCTAGTCTAGCCATCATCAGTCTCCTGTCGACAGCTAGAGTAGACTAAGTAAGACTAATTGCGGTGACACCATGTGGAATCTCAATTGAGTAGTAATTAGTTCTGAAAAGAACTGGGGGTACAACTCGACGTTTCGATCAGTATGCTCTGATCGTCCTCAGGAGAATGCCGGACTCTGGAAAATGCTGCTGCTTAAGTAGGCTGCTAGAGTAGACTAGTTGAAACGTTGAGAACAAACCAACCGGCTCTTCTCAGAGCCATCACTTCTTCCAAGAAGAGATTATTAATACATGGTGTACCCGAAAGAACTCAATAATATCTATCTCCACCATGCAAAGCCTCAAATCCTACATTATATAGATTTTATGGAATTTATTGATTTTATTTTATTTACTAAGGAAGTTATAAAAAGTAAAAATGAATTGAAACAAAATATGTATGAAGCGCCAATTATCCCCACTTATGACACAGTGTTTAACAAATGTTAATTACTATGAGCTACAACAAATATAAATTTACATGTGTATGTAACACAAAGGATTGGTCTTTTAAAAAATAATAAATTCATCAAAGTGCATCCTATGGGAGAGACAGTGTGTATTGAGATTGGATTATCAGGTGATTTTTTTAAAAATCCATTAGTGTCAAATTAACTATATGATATTAATTATTTGTGCAATTAGGTAATTGTTTGGCTATTGTGATGTTCCATGACATTCATTCATCAAATTGTTTGATATAAACATTGGATTCAATCAGTATTAAGTATAACACACTGTAGACAAAATCCTAATTCATCGACTGTACATGGAAAGGTGTACATCAGACGACTTAAGTCTCTATACAAAGAAGTGCATGTTATTGTGTTTGCATGAATTTCAACTGTAGACTGAACTGAACAGATTAACAGACACTGCTATTACATCAAAGCCAACTTTGATATACTTGAAGAAAGACTAACTCATTTTGGATATCTCAATTATGGCAGCTAGCTACATGATGATTTCAGTTCTCATAGCAGCCGTGTTTCTGACTGTCATGGTTGGAAATTGTCACGGTGAGTTTTCACGATCATTCACTCCATATTTCTACTTGGCCAACAACCGAGCCTTACTGAATCATGTGTATCAATGGAAGACTGTATCTTCTCCTGTGATCTGTGGACGAGACTGTTCTATGAATCCACAGTGTGCATCATTCAACTATCACACAAGTAACCATGTTTGTGCATTGAATAATGCCACCAGAGCTCACTACCCTGCTGACTTTGTTGAGCTACAAGGAAGTACCTACTATGATGATAACTTGGACACTCCTTCATTTTCAGTACCTGACACTGTACGTTACAGCAGTTGTCTGATGTTGTTCCAAGCTGGTCACCATGACAATGGCATCTACACTATCTTTCCTGCTGGTCTGCATGATGGGATTAAAGTATACTGTGATATGTTGACCAATGGAGGAGGCTGGATCGTGTTTCAGAGGAGACAAGATGGTTCAGTTGATTTTAATCGTAGCTGGACTGAATACCAATCAGGGTTTGGCGATCCTTCTGGTGAATTATGGATAGGGAATGACATTCTACGTACACTAACTGGGTCAGGACAATGGCAACTGAGGGTGGATATGGAAGATTGGGAAAACCAAACAGCTTGGTCTGCTTATGGTCAGTTTGCTGTTTCAGATGACAAGTACACTCTCCATGTTGGTTCATTCGATTATGAGAGTACAGCAGGTGATCCAATGGCATGGCACAATGGACATCCATTCACAACAAAGGATCAGGACAATGATGCAGTTTCATATAATTGTGCATTGACATGGGAAGGTGGCTGGTGGTTCAATGATTGCTTTAATTCACATCTGAATGGTAAATACTACCATCATGGAAATGTGGAATATGGACGAGGAATACAATGGAAACACTGGAAAGGACACGATTACTCACTGAAGAAATGCAGCATGAAAATAAGAGAAGTCTTGTAAACCTACTTTCACATCACTTATTACACAATTGAATGGATTCTACAATACAGGACAGATGGACGTAGTTTATCTCTTATTTTTCACAAATTACCAACTTAAAAAAACCAAATCAGTCAAAATTATGTAGATGAAAAAAATAAAACATTTATAAAAATGTGATGTGGTCTGCATTTTACACACAGCTTTTAAAAGCCATCATTCATACACATAACAATTGCACTTTAATTTTCAATTTTGATTTTGATCTAATAAGATCATTGTGATTTTCATTTTAGAAAGGAAAACAAATAATTTTAAATAAAACATTTCACAACATGTGAGCAGCTTGGTTTAACCGCAATTAATAGCCAAAATGAATTAAGGTAGGACGAATAATTATTTTGGGATATATTTACTGTAAAAATATGGTCTTCATGATTATTTTGTAAAATGTGTCATTTTTAAGCATTTGTTTTCCTTAACTCAAGTAAAATATCAATGTTCCAATGAAAAAAAACCAGTTAAGTTGGTTATTGTAATAAATGTTGTGTTAAATTACATGTATTCTGTAAGTAAACATTACAATTGAAAATGAATGCATTTATAGAAATGACATACATGTAATATCTGAGTATCAGTCAGGATTTGGAAACGGGGCGTCCAAATTTGTTATTCTTTGAAAAACACTGTGTTGCATAAGTTTAACATACAATACGAGGGTGCATGTGTGTATTACAAATACAACGGCATGTCCATTTAGCAAACATGGCGTCTAAAAGACACTCAAAGGTATTACTGATTAATACATGTAAGATGTTCAGAAAATGTTGAAAAAAAGATCTAATTTTGGCAGTTTAGTGGGCTACAAAATCCTGACTTCATGTAATAGTTGAAACATGACATATGATTGATATCAAGTTTTAATGCATCCAATCCATAGAATTCTTACATAATTTGTAAATTTTGCATAATCAATGCGGTAACATGTATTATTCAAATCACCATTTTGTTCAATGAATGTGGAATAAGATTGATGTTTTGATCAAATTATCAAAACAAACGTAAAGTTTTACGCAAGAAGTCAGAATCCTTTTTGAGGTATGGTGAACACAAAATGATGGCACTGTTAAGAATGGGTGAAGTCTTTATTTGTATTTACATAAGATTTACCAACTATGAAACACGCCATCCAATTGTGTCCACTCTACATGTACCTCAAGATGGCTTTATATTGACATTGGCACTTGTTTCAAACAATTTCTGTTATTTTTATGGCAATTTACCTTTTTTGTAAAGGGATTTGAGAATTGTGAAAATTGTGATTTTTCATTTGAGAATTGAATTGCAAACTTAATTTTATTAATTTGCCAGAAATAACTACAGAATTACCGGCATCAAATATTTTGTTTCTCACTTTAAATTGAAATTTCGTAGAAAACAAATATGTGGAGAATAAATCTAAGCATAGCACAGAATATATCTTTAAGGTATGATATCATTTTGATGATGTTCATAGATGTTTTGTCAACTCTGTAATAAAGTAACACTATAAGTATTTGAATGTGAAACAAATGATGTCTCCAATTTGACTTTCATAATGTTTGTGTCCACTTATCAGTGTAGAGGTCACTCAGACTCAGACTTGACCTTTGGGACTTGGGACTCTAACTCTGTCTCAAACTAAGTGACTCAGACAGACTCAAGGGGGGGACTTGTATTCAGACTGCTACAAAAAGCTGGGAAGAGGGGAAGGGCTGGGGTGAAGGGGAAGGGCTCGGGCAGAGGGGAAATGCTGGGGCAGAGGAATAGGGCTGGGGCAGGGGGAAGGGCTAAATAAGTTTGGCTGCCCGGGTACCCATAAATAAGTTTGGTTGCCCGGGTACCCATAAATAAGTTTGGTTGCCCGGGTACCAATAAATAAGTTTGGCTGCCCGGGTACCCATAAATAAGTTTGCCTGCCCGGGTACCCATAAATAAGTTTGGTTGCCCGGGTACCCATAAATAAGTTTGGCTGCCCGGGTACCCATAAATAAGTTTGGCTGCCCGGGTACCCATAAATAAGTTTGGCTGACCGGGTACCCATAAATAAGTTTGGTTGCCCGGGTACCCATAAATAAGTTTACGTCTTGGTGCCCATAAATAAGTTTGGCTGCCCGGGTACCCATAAATAAGTTTGGCTGCCCGGGTACCCATAAATAAGTTTGGCTGCCCGGGTACCCATAAATAAGTTTGGCTGCCCGGGTACCCATAAATAAGTTTGCCTGCCCGGGTACCCATAAATAAGTTTGGCTGCCCGGGTACCCATAAATAAGTTTGGCTGCCCGGGTACCCATAAATAAGTTTGGCTGCCCGGGTACCCATAAATAAGTTTGGCTGCCCGGGTACCCATAAATAAGTTTGGCTGCCCGGGTACCCATAAATAAGTTTGCCTGCCCGGGTACCCATAAATAAGTTTGGTTGCCCGGGTACCAATAAATAAGTTTGTAAAAACATGTAAATACTCCTGAATGTATAAAATAACCAATATGAAGACAGGTTTCTCTTGTTTTATATTAGAGTCACAATAAATGCAAGTCCTGGACACCACGCTGTGAGCACGCTTCAGTCCCTGGCTCACTGGGTTAGATTTGTCCAACCCTACTGTAAGACTGTGCATAATTGTAACTTCATATTCAAAGAAATGGTAATATGATGTTATTATATTGGGTATAATTTTCAGTCACTGAATTAATTTAAAACCGGTAATTCCATGCCCAGTTAATCATGATGTTCTTCCTTTAAGCACGCCTGTCATGATTTCTCAGGATTTTTTTACAAATCTCCTTTTGCCTCATAACTTTCTTGAAAAAGAAATAGCTACCATGGGAAGAAAGAAGTAGCATTTATTTTCCAGAAATCAGGAAAAATCATGGCTTGTATCTTTCCTGCAGGTCTGATTGATGGGATAGTGGTTTACTGTGATATGGAGACCAATTGAGGAGGCTGGCTTGTATCTTTCCTGCTGGTCTGATTGATGGGATAGTGGTTTACTGTGATATGGAGACCAATTGAGGAGGCTGGATTGTATTTCAGAGACGGAAGATGGCTTGATCATAACGGTATTAAAGAAACAAATAACCATATTGACAATAAATTTAACAACTGACGAGCAGCTGTAAGCATAACACTAATGAGAAAATCCTCATTCATCGACTGTACATGGAAAGGTGTACATCAGACGACTTAAGTCTCTATACAAAGATGTGCATGTTATTGTGTTTGCATGAATTTCAACTGTAGACTGAACTGAACAGATTAACAGACACTGCTATTACATCAAAGCCAACTTTGATATACTTGAAGAAAGACTAACTCATTTTAGATATCTCAATTATGGCAGCTCGCTACATGATGATTTCAGTTCTCATAGCAGCCGTGTTTCTGACTGTCATGGTTGGAAATTGTCACGGTGAGTTTTCACGATCATTCACTCCATATTTCTACTTGGCCAACAACCGAGCTTTACTGAATCATGCATTTCAGTGGAAGACTGTATCTTCTCCTGTGATCTGTGGACGAGACTGCTCTATGAATCCACACTGTGCATCATTCAACTATCACATAAGTAACCATGTTTGTGAGTTGAAAAATGCCAACAGAGCTCACTACCCTGCTGACTTTGTTGAGCTACAAGGAAGTACCTACTATGATGATAACTTGGACACTCCTTCATTTTCAGTACCTGATCGTTACAACAGTTGTCAGGTATTGTTTCAAGCTGGTCACCATGACAATGGCATCTACACTATCTTTCCTGTTGGTCTGTCTGATGGGATAAAATGTTACTGTGACATGGAGATGGACGGAGGAGGATGGATCGTGTTCCAGAGGAGACAAGATGGTTCAGTTGATTTTTATCGTAACTGGACTGAATACCAGTCAGGGTTTGGCGATCCTTCTGGTGAATTTTGGATAGGGAATGACATCCTACGTACACTAACTGGGTCAGGACAATGGCAACTGAGAGTAGATATGGAAGATTGGGAAAACCAAACAGCTTGGTCTGCTTATGGTCAGTTTTCTGTTTCAGATGACAAGTACTATCTCCTTGTTGGTTCATATGATGCTGAGAGTACAGCAGGTAATTCAATGGCACATCACAATAGACGTCCATTCACTACAAAGGATCAGGACAATGATGCAATATCAGCAAATTGTGCAGTGAGAAATAAAGGTGCCTGGTGGTTTAGTTACTGTTTTCTTGCACATCTGAATGGTGAATACTACCATCATGGAGATGTGCAGCCTGGAAAGGGAATACAGTGGACACACTGGAAAGGAGACTATTACTCCCTGAAGAAATGCAGCATGAAAATAAGAGAAGTCTTGTAAACCTACTTTCACATCACTTATTACACAATTGAATTCTACAATACAGGTCAGATGGTAGATCTTTTTTACAAAATATCAATTTTAAAAAAATCAGTAGGCCCTATGAATGAAATAAATGAATAACGATTTCCAAGAATGTGATGTGGTCAGCATTTTAGGTTTACAAAAGCCCTCAATAAATAAATATATTCACTAAAGATGTGTGTTCTGTTTCATTTTAGAAAGGAAAACAAATAATTTTAAATTCACGAAATGTGAGAAGCTTGATTTAACAGTTTAGGAGCCCAAAATGAAATTAAGGCGGGATGAATCATTAATTATTTTTGGATATATTTACTGTAAAATATGATTCTCACAATTATTTTGTGTAATATGTTATTTTAAAGCATTTGTTTTCCACACGCTTAAATTTTACAAAGCAAGCACGGTACATGTATTATTCAAATCACCATTTTGTTTAATAATTGATTAAACTGTCAAAACAAATGTAAAGTTTGACGCAAGAAGTCAGAATCCTTTTTGAGGTATGGTGGACCCAATACGAGTGCACTGTTTTTTTTTTGTATTTACATAAGATTTACCAACTATGAAACACGCCATCCAATTGTGTCCACTCTACCTCAAGATGGCTTATTGATATTGTCACTTGGTTGTGATTTTAAAATGTTATTTTTTTATGGAAATTTACCTTTTTGGATTTAAAATATGTACCACTTGGTATAGTTACTGATGGAGTAGATGTACAATTGTGTGATGTGCATGTGTGCAAGCCATTTGTTCTTATTAATTAAAACAAATTCTTGATCAAGAAAGTCGCATTAAGATTGATGTTTTGATCAAATTATCAAAACAAGTGTTAAGTTTGATGCAAGAAGTCATTGATATTGGCACTTGGTTAGGATCCCCCCACCCAAAAAAAATAAATAGCTGTGTTGTTTTTATGAAAATTTACCTTTTAAGATAAAACATATGTCAGATTTGTTACAGTTGGTTGTGTATTACATGTAGATACATGTAGCATGCAATATATGAATGACATCTATACATGTAATGTTTGAATATAGTGAAGTCAGATGGATTACAATCCAATTGTGTCAATGTGTGCATTTCAATTTTCATTTTATCAAAATTGTAATCCGTTATTGTGGATGAATGTGGAATTAAGATTGATGTTTTGATAATATTATCTGAACAAATGTGAAGTTTACGCAAGAAGTCATTGATTTTGACACTCGATTGATTTAATATTTTTCATTAAAATTTTAAAATATTTAAAATCTTTTACTGTTTGTGGAAATAGATAGCATGAAAAAATTCAAAATTCTCATTACTTGTACTTTCAGGCATTTGAAACCCTATACACGATTGGTATTAATGGAAAAACCATAAATGATGATGACATGACTTACATGATACTTACCTGGTGTAAAGTTGATGAAGATATCAAATAATTATTGTCATCCAGAGATGAAAATAAACACAATATATCTGAATGCAATTTTCCTTTTTTTCTTGTTGACACAATGACACAATGAAATTAGCTGAAACATTCACAAGTTGGTTTTTAGTCCAAACAATCAGTCTCTAGTTTCTGGTTTCTGTACACAGAGCCTCAGAGCTGTGTGTCGGCATTTTTAACTTATTTTTTGTTTCTTTGAAATGATGTCCAATTGCAGCCAAAATTGCTGGATCGATTGAAATTCTGCCGTGATGTGTTTTAAACCACATTTTCACATAGTGGTATGAATGTTTGCCTGATTTGTGAGGCCTCTCTTAGCCACCATACTTTGTATTTGGGAAATTTGGTCTGGTTCCAATAACCGCATATACATGTATCACGTATTTCACTGGTTGGCAAGAAAAGATTACCAAAAAAGAATAAATAAAAATAAAAAACACATCACCGTACCGATTTTGAAGCTGATCTATGACCAGTAAACAGATACTTTTTTTGCATGGATGCATTTACAGACATTTTACCCAAGTGTTCACTGGCTTGAATGAACATTGCAAAATGATATTTTCAGTATAAATTCTCTCTCAAGTTTATACTGTGTAAACAATCAGCAATACCATGTATTTTGATTTCATTCATGAGTTTATTCTCATCAATAAAACAGAATTAACCATCATTGTAATTATTATCAAATTGACTTCAGATTACTTTCTGTGCTTGGCTAACAAATTTATTCCAGCAAATTAATTTTAGAGGAAAATGGAACAAAACACATTTGAGTTTTCAATGTCTATTTAAGTTACAAATTTATTTGTTTTATTCAACATGTTTCTGTCAAGATTTTTGAAAATTTCGAAATTGTGAGTTTTGATTTGAGAATTAAATTGCAAACATATATTTTTGTAATTTTCCAGAATTTACTATGTAATTACCGTCATCAAATATATTTTTTTCTCACTTAGAAGTGAAATTTCTTAGAAATCAGCACTTTAATTATTGATCAGCCAAATTTGTGGGGAATAAATGTAACCACAGCACAGAACATATCTTTCAGGTATGATATCTTTTAGATCATGCTCATAGATATTTTGTCAACTCTGTAATAAAGTAATACTGTAAGTATTTGAATGTGAAACAAATGATGTCTCCAATTTGACTTTCATAATGTTTGTGTCCACTTATCAGTGTAGAGGTCACTCAGACTCAGACTTGACCTTTGGGACTTGGGACTCTAGCTCTCACTCTAACTGAATGACTCAGACAGACTCAACATTGAGTGATGGCTCTGAGAAGAGCCGGTTGGTTTGTTTTCAACATTTTGTCTAGTCTAGCCATCATCAGTCTCCTGTCGACGGCTAGAGTAGACTAGTTGAAACGTTGAGAACAAACCAACTGACTCTTCTCAGAGCCATCACTTCTTCCAAGAAGAGATTAATACATGGTGTACCTGAAAGAATTTAACAATATCTATCTCCACCATGCAAAGCCTCAAATCCTACATCATATAGATTTTATGGAATTTATTGATTTTATTTTATTTACTAAGGAAGTTATAAAAAGTAAAAATGAATTGAAACAAAATATGTATAAAGCGGCAATTATCCCCACTTATGACACAGTGTTTAACAAATGTTAATTACTATGAGCTACAACAAATATAAATTTACATGTGTATGTAACACAAAGGATTGGTCTTTTAAAAAATAATAAATTTATCAAAGTGCATCCTATGGGAGAGACAGTGTGTATTGAGATTGGATTATCAGGTGATTTTTCTAAAAATCCATTAGTATCAAATTAACTACATGTATATGATATTAATGACTTGTGGAATTAGGTTATTTTTTGGCTATTGTGATGTTCCATGACAATCATTCATCAAATTGTTTGATATAAACATTGGATTCAATCAGTATTAAGTATAACACTCTGTAGACAAAATCCTCATTCATCGACTGTACATGGAAAGGTGTACATCAGACGACTTAAGTCTCTATACAAAGAAGTGCATGTTATTGTGTTTGCATGAATTTCAACTGTAGACTGAACTGAACAGATTAACAGACACTGCTATTACATCAAAGCCAACTTTGATATACTTGAAGAAAGACTAACTCATTTTGGATATCTCAATTATGGCAGCTAGCTACATGATGATTTCAGTTATCATAGCAGCCGTGTTTCTGACTGTCATGGTTGGAAAATGTCACGGTGAATTTTCACGATCATTCACTCCATATTTCTACTTGGCCAACAACCGAGCCTTACTGAATCATGCATTTCAGTGGAAGACTGTATCTTCTCCTGTGATCTGTGGGCGAGACTGTTCTATGAATCCACAGTGTGCATCATTCAACTATCACACAAGTAACCATGTTTGTGCATTGAATAATGCCAACAGAGCTCACTCTCCTGCTGACTTTGTTGAGCTACAAGGAAGTACCTACTATGATGATAACTTGGACACTCCTTCATTTTCAGTACCTGACACTGTACGTTACAACAGTTGTCTGATGTTGTTCCAAGCTGGTCACCATGACAATGGCATCTACACTATCTTTCCTACTAGTCTACCCATTGGGATAAAAGTTTATTGTGATATGCTGACCAATGGAGGAGGCTGGATCGTGTTTCAGAGGAGACAAGATGGCTCCGTTGACTTCTATCGTAACTGGACTGAATACCAATCAGGGTTTGGCAATCCATCTGGTGAATTTTGGATAGGGAATGACATCCTACGTACACTAACTGGGTCAGGACAATGGCAACTGAGAGTAGATATGGAAGATTGGGAAAACCAAACAGCTTGGTCTGCTTATGGTCAGTTTAATGTTTCAGATGACAACTACACTCTCCATGTTGGTTCATTCGATGCTGAGAGTACAGCAGGTGATTCAATGGCATATCACAATGGACATCCATTCACAACAAAGGATCAGGACAATGATGCAAATGGTCAATCTACCAATTGCGCTGTGAAATATGAAGGTGCCTGGTGGTTCAATGCCTGTTTTAATGCCCATCTGAATGGTAAATACTACCATCAGGGAGATGCATCACGTGACCATGGAATCATTTGGGACAATTACTGGAAAAGACACTATTACTCCCCGAAGAAATGCAGCATGAAAATAAGAGAAGTCTTGTAAACCTACTTTCACATCACTTATTACACAATTGTATGGACTCTACAATACAGGTCAGATGGTAGATCTTTTTTACAAAATATCAATTTTAAAAAAATCAGTAGGCCCTATAAATGAAATAAATGAATAACGATTTCCAAGAATGTGATGTGGTCAGCATTTTAGGTTTATAAAAGCCCTCAATAAATAAATATATTCACTAAAGATGTGTGTTCTGTTTCATTTTAGAAAGGAAAACAAATATTTTTAAAGTCACAAAATGTGAGAAGCTTGATTTAACAGTAATTAAGATCCCAAAATGAATTCAAGGCGGGACGAATCATTAATTATTTTTGGATATATTTACTGTAAAATATAGTTCTCACAATTATTTTGTGTAATACGTTATTTTAAAGCGTTTGTTTTCCACACTTAAATTTTACAAAGCAAGCACGGTACATGTATTATTCAAATCACCATTTTTTTTTTATGAATGTGGAATAAGATTGATGTTTTGATTAAATTGTCAAAACAAATGTAAAGTTTTACGCAAGAAGTCAGAATCCTTTGAGGTATGGTGAACACAAAATGATGGCACTGTTAAGAATGGGTGAAGTCTTTATTTGTATTTACATAAGATTTACCAACTGTGAAACACGCCATCCAATTGTGTCCAAAATACCTCAAGATGGCTTATTGATATTGTCACTTGCTTGCGATTTAAAAAAAAAAGTATTTTTTACGGAAATGTACCTTTTTGGATTTAAAATATGTACCACTTGGTATAGTTACTGATGGAGTAGATGTACAATTGTGTGATGTGCATGTGTGCAAGCCATTTGTTCTTATTAATTAAAACAAATTCTTGATCAAGAAAGTCGCATTAAGATTGATGTTTTGATCAAATTATCAAAACATGTGTTAAGTTTTATGCAAGAAGTCATTGATATTGGCACTTGGTTGGGATTCCAACAAGAAATAGCTGTGTTGTTTTTATGAAAATTTACCTTTTAAGATAAAACATATGTAAGATTTGTTACAGTTGGTTGTGTATTACATGTAGATACATGTAGCATGCAATATATGAATGACATCTATACATGTAATGTTTGAATATAGTGAAGTCAGATGGATTACAATCCAATTGTGTCAATGTGTGCATTTCAATTTTCATTTTATCAAAATTGTAATCCGTTATTGTGGATGAATGTGGAATTAAGATTGATGTTTTGATAATATTATCTGAACAAATGTTTACGCAAGAAGTCATTATTTTGACACTAGATTAATTTAATATTTTTCATTAAAATTTTAAAATACTTAAAATCTTTTACTGTTTGTGGAAATAGATAGCATGAACAAATTCAAAATTCACATTACTTGTACTTTCAGGCATTTGAAACCCTATACACGATTGGTATTAATGACAAAAACCATAAATGATGATATGACTTACATGAAACTTACTTGGTGTAAAGTTGATGAAGATATCAAATAATTATTGTCATCCAGAGATGAAAATAAATACAATATATCTGAATGCAATTTTCCTTTTTTTCTTGTTGACACAATGATACAATGAAATTAGCTGAAACATTCACAAGTTGGTTTTTAGTCCAAACAATCAATCTCTAGTTTCTGGTTTCTGTACACAGAGCCTCAGAGATGTGCCTCGGCATTTTTAACTTATTTTTTTGTTTCTTTGAAATGATGTCCAATTGCAGCCAAAATTGCTGGATCGATTGAAATTCTGCAGTGATGTGTTTTAAACCACATTTTCACATAGGGGTATGAACGTTTGCCTGATTTGTGAGGCCTCTATTAGCCACCATACTTTGTGTATGGGAAATTTGGTCTGGTTCCAATAACCGTGTATACATGTATCACGTATTTCATTGGTTGGCAAAAAAAGATTACCAAAAAAATAATTTAAAACACCGTACCGATTTTGAAGCTGATCTATGACCAGTAAACGGAAGCTTTTTATCGAATTGACTTCAGATTACTTTCTGTGATTGTCTAACAAATTTATTCCAGCAAATTAATTGGAACAAAACACATATTTGAGTTTTCAATCTCTATTTATGTTACAAATTTATTTATTTTATTCAACATATTTTTGTCAAGATTTTTGAACATTTCGAAATTGTGATTTTTGATTTGAGAATTAAATTGCAAACATATATTTTTGTAATTTTCCAGAATTTACTATGTAATTAACAGTCATCAAATATTTTTTTTCTCACTTTGAAGTGAAATTTCTTAGAAAACAGCACTTTATTGATCAGACAAATTTGTGGGGAATATATTTAGCCACAGCACAGAATAATTATATCTTTTAGGTATGATATCATTTTGATCATGTTCATAGATATTTTGTCAACTCTGTAATAAAGTAATACTATAAGTATTTGAATGTGAAACAAATGATGTCTCTAATTTGACTTTCATAATGTTTGTGTCCACTTATCAGTCAGACTCAGACTTGACCTTTGGGACTTGGGACTCTAACTCTGACTCTAACTGAATGACTTAGACTTAAGGCTACAACAAAAGGCTGGGAAGAGGAGAAGGGCTGGGGTGAAGGGGAAGGGCTTGGGCAGAGGGGAATTGCTGGGGCAGAGGGAAATTGCTGGGGCAGAGTAATAGGGCTGGGGTAGGGGGAACGGCTGGGGGTTGGGAGGAGGCTGAAGGAAGGGAAGGGCTGGGGGTTGGGAGGGGGCTGGGTAGAAGGGCTGGGGAAGAAGTGGGAAGGGGTTGGGAGTGGAAGAGGTGGGAAGAGGGAGGGGTGGGGAAGAGGGAGGGGTGGGGAAGAGGGAGGGGTGGGAAAGAGGGAGGGGTGGGAAAGAGGGAGGGGTGAGAAAGAGGGAGGGGTGGGAAAGAGGGAGAGATGGGGAAAAGGAATGGGTGGGGAAGGGTGGGGAAGGGTACGGGAGAGGGAGGGGTACGGGAGAGGGAGGGGTACGGGAGAGGGAGGGGTACGGTAGAGGGAGGGGTACGGGAGAGGGAGGGGTACGGGAGGAAGGGAGAGATATCTAAATATCTGTTCAGGGGCAGGAAGAGGGAAGTTATAATGATGGCAATTTCCAAAGATTTGATAAGTTTCTTTTGATGCTCAGTATATATGGTTTGAAATGTCTCAAAATTTTGTAATAAATGTTTTTTACTTTTTAATTCAAATAAACGTTTCAAACCAAAATTATTGTTTTATTTTCTTTTTTCTTTTTTTATATTTTTGCTCAAGTTAAGGTGGCTTGGTTCTGGGGGATGGTTAGGAAAGGCCAACGTTCAGGGGCGATCATTGCAATTTGGAATCCTCCTTCAAAATTTACACCACCAGCAGCCGTTCAATAATTCTCCACACAAAAGGGAGCTCAATGAAACATTTTCCTGGGCCCTGGGACAGCAAGCCCTGGATGCCTTGCTGTGAGCTCACTTTGCTCACTGGCTCAGCTTTGCCCCACCCTACTTTCAATATCACTCCGCCGCCGTTGAACTGAATAGTATTTATTTGGCCCCCGACCAATCTTCTCAGCTACATTTATTTAGCCTTACACAATATACAGCATACTGTATACATCTACATGAGATACAGTTTCATTATTGTAGACATAACAGGTTTCACATCACCAGCAGACCAGAGCATAAATAATTCATTGTTAATTCCAGTAAATGAGCTTCCTGGAACTCTAGCTACATGTAGCTAGACTATGCCAGTAATGAAACAATCTATTAAACTGTGGACATAAATCATATGATACAATCCAAATGGAAGAGAGCTAATTACCAAAGCCAACCAATACGTCAATCGATAAACAGAAGACCTTACAATAAACGAGATATCAAGATTGAATTCAAACAGTATCCATCATATGATACAAACAAAACACTATACATGTATGGTAAGTCTTGTTGCTACATGTATGTACAAAAAAACATAATTTGTTGCTAAGGGAATTCATCCATTCAATCTGTTAAACTTGCTCTTGTGCAATACAAATTGGTTGAGTGTGATGTGCACAAATGTTCCAATGCACAAAATACCATGCCATTCACCCGTGTGATAACTGAACACACTCAATTTGTATTGTAAATTATACACTGTATGGGTATCTACAACAGTCCAAAGACAATTCAGATAACATTTAAATTGGTGACATGGATAATGAATAAGAATAGTGGTCTAGTACCAAGATTCCTTAATAATCAGTCTGAATTATCATTGGATATATGTACACTAGGTGATCAGCCTGTTGAACTTCTAAAGAGAATTTCGACAAATACTGAAGCTAAATTGATTTGATAATTTAATAGTCTGTCCTATTTAGATCTAGACTCTTCATAACGTTACCAGGTTTAAGATCAATCTTCACATAGAATGCTAAAAGTCAGAATTCACTTTAATGTTAAAATCAAACCAACCTGTGAAAGTTGGTCTAAACATGTATGTTTCAGAGTAAGGTTGTGCATTTTCAGTTATTTCAGGAACCGGATACCCGAAAATGAAAATCTTTGGCTGCCCAGGTACCCATAAATAAGTTTGGCTGCCCGGGTACCCATAAATAAGTTTGGCTGGCCGGGTACCCATAAATAAGTTTGGCTGGCCGGGTACCCATAAATAAGTTTGGCTGCCCGGGTACCCATAAATAAGTTTGGCTGGCCGGGTACCCATAAATAAGTTTGGCTGGCCGGGTACCCATAAATAAGTTTGGTTGCCCGGGTACCCATAAATAAGTTTGGCTGCCCGGGTACCCATAAATAAGTTTGGCTGCCCGGGTACCCATAAATAAGTTTGGTTGCCGGTACCCATAAATAAGTTTACGTTCGGTACCCATAAATAAGTTTGCTGCCGGTACCCATAAATAAGTTTACGTCTCGGTACCCATAAATAAGTTTGGTTGCGGTACCAATAAATAAGTTTGGCTGCCCAGGTACCCATAAATAAGTTTGGCTGCCCGGGTACCCATAAATAAGTTTGGTTGCCCGGGTACCCATAAATAAGTTTGTAAAAACATGTAAATACTCCTGAATGTATAACATAACCAATATGAAGACAGGTTTCTCTTGTTTTATATTAGAGTCACAATAAATGCAAGTCCTGGACACCACGCTGTGAGCACGCTTCAGTCCCTGGCTCACTGGGTTAGATTTGTCCAACCCTACTGTAAGGCTGTGCATTATTGTAACTTCATATTCAAAGAAATGGTAATATGATGTTATTATATTGGGTATAATTTTCAGTCACTGAGTTAATCTAAAACCGGTAATTCCATGCCCAGTTAATCATGATGTTCTTCCTTTAAGCATGCCTGTCATGATTTCTCAGGATTTTTTTACAAATCTCCCTTTGCCTCAAAACTTTCTTGAAAGAGAAATAGCTACCATGGGAAGAAAGAAGTAGCATTTATTTTCCAGAAATCAGGAAAAATCATGGCCTATATCTTTTCTGCGGGTCTGATTGATGGGATAGTGGTTTACTGTGATACGGAGACCAATTGAGGACGCTGGATTATATTTCAGAGACGGAAGACGGCTTGATCATAACGCTATTAAATAAACAAATATCCATGTTGACAATAAATTTACCAACTGACGAACAGCTGTAAGCATAACACTAATGAGAAAATCCTCATTCATCGACTGTACATGGAAAGGTGTACATCAGACGACTTAAGTCTCTATACAAAGATGTGCATGTTATTGTGTTTGCATGAATTTCAACTGTAGACTGAACTGAACAGATTAACAGACACTGCTATTACATCAAAGCCAACTTTGATATACTTGAAGAAAGACTAACTCATTTTAGATATCTCAATTATGGCAGCTAGCTACATGATGATTTCAGTTCTCATAGCAGCCGTGTTTCTCACTGTCATGGTTGGAAATTGTCACGGTGAATTTTCACGATCATTCACACCATATTTCTACTTGGCAAACAACCGAGCCTTACTGAATCATACGTTTCAGTGGAAGACTGTATCTTCTCCTGTGATCTGTGGACGAGACTGCTCTATGAATCCACATTGTGCATCGTTCAACTATCACACAAGTAACCATGTTTGTGCATTGAATAATGCCACCAGAGCTCACTACCCTGCTGACTTTGTTGAGTTGAAACAAAGTGCCTACTACGACGATAACTTGGACACTCCTTCATTTTCAGCACCTGACACTGTAAGTGATAGCAGTTGTCTGATATTGTCCCAGGCTGGTTACTATGTCAATGGCATCTACACTATCTTTCCTACTGGTCTGTCTGAAGGGATAAAATGTTATTGTGATATGGAGACGGACGAAGGAGGCTGGATCGTGTTTCAGAGGAGACAAGATGGCTCCGTCGACTTCTATCGTAGCTGGACTGAATACCAACCAGGGTTTGGCAATCCATCTGGTGAATTTTGGATAGGGAATGACATCCTTCGTACACTAACTGGGTCAGGACAATGGCAACTGAGAGTAGATATGGAAGATTGGGAAAACCAAACAGCTTGGTCTGCTTATGGTCAGTTTAATGTTTCAGATGACAAGTACACTCTCCATGTTGGTTCATATGATGCTGAGAGTACAGCAGGTGATGCAATGGCAACGCACAACGGACGTCCATTCACGACAAAGGATCAGGACAATGATGCATGGTCAGTTAATTGTGCAGTGAGATATGAAGGTGCCTGGTGGTTTAGTAACTGTTTTCTTGCACATCTGAATGGTAAATACTACCATCATGGAGATGTGCCATTGGGACAGGGAATACAGTGGACACACTGGAAAGGAGACTATTACTCCCTGAAGAAATGCAGCATGAAAATAAGAGAAGTCTTGTAAACCTACTTTCACATCACTTATTACACAATTGAATGAACTCTACAAGACAGGTCAGATGTTAGTTTACCTCTCTTTTTTTTCTTTTTTTTACAAATTATCAACTTTAAAAACTAAATTAGTCAAAATTAAATATATATACATGTAGATAAAAAAAAACATTTTAAAAAATATGATATGGTCAGCATTTTAGACACGAGCACATAAAAATTTTCATATTAATTTTCAAGATGTAATCCTTGTGTTTTGTTTCATTTTACCAGCAATTTTGATTTAATCAGATCATTGTAAATTTCATTTTAGAAAGGAAAACAAATAATTTTATATAAAATTTTAGTTTGGGAACTGTAAAAATATGGTTTTCTTAATTATTTTATAAAATGTGTAATTTTTAAGCATTTGTTTTCCTTAACTCAAGCAAAATATTAATGTTCCAATAAAAAAAAACAGTTAAGTTGGTTATTGTAATAAATGTTGTGTTAAATTAGATGTACATGTATTCTGTAAGTAAACATTACAATTGAAAATTAATGCATTATGGAAATGACAGGATTTGGAAACAGGGCATCAAATTGAATAACACACTGTGTTGCATAAGTTTAACTTACAATACAAGGGTGCAATGTGTATTACAAATACAATGGCATGTCCATTTAGCAAACATGGCGTCTAAAAGACACTCAAAGGTATTACTGATTAATACATGTAAGATGTTCAGAAAATGTTGAAAAAAATATCTTTTGGCAGTTTAGTGGGCTACAAAATCCTGACTTCATGTAATAGTTGAAACATGACATATGACTGATATCAAGTTTTAATGCATCCAATCCATAGAATTCTTACATAATTTGTAAATTTTGCATAATCAATGCGGTAACATGTATTATTCAAATCACCATTTTGTTAAATGAATGTGGAATAAGATTGATGTTTTGATTAAATTGTCAAAACAAATGTAAAGTTTTATGCAAGAAGTCAGAATCCTTTTTGAGGTATGGTGAACACAAAATGATGGCACTGTTAAGAATGGGTGAAGTCTTTATTTTTATTTACATAAGATTTACCAACTATGAAACACACCATCCAATTGTGTCCACTCTACCTCAAGATGGCTTTATACTGACATTGGCACTTGGTTGTGATTTAAACAATTTCTGTTATTTTTATGGCAATTTACCCTTTTTATAAAGGGATTTGAGAATTGTGAAAATTGTGATTTTTCAATTGAATTGCAAACTTAATTTTATTAATTTGCGAGAAATAACTACAGAATTACAGGCACCAAATATTTTGTTTCTCACTTTAAATTGAAATTTCGTAGAAAACAAATTTGTGGAGAATAAATCTAAGCATAGCACAGAATATATCTTTAAGGTATGATATCATTTTGATGATGTTCATAGATGTTTTGCAACTCTGTAATAAAGTAATACTGTAAGTATTTGAATGTGAAACAAATGATGTCTCCAATTTGACTTTCATAATGTTTGTGTCCACTTATCAGTGGAGAGGTCACTCAGACTCAGACTTGACCTTTGGGACTTGGGACTCTAACTCTGTCTCAAACTAAGTGACTCAGACAGACTCAAGGGGGGGACTTGTATTCAGACTACTACAAAAGGCTGGGAAGCAGGAAAGGGCTGGGAAGAGGGAAAGAGCTGGGAAGAGGGGAAGGGCTGGGAAGAGGGGAAGGGCTGGGAAGAGGGGAAGGGCAGGGAAGAGGGGAATGGCTGGGGTGAAGGGGAAGGGCTGGGGTGAAGGGGAAGGGCTGGGGTGAAGGGGAAGGGCTGGGGTGAAGGGGAAGGGCTGGGGTGAAGGGGAAGGGCTGGGGTGAAGGGGAAGGGCTGGGGTGAAGGGGAAGGGCTGGGGTGAAGGGGAAGGGCTGGGGTGAAGGGGAAGGGCTGGGGTGAAGGGGAAGGGCTGGGGTGAAGGGGAAGGGCTGGGGGTTGGGAGGGGAAAGGGAGGGAAAGGGAGGGGAAGGGAGGGGAAGGGCTGGGGGTTGGGAGGGGGTTGGGGAAAAGGGCTGGGGAAGGGTTTGGGAAGAAGTGGGGAGGGGTTGGAGAGGGAGGGGTACGGCAGAGGGAAGGGTACGGCAGAGGGAGGGGTACGGCAGAGGGAGGGGTACGGGAGAGGGAGGGGTACGGGAGAGGGAGGGGTACGGGAGAGGGAGGGGTACGGGAGGAAGGGTGGGATATCTAAATATCTGTTCAGGGGCAGGAAGAGGGAAGTTATAATGATGTCAATTTCTTGTTTTTATTGGGGATGGGGAAAGATCACAGGGAGAAGGACCCCCCCATCCACATTGATAAATCCCTGCATTATTTATTTACCTTTTCTACTGGGATATACATATATAAACTGTGCATCAAAAGAAACTTACTGAAATTACTGAAGTTTATCTGTGTTCAAATATTTTTCATTTTTCCTTGGAGGATTTTAATAAGTGTCCTTCCAAAGATTTGATAAGTTTCTTTTGATGCTTAGTATATATGGTTTGAAATTTCTAAAAATTTTGTAATAAATGTTTTTTAATTTTTAATTCAAATAAACGTTTCAAACCAAAATTATTGTTTTATTTTCTTTTTTCTTTTTTTATATTTTTGCTCAAGTTAAGGTGGCTTGGTTCTGAGGGATGGTTAGGAAAGGCCAACGTTCTGGGGCGATCATTGCAATTTGGAATCCTCCTTCAAAATTTACACCACCACCAGCCGTTCAATAATTCTCCACACAAAAGGAAGCTCAATGAAACATTTTCCTGGGCCCTGGGAAAGCAAGCCCTGGATGCCTTGCTGTGAGCTCACTTCGCTCACTGGATCACTGGTTTGGATTTGCCCCATCCTACTTTCAATATCACTCCGCCACCATTGGACTGAATAGTATTAATTTGGCCCCTGACCAATCTTCTCAGCTACATTTAGCCTTACAAAAAATATACAGCATACTGTATACATCTACATGAGATATAGTTTCATTATTGTAGACATAATGGGGTTTCACATCACCAGCAGACCAGAACATAAATAATTCATTGTTAATTCCAGTAAATGAGCTTCCTGGACCAGCTAGCTAGCCTTGCTTGATGACTATGCCAGTAATGAAAACAATCTATTCAACTGTGGACATAAATCATATGATACAATCCAAATGGAAGAGAGCCCATTACCAAAGCCAACCATTACGTCAATTGATAAACAGAAGACCTTACAATAAACGAGATATCAAGATTGAATTCAAACAGTATCCATCATATGATACAAATAAAAACACTATGGTAAGTCTTGTTGCTATGTACAAAAAAAAAACAATTTGTTGCTAAGGGAATTCATCCATTTAGTCTGTTAAACTTGCTCTTGTGCAATACAAATTAGTTGAGTGTGATGTGCACAAATGTTCCAATGCACAAAATACCATGCCATTCACCAGTGTGATAACTGAACATACTCAATTTGTATTGTAAATTATATGGGTATCTACAACAGTCCAAAGACAATTCAGATAACATTTAAATTGGTGACATGGATAATGAATAAGAATATTGGTCTAGTACCAAGACACCTTAATAATCAGTCTGAATTATCATTGGATACATGTACACTTGGGGATCAGACTGTTGAACTTCTAATGAGAATTTCCACAAATACTGAAGCTAAATTCATTTGATAATTTAATAGTCTGTCTTATTTAGATTAACTCTAACCCTGCCAGACGCAGCACAGTGCATCAGGTGGAAAAGTCTGGTGCACTTTGATGCATTCAGCTGTCAACACCAGTGCATAAGCAGCCAAGTCTGAGGCTATTGAGAGCTGGTCCCATTGAACAATGCCAGAGTTGTATCCTGCTGCCTTTGGTGACCACAGACTCTGAGGCAGTTCGGCCTTGAGATTTGTGACCAGATGGATCTTGCTGCACTGGGCAGCCAAGTCACTTTGACAAACAATGCAATCTGATGCTTCTGGCAGGGTTTCTAGCCAAACTACCCTGGAGGGTTAGGGTTAAACTTTTCATAACATTATCAGGTTTAAGATCAATATTTACATAGAATGCTAAAAGTCAGAATTCACTTTTATGTTAAAATCAAACCAACCTGTGAAAAGTTGGTCTATAAACATGTATGTTTCAGAGTAAGGTTGTGCGTTTTCAGTTATTTCAGGAACCGGATACCCGAAAATGAAAATCTTTGGCTGCCCAGGTACCCATAAATAAGTTTGGCTGCCCGGGTACCCATAAATAAGTTTGGCTGCCCGGGTACCCATAAATAAGTTTGGCTGCCCGGGTACCCATAAATAAGTTTGGTTGCCCGGGTACCCATAAATAAGTTTGGCTGCCCGGGTACCCATAAATAAGTTTGGCTGCCCGGGTACCCATAAATAAGTTTGGTTGCCCGGGTACCCATAAATAAGTTTGGCTGCCCGGGTACCAATAAATAAGTTTGGCTGCCCGGGTACCCATAAATAAGTTTGGTTGCCCGGGTACCCATAAATAAGTTTGGTTGCCCGAGTACCAATAAATAAGTTTGTAAAAATATGTAAATACTCCTGAATGTATAAAATAACCAATATGAAGACAGGTTTCTCTTGTTTTATATTATAGTCACAATAAATGCAAGTCCTGGACACCACGCTGTTAGCACGCTTCAGTCCCTGGCTCGCTGGGTTAGATTTGTCCAACCCTACTTTAAGGCTGTGCATTATTGTAACTTCATATTCAAAGAAATGATAATATGATGTTATTACATGTATATTGGGTATAATTTTCAGTCACTGAGTTAATCTAAAACCGGTAATTCCATGCCCAGTTAATCATGATGTTCTTCTTCCTTTAAGCAGGCCTGTCATGATTTCTCAGGATTGTTTTACAAATCTCCCTTTGCCTCAAAACTTTCTTGAAAGAGAAATAGCTACCATGGTAAGAAAGAAGTAGCATTTATTTTCCAGAAATCAGGAAAAATCATGGCTTGTATCTTACCTGCTGGGCTGATTGATGGGATAGTGGTTTACTGTGATATGGAGACCAATTGAGGAGGCTGGATTGTATCTTTCCTGCTGGTCCGATTGATGGGATAGTGGTTTACTGTGATATGGAGACCAATTGAGGAGGCTGGATTGTATTTCAGAGACGGAAGATGGCTTGATCATAACGGTATTAAAGAAACAAATAACCATATTGACAATAAATTTAACAACTGACGAGCAGCTGTAAGCATAACACTAATGAGAAAATCCTCATTCATCGACTGTACATGGAAAGGTGTACATCAGACGACTTAAGTCTCTATACAAAGACGTGCATGTTATTGTGTTTGCATGAATTTCAACTGTAGACTGAACTGAACAGATTAACAGACACTGCTATTACATCAAAGCCAACTTTGATATACTTGAAGAAAGACTAACTCATTTTGGATATCTCAATTATGGCAGCTAGCTACATGATGATTTCAGTTCTCATAGCAGCCGTGTTTCTGACTGTCATGGTTGGAAATTGTCACGGTGAGTTTTCACGATCATTCACTCCATATTTCTACTTGGCCAACAACTGAGCTTTACTGAATCATGCATTTCAGTGGAAGACTGTATCTTCTCCTGTGATCTGTGGACGAGACTGCTCTATGAATCCACACTGTGCATCATTCAACTATCACATAAGTAACCATGTTTGTGAGTTGAAAAATGCCAACAGAGCTCACTACCCTGCTGACTTTGTTGAGCTACAAGGAAGTACCTACTATGATGATAACTTGGACACTCCTTCATTTTCAGTACCTGATCGTTACAACAGTTGTCAGGTATTGTTTCAAGCTGGTCACCATGACAATGGCATCTACACTATCTTTCCTGTTGGTCTGTCTGATGGGATAAAATGTTACTGTGACATGGAGATGGACGGAGGAGGCTGGACCGTGTTTCAGAGGAGACAAGATGGTTCAGTTGATTTTTATCGTAACTGGACTGAATACCAATCAGGGTTTGGCGATCCTTCTGGTGAATTTTGGATAGGGAATGACATCCTACGTACACTAACTGGGTCAGGACAATGGCAACTGAGAGTAGATATGGAAGATTGGGAAAACCAAACAGCTTGGTCTGCTTATGGTCAGTTTAATGTTTCAGATGACAAGTACACTCTCCATGTTGGTTCATATGATGCTGAGAGTACAGCAGGTAATTCAATGGCACATCACAATAGACGTCCATTCACTACAAAGGATCAGGACAATGATGCAATATCAGCAAATTGTGCAGTGAGAAATAAAGGTGCCTGGTGGTTTAGTTACTGTTTTCTTGCACATCTGAATGGTGAATACTACCATCATGGAGATGTGCAGCCTGGAAAGGGAATACAGTGGACACACTGGAAAGGAGACTATTACTCCCTGAAGAAATGCAGCATGAAAATAAGAGAAGTCTTGTAAACCTACTTTCACATCACTTATTACACAATTTAATGGACTCTACAATACAGGTCAGATGGTAGATCTTTTTTACAAAATATCAATTTAAAAAAAATCAGTAGGCCCTATGAATGAAATAAATGAATAACGATTTCCAAGAATGTGATGTGGTCAGCATTTTAGGTTTAAAAAGCCCTCAATAAATAAATATATTCACTAAAGATGTGTGTTCTGTTTCATTTTAGAAAGGAAAACAAATAATTTTAAATTCACGAAATGTGAGAAGCTTGATTTAACAGTTTAGGAGCCCAAAATGAAATTAAGGCGGGATGAATCATTAATTATTTTTGGATATATTTACTGTAAAATATGATTCTCACAATTATTTTGTGTAATATGTTATTTTAAAGCATTTGTTTTCTACACGCTTAAATTTTACAAAGCAAGCACGGTACATGTATTATTCAAATCACCATTTTGTTTAATAAATGTGGAATAAGATTGATGTTTTGATTAAACTGTCAAAACAAATGTAAAGTTTTACGCAAGAAGTCAGAATCCTTTTTGAGGTATGGTGGACCCAATACGAGTGCACTGTTTTTTTTTTGTATTTACATAAGATTTACCAACTATGAAACACGCCATCCAATTGTGTCCACTCTACCTCAAGATGGCTTATTGATATTGTCACTTGCTTGCGATTTTAAAAAAATGTAATTTTTTTATGGAAATTTACCTTTTTGGATTTAAAATATGTACCACTTGGTATAGTTACTGATGGAGTAGATGTACAATTGTGTGATATGCATGTGTGCAAGCCATTTGTTCTTATTAATTAAAACAAATTGTTGATCAAGAAAGTCGCATTAAGATTGATGTTTTGATCAAATTATCAAAACAAGTGTTAAGTTTTATGCAAGAAGTCAATGATATTGGCACTTGGTTGGGATTTCAATAAAAAATAGCTGTGTTGTTTTTATGAAAATTTACCTTTTAAGATAAAATATATGTAAGATTTGTTACAGTTGGTTGTGTATTACATGTAGATACATGTAGCATGCAATATATGAATGACATCTATACATGTAATGTTTGAATATAGTGAAGTCAGATGGATTACAATCCAATTGTGTCAATGTGTGCATTTCAATTTTCATTTTATCAAAATTGTAATCCGTTATTGTGGACGAATGTGCAATTAAGATTGATGTTTTGATAATATTATCTGAACAAATGTAAAGTTTAGACTCAAGAAGTCATTGATTTTGACACTCGATTGATTTAATATTTTTCATAATTTTTTTTTAATATTTAAAATCTTTTACTGTTTGTGGAAATAGATAGCATGAAAAAATTCAAAATTCACATTACTTGTACTTTCAGGCATATGAAACCCTATACACGATTGGTATTAATGACAAAAACCATAAATGATATGACTTACATGATACTTACTTGGTGTAAAGTTGATGAAGATATCAAATAATTATTATCATCCAGAGATGAAAATAAATACAATATATCTGAATGGAATTTTCCTTTTTTTCTTGTTGACACAATGACACAATGAAATTAGCTGAAACATTCACAAGTTGGTTTTTAGTCCAAACAATCAGTCTCTAGTTTCTGGTTTCTGTACACAGAGCCTCAGAGCTGTGCCTCGGCATTTTTTACTTATTTTTTTGTTTCTTTGAAATGATGTCCAATTGCAGCCAAAATTGCTGGATCAATTGAAATTCTGCCGTGATGTGTTTTAAATCACATTTTCACATAGGGGTATGAATGTTTGCCCGATTTGTAAGGCCTCTCTTAGCCACCATACTTTGTATATGGGAAATTTGGTCTGGTTCCAATAACCGCGTATACATGTATCACGTATTTCACTGGTTGGCAAAAAAAGATTACCAAAAAAGAAGAAATTAAAAAAAAAACATCACCATACCGATTTTGAAGCTGACCTATGACCAGTAAACGGAGACTTTTTTGCATGGATGCATTTACAGACATTTTACCCAAGTGTACACTGCCTTGAATGAACACTGCAAAATGATATTTTCAAATAACATTAGCAATTCTCTCTCAAGTTCATACTATGTAAACAATCAGCAATACCATGTCTTTTGATTTCATTTATGAGTTTATTCTCATCAATAAAACAGAATTAACCATCATTGTAATTATTATCAAATTGACTTACATGTAAGATTACTTTCTGTGATTGGCTAACAAATTTATTCCAGCAAATTAATTTTAGAGGAAAATGGAACAAAACACATTTGAGTTTTCAATGTCTATTTAAGTTACAAATTTATTTATTTTATTCAACATATTTTTGTCAAGATTTTTGAACATTTCGAAATTGTGATTTTTGATTTGTGAATTAAATTGGAAACATATACTTTTGTAATTTTCCAGAATTTACTATGTAATTAACAGTCATCAAATATTTTTTTTCTCACTTTGAAGTGAAATTTCTTAGAAAACAGCACTTTATTGATCAGACAAATTTGTGGGGAATATATTTAGCCACAGCACAGAATAATTATATCTTTTAGGTATGATATCATTTTGATCATGTTCATAGATATTTTGTCAACTCTGTAATAAAGTAATACTGTAAGTATTTGAATGTGAAACAAATGATGTCTCCAATTTGACTTTCATAATGTTTGTGTCCACTTATCAGTGTAGAGGTCACTCAGACTCAGACTTGACCTTTGGGACTTGGGACTCTAACTCTTGACTCTAACTGAATGACTTAAGGCTACAACAAAAGGCTGGGAAGAGAAGGGCTGGGGTGAAGGGGAAGGGCTTGGGCAGAGGGAAATTGCTGGGGCAGAGGAATAGGGCTGGGGTAGGGGGAAGGGCTGGGGGTTGGGAGGAGGCTGAAGGAAGGGAAGGGCTGGAGGTTGGGAGGGGGCTGGGTAGAAGGGCTGGGGATGAAGTGGGAAGGGGTTGGGAGAGGAAGGGGTGGGGAGAGGATCGGGGTGGGAAGAGGGAGGGGTGGGAAAGAGGGAGGGATGGGGAAAAGGGATGGGGAAAAGGGATGGGTGGGGAAGGGTACGGGAGCGGGAGGGGTACGGGAGCGGGTGGGGAGCGATATCTAAATATCTGTTCAGGGGCAGTAAGAGGGAAGTTATAATGATGGCAATTTCCAAAGATTTGATAAGTTTCTTTTGATGCTCAGTATATATGGTTTGAAATGTCTCAAAATTTTGTAATAAATGTTTTTTACTTTTTAATTCAAATAAACGTTTCAAACCAAAATTATTGTTTTATTTTCTTTTTTCTTTTTTTATATTTTTGCTCAAGTTAAGGTGGCTTGGTTCTGGGGGATGGTTAGGAAAGGCCAACGTTCAGGGGCGATCATTGCAATTTGGAATCCTCCTTCAAAATTTACACCACCAGCAGCCGTTCAATAATTCTCCACACAAAAGGGAGCTCAATGAAACATTTTCCTGGGCCCTGGGAAAGCAAGCCCTGGATGCCTTGCTGTGAGCTCACTTTGCTCACTGGCTCGGCTTTGCCCCACCCTACTTTCAATATCACTCCGCCGCCGTTGGACTGAATTTATTTGGTCCCTGACCAATCTTCTCAGCTACATTTAGCCTTACACAATATACACCATACTGTATACATGAGATACAGTTTCATTGCTGTAGACATAACGGGTTTCACATCACTAGCAGACCAGAACATAAATAATTCATTTTAATTCCAGTAATGAGCTTCCTGGAACTCTAGCTACATGTAGCCTTGCTCGATGACTATGCCAGTAATAAAACAATCTATTAAACTGTGGACATAAATCATATGATACAATCCAAATGGAAGAGAGCTAATTACCAAAGCCAACCAATACGTCAATCGATAAACAGAAGACCTTACAATAAACGAGATATCAAGATTGAATTCAAACAGTATCCATCATATGATACAAACAAAACACTATACATGTATGGTAAGTCTTGTTGCTATGTACAAAAAAACATAATTTGTTGCTAAGGGAATTCATCCATTCAGTCTGTTAAACTTGCTCTTGTGCAATACAAATTGGTTGAGTGTGATGTGCACAAATGTTCCAATGCACAAAATACCATGCTAGACTTTGTAGAACTGCTAAAATTGGTTATTATCAAAATCATGTTCGTATTAATCAAAATAACAGCAAAAAGTTATGGGCCGGCATAAGAGAGATTCTCCCAAATAAGAAAAACAATAATCTTCCTGGCACTTTTAATATTGATAATAAGGATGTCTCAGATCCAAAAACCATAGCCGATAGTTTTAATAATTTTTATGTTAATATCAGCAATGTTCTGTTGGCCAACATTTCAAATGACGCTAATCAAGATCCGTGCTCTTATCTAACACATTGCTCAACTAGTTTTTCCTTTTACAGAATTCCTCCAGATTTTGTTTTTAAGGAGATTGCTAGGCTGGATCCTGGGAAGTCTGCTGGTCTGGACAACATCGATGGTAGGCTATTTAAGCTGGCGGCGCCTGTTATCGCCCTCCCCTTGACACATATATTCAATTTAACCCTTTCCACCTGTACCATTCCTCAAGCGTGGAAAAAGGCCAAAGTTATCCCCATTTTAAAGCAGGTAATCGCAAAGTGCTCAATAATTACAGGCCCATTTCGATTTTGCCGTTGGTTTCTAAAATAATTGAAAAAGCTGTCCACTCACAATTCCTCTCATACCTTACTTCAAACGACCTTCTGTCTTCTAATCAGTTTGGTTTTAGACCTGGGTACTCCACACTTGCAGCAGTAGCTCATGCTCATGATAACTGGCTTCATCACATTAACAATGGTAATTTAATTGGTTCTTTATTCATTGATTTACAGAAAGCCTTTGATACAGTTAACCATGATATTCTTTTACGCAAACTTTCTTTTTATGGATTATCTACCTCAGCTGTTGATTGGCTAGCATCTTATTTATCTGGAAGGACGCAGCAAGTCTGTTATAAATCCAAACTTTCTGTAGTTAATCCTGTAACATCTGGAATACCTCAGGGATCAATCCTGGGGCCCTTACTTTTTTCATTGTACATTAATGACCTGCCAAAATGTCTTGATCACTGCAACATTGATATGTATGCAGATGATACACTTATTTATTATGGTGATAAAAACACTAGTCTCATTGAAAATAAATTGAACTCGGATCTTCTTAATTTAACAAAATGGCTGCAGGCTAACAAACTTATTTTAAATCCTCAAAAAACAGAAGTTATGCTAGTTGGTACTGCTCAAAAACTTAAAAAGAGCAATCCCTCGAAATTTTTATTTCTGGCCAAAAAATACAACAAGTTGATTCTCATAAACACCTAGGGATACTAATGGACAACAAACTAAATTTCTCTGAACATGTGAAAAAAGTCTGCAATAAATTAAGTTCTTCAATTTCTTTGCTCGCCAGAACAAGAAAATTTGTTGACCAGCCAACAGCTTTTTTATTATATAATGCCATGGTTCTACCCCACATAGACTACTGCTGTATGGTGTGGGGTGCCAAACCCACTCTTGTCTCCAAAATTCAAAAACTCCAAAATAGAGCACTTCGCATTGTTCTTAAGCTTCCACCCATTTCACCCACCAACTTACTTTTTAGTAATCTCAATACAATGACAGTTGCCCAGCATTCACTTCCAACTTGCCTGCCAGGCTTTTAAGGCCTCCATTGGTGTTGCTCCAGACTGTCTCTGCTAAAGACTTAACCCGATCCAGCCTGGCGATCGACCAACAACTCGGCAATTACACATGGTAACTTTATTATTCCCAAACCTAAATGTGAAATCTTTAAAAACAGTTTTAGTTACAGAGCTCCTTCTTTTTTAAATGGTGTCCCTTTCACCACTCGTTCAAACTCTTATTCTTCATTCAGGCGTTTGCTGAAGGAAGGCAAGGTTTGAAGTAATATTTTTTTTTATTATTATGTCATAGATTACCTTGTGTCTTGCCCGAGATGTAGGTATACAATTGATAATTAATTTACTTTTTTTGCTCCATTTTTAATCTTCCCTTTTAGTCCTATCTTTAATCAGTATGGTAGACTGGGACGGGGGTCTATTTGTGCAATTTAGTCCTTTACATTTTATTTTGTATGTAATTGTCCATTAAGACTTTTTATTATTATTAATTCATCTGTACCTCCTGTAACAATTTTTGTATAATATTGATATATTTTTATATTATATGAGGGCCCCAAATGATCAGCTGTGCTGGATGGGTTACCCTCGTTAAAGATGGTTTTAAAAAATGCCATTCACCCGTGTGATAACTGAACATACTCAATTTGTATTGTATATTATATGGGTATCTACAACAGCCCAAAGACAATTCAGATAACATTTAAATTGGTGACATAATAATAATAATAATGTATAGATTTATATAGCGCACGTATCCACCAACTAAGTGGCGCTCAAGGCGCATTATATTATTATCCCTGCTCATAAGGCTCATAAGGCTCATAAATCATTCCTGAAACCATCTCAGCTCCCTGGGGAGTATACAGCTCAATTGCTGCCATTTCTAGCGCATATAGAGCAAACCATCTCTGCCTTCACAGGTACCCATTTAACCCCTGGGTGGAGAGAAGCAATTATGGTTAAGTGTCTTGCTCAAGGACACAGGTGTCACGGCCGGGGCTCGAACCCACACTCTGCTGCTGGCAACACCAGAACTTGAGTTCAGTGCGCTAGACCGCACGACAATCCACTTTACGTGCATTATACAACACACGGGACCTCTGACACTGCGTCCCATCCGAAGGACGAAGCAATTATGGTTAAGTACCTTGCTCAAGGACACAAGTGTCACGACCGGGGCTCGAACCCACACCCTGCTGCTGGCAACACCAGAACTTGAGTTCGGTGCGCTAGACCGCTCGGCCACGACACTCCATGGATAATGAATAAGAATATTGGTCTAGTACCAAGACACCTTAATAATCAGTCTGAATTTTCATTGGATATATGTACACTTGGGGATCAGCCTGTTGAACTTCTAATGAGAATTTCCACAAATACTGAAGCTAAATTTATTTGATAATTTAATAGTTTATCTTATTTTAGGCCTCCAAATATAGGGTTTTTATGCAAAATATAGGTTATTATAGGTTTACCAAATGCCAAAATACTATAGGTTTTCATGGGTTATTTCCTGTGATTATGCAGTGTTAAGTAACACGTTTTTGGTAAATTGCCTACTTTCAGAGTACAGTTTGGCTACTGTTTTGCCTTCATCTCTTTATAATTAGGAAGTAATTTTTCTTCAAAGTTGAAAGTTGAAAATGTGTTGCAGGATTAAAAATATAGGTTTTTATAGGTTAATATAGGTTTAGCTGGGAGGCCTGTTATTTAGATAAACTCTTCATAACCTTATCAGGTTTAAGATCAATCTTCACATAGAATGCTATAAGTCAGAATTTACTTTTATGTAGATGTTAATGAAACCAACGTGTAAAAGTTGGTCTATACATGTACATGTACGTTTCAGAGCTACATACATAGTACAAGAGTCAATCGATGCAAAGTATCTACCTCCATAGTATTAAGTGTTTATCTTAAAAGGGTTGGAAATAAAAATTCATTTGCAGTTCTTATTCCAAAAAATGACAGAACCTCAGGCAGAAAGATATTACTTTTCAATATGTTTGATATGGTCATCCACATTACATCAATATTGCTTTCAGAACGGAAACCTTTTCTTCCTATTGCCAATAGTGTATAATGAGGGTTGGATATGTTACAATGCAATACATTTTTCCTGTTCAATTCTTTCATACAGCAACTGATCCTTGTCACATTCATAAACTGAACCTCTCAAAATCAACTACATGTATGTAAGGCCCGTTTCAAACGTCGCGCTCTTGCCGAGTCGAATTCATTTGAATCATTTGAGTTCGGCAATAGCGCGGCATTGGCGCGGCAGTGGTTTCAAACGTCGAACTTAATTGAAAGTCCCAACTTGTTTTAAATACATACAAAATGGCGGACCGACGAGAAACACGTAACTTTATGTTGTTAGCTACAATCCAAGCAGCGCAGCGCAGGAGAGTTGTAGCTCAACAAGTCTTTCTTTCAGAATTCTCTCCATGAGCAGAAGAAGAACATTTCTTATATTTATCATAGCCATTTTGTTGCTTTCAAACAAGACTGCAAAGACAATCCCTTGATCATGCCGACGACTTGAAAGAAACACGACCGGTGGTTTGAATTCATCCGCGATACGTTACACAGAAGAGGTTCAAACGAACATTTCGCGTATCGAAGGCTACATTTCAATTTATTCTGGATCATATCAGGCATGACCTGGAGAGGGAAACGGTAACAGAGAGTCCCATTTCCCCTGAATGTAGACTTGCACTGTGTCTGTATCGCCTCGGCAGAGGCGATTACCATTTTACCACTGCAGAGATGGCTGGGGTGGGCCTGTCTACAGTGGCAACCATTGTCAAAGAAGTGTCTGAGGCAGTCGTTAGCAACCTCTGGGACATCTCCGTTGCCGCACACTTTCCGCAGAACGAAGCTGAATTCAAGGAGAAAATGCTAGACTTTGAGGAATTTTGGCAATTTCCTTCCTGTTGGTCGCCTGTAGATGGTTGTCATATTCCCATTAAATGTCCAGCAGGGGGCTTACAATCGTGCAAGGAATATCACAACTTTAAAAACTTATATTCCATCGTTCTTATGGGAATGGTTGATGCGAAACATGGTTTCATTTTGTGTGCGCGTTTGTTTGGATTTCATTCCTCTCGTAAAGAACTGCGCATGCGTATTCTCAATTTGCGGCGCCAGATAGGAATTTATTTCGATTCAACACGGCTATAGCGCGACGTTTGAAACCAAGCCGTGCTTCTGCCGAACTTTGCAACATAGCACAGCAGGGCCTGTCGAGCCAAGTGCCTCTGCCGCGCCGAATTCCAAAAGTGGTTTCAAACGTCGCGCTCCTGCCGTGTCGAATCGAAAAAAATCAGATTATTTTAATTCGACTCGGCAAGAGCGCGACGTTTGAAACGGGCCTTAGTTTAATAATGAATATGGTCTTCAAATAGAGTGGCTATTTCATGATCAATGTATTATAGCTCACGGGGTATTCTCAATTATTATATCCCAATTGGAAGATTCTTTATCCTGATTGTACATGTAACCCTATTCTCCCACAATGACACATTCTGCTGTATTATAATGTATCCTCATCATTCATGTGTTAACTAGTAGCTCTTCTAGGAGGGACATAATGGCATCATGGACAGAGGTCAAACAGAATGTGGGTGGATAGCACCGGTGGCAGAAGGGGGACAACTGGGGGACAACAGGGGGACAACTGGGGGACAACAGGGTACGGCGAGGAGACAAGGGGAGACAAGGGGGACATTGGGGGGCATGGGGGGCCAAGGAGAGACAAGGAGAGACAAGAAGAGACGAGGGTGGACAAGGGGGAGACAAGGGTGGACAACGGTGGACAACGGTGGACATGGGTGGAGACAAGGGTGGACAAGGGTGGAGAAGAGGGTGGAGACGAGGGTGGAGACGAGGGTGGAGACGAGGGTGGAGACGAGGGTGGGCAAGGGTGGGCAAGGGTGGGCAAGGGTGGGCAAGGGTGGACAAGGGTGGGCAAGGGTGGGCAAGGGTGGACAAGGGTGGGCAAAAGGGTGGACAAGGGTGGGCAAGGGTGGGCGAGGGTGGGCAAGGGTGGACAGGGGAGGGCAAGGGAGGGCAAGGGTGGGCGAGGGAGAGCGAGGGAGGACAAGGCTGGTCAAGGGTGGGCAAGGGTGGGCAAGGGTGGGCAAGGGTGGGCAAGGGTGGAGACAAGGGTGGAGACAAGGGTGGAGACAAGGGTGGAGACAAGGGTGGAGACAAGGGTGGAGACAAGGGTGGAGACAAGGGTGGAGACAAGGGTGGAGACAAGGGTGGAGAAACGGGTGGAGACAAGGGGTGGAGACAAGGGTGGAGACAAGGGTGGAGACAAGGGTGGAGGCAGGGTGGGCAAGGGGGATTGACCCAGCATTAGAAAAGGTCTTGACTTTGCGCCCCCCCCCCTTCACTTTTGAACCAAATGTTTACATGTATTTATACCCTTGCATATTTTGGTGGTAACCAGTGGAGTTAATTATGATTCTCTTAAAACTACACAAAAAATTCTCCACAACTGGCCCAAAATGTCTTTAAATAATCAAATATTTCATAAACATTCCAAAATGGTTTACTACATGTATGTCTCAAAATATTTGTTTATCCCAATTAATGTTTCAAACCCAAATTATTATATTTTTTTGCTCAGGTTGAGGTGGGGTGGGCCTGGGGAATGGTTAGGACAGCTAAGGCCAACATTCAGGGGCTGTTGTCATTGTCATTTAGAATCATCCTTCAAAATTTACACCGCTGGTAGCAGTCCAATGATTCTCTCCCTAGACTCCATGCTGTTGCGGATTCATACTGTGCTCTTCCATTGTTTTCAGAACAAATACTCAATTGAGAATTTCACATGGTGTCACCGTAATTAGTCTTTACTTATCCTCTTCACCATGCAAAGCTACAAGTTTTACTGATTCCATTCCCCAATGTTCCATTCCTCCATGTATGCTCATGTAACACTGTCAATTCAATATTTATTTTTGAGACTTTCTGGTCCTTATTAAACAAAATATTAATTTTTTGGTTAAGATCAGGAAATCATTTTCCACAATGCACTCAATAATTAGTTATATTTTTTTTACATGTGTATGTTAGTATCCAATGTAGCTCTCAGATGCTCACACAGAGTTTCAATGCAAAATTTTCCTGGGCCCTGGATGCCATGCTGTGAGCTCACTTTGCTCGCTGCCTCGCTTTGCTCGCTGGCTCACTCGTATGGATTTGCCCCACCCTACTTTCAATATCACTCCGCCGCCGTTGAACTGAATAGTATTAATTTGGCCCCTGACCAATCTTCTCAGCTACATTTAGCCTTACACAATATACAGCATACTGTATACATCTACATGAGATACAGTTTCATTATTGTAGACATAATGGGTTTTCACATCACCAGCAGAGCAGAACAAGTCTTGTTGCAATGTACAAAAAAAAACATAATTTGTTGCTAAGGGAATTCATCCATTCAGTCTGTTAAACTTGCTCTTGTGCAATACAAATTGGTTGAGTGTGATGTGCACAAATGTTCCAATGCACAAAATACCATGCCATTCACCTGTGTGATAACTGAACATACTCAATTTGTATTGTATATTATAAGGGCATCTACAACAGTCCAAAGACAATTCAGATAACATTTAAATTGGTGACATGGATAATGAATAAGAAGATTGGTCTAGTACCAAGACACCTTAATAATCAGTCTGAATTATCATTGGATATATGTACACTAGGGGATCAGCCTGTTGAACTTCTAATGAGAATTTCCACAAATACTGAAGCTAAATTGATTTGATAATTTAATAGTTTATCTTATTTTAGGCCTCCAAATATAGGGTTTTTATGCAAAATATAGGTTATTATAGGTTTACCAAATGCCAAAATACTATAGGTTTTCATGGGTTATTTCCTGTGATTATGCAGTGTTAAGTAACACGTTTTTGGTAAATTGCCTACTTTCAGAGTACAGTTTGGCTACTGTTTTGCCTTCATCTCTTTATAATTAGGAAGTAATTTTTCTTCAAAGTTGAAAGTTGAAAATGTGTTGCAGGATTAAAAATATAGGTTTTTATAGGTTAATATAGGTTTAGCTGGGAGGCCTGTTATTTAGATAAACTCTTCATAACCTTATCAGGTTTAAGATCAATCTTCACATAGAATGCTATAAGTCAGAATTTACTTTTATGTAGATGTTAATGAAACCAACGTGTAAAAGTTGGTCTATACATGTACATGTACGTTTCAGAGCTACATACATAGTACAAGAGTCAATCGATGCAAAGTATCTACCTCCATAGTATTAAGTGTTTATCTTAAAAGGGTTGGAAATAAAAATTCATTTGCAGTTCTTATTCCAAAAAATGACAGAACCTCAGGCAGAAAGATATTACTTTTCAATATGTTTGATATGGTCATCCACATTACATCAATATTGCTTTCAGAACGGAAACCTTTTCTTCCTATTGCCAATAGTGTATAATGAGGGTTGGATATGTTACAATGCAATACATTTTTCCTGTTCAATTCTTTCATACAGCAACTGATCCTTGTCACATTCATAAACTGAACCTCTCAAAATCAACTACATGTATGTAAGGCCCGTTTCAAACGTCGCGCTCTTGCCGAGTCGAATTCATTTGAATCATTTGAGTTCGGCAATAGCGCGGCATTGGCGCGGCAGTGGTTTCAAACGTCGAACTTAATTGAAAGTCCCAACTTGTTTTAAATACATACAAAATGGCGGACCGACGAGAAACACGTAACTTTATGTTGTTAGCTACAATCCAAGCAGCGCAGCGCAGGAGAGTTGTAGCTCAACAAGTCTTTCTTTCCAGAATTCTCTCCATGAGCAGAAGAAGAACATTTCTTATATTTATCATAGCCATTTTGTTGCTTTCAAACAAGACTGCAAAGACAATCCCTTGATCATGCCGACGACTTGAAAGAAACACGACCGGGTGGTTTGAATTCATCCGCGATACGTACACAGAGAAGAGGTTCAAACGAACATTTCGCGTATCGAAGGCTACATTTCAATTTATTCTGGATCATATCAGGCATGACCTGGAGAGGGAAACGGTAACAGAGAGTCCCATTTCCCCTGAATGTAGACTTGCACTGTGTCTGTATCGCCTCGGCAGAGGCGATTACCATTTTACCATTGCAGAGATGGCTGGGGTGGGCCTGTCTACAGTGGCAACCATTGTCAAAGAAGTGTCTGAGGCAGTCGTTAGCAACCTCTGGGACATCTCCGTTGCCGCACACTTTCCGCAGAACGAAGCTGAATTCAAGGAGAAAATGCTAGACTTTGAGGAATTTTGGCAATTTCCTTCCTGTTGGTCGCCTGTAGATGGTTGTCATATTCCCATTAAATGTCCAGCAGGGGGCTTACAATCGTGCAAGGAATATCACAACTTTAAAAACTTATATTCCATCGTTCTTATGGGAATGGTTGATGCGAAACATGGTTTCATTTTGTGTGCGCGTTTGTTTGGATTTCATTCCTCTCGTAAAGAACTGCGCATGCGTATTCTCAATTTGCGGCGCCAGATAGGAATTTATTTCGATTCAACACGGCTATAGCGCGACGTTTGAAACCAAGCCGTGCTTCTGCCGAACTTTGCAACATAGCACAGCAGGGCCTGTCGAGCCAAGTGCCTCTGCCGCGCCCGAATTCCAAAGTGGTTTCAAGCGTCGGCGCTCCTGCCGTGTCGAATCGAAAAAAATCAGATTATTTTAATTCGACTCGGCAAGAGCGCGACGTTTGAAACGGGCCTTAGTTTAATAATGAATATGGTCTTCAAATAGAGTGGCTATTTCATGATCAATGTATTATAGCTCACGGGGTATTCTCAATTATTATATCCCAATTGGAAGATTCTTTATCCTGATTGTACATGTAACCCTATTCTCCCACAATGACACATTCTGCTGTATTATAATGTATCCTCATCATTCATGTGTTAACTAGTAGCTCTTCTAGGAGGGACATAATGGCATCATGGACAGAGGTCAAACAGAATGTGGGTGGATAGCACCGGTGGCAGAAGGGGGACAACTGGGGGACAACAGGGGGACAACTGGGGACAACAGGGTACGGCGAGGAGACAAGGGGAGACAAGGGGGACATTGGGGGGCATGGGGGGCCAAGGAGAGACAAGGAGAGACAAGAAGAGACGAGGGTGGACAAGGGGGAGACAAGGGTGGACAACGGTGGACAACGGTGGACATGGGTGGAGACAAGGGTGGACAAGGGTGGAGAAGAGGGTGGAGACGAGGGTGGAGACGAGGGTGGAGACGAGGGTGGAGACGAGGGTGGGCAAGGTGGGCAAGGGTGGGCAAGGGTGGGCAAGGGTGGACAAGGGTGGGCAAGGGTGGGCAAGGGTGGACAAGGGTGGGCAAAAGGGTGGACAAGGGTGGGCAAGGGTGGACAAGGGTGGGCAAGGGTGGACAAGGGTGGGCAAGGGTGGGCAAGGGTGGGCAAGGGTGGGCAAGGGTGGGCAAGGGTGGGCAAGGGTGGGCAAGGGTGGGCAAGGGTGGGCAAGGGTGGGCAAGGGTGGAGACAAGGGTGGAGACAAGGGTGGAGACAAGGGTGGAGACAAGGGTGGAGACAAGGGTGGAGACAAGGGTGGAGACAAGGGTGGAGACAAGGGTGGAGACAAGGGTGGAGACAAGGGTGGAGACAAGGGTGGAGACAAGGGTGGAGACAAGGGTGGAGACAAGGGTGGAGACGGGTGGGCAAGGGGGATTGACCCAGCATTAGAAAAGGTCTTGACTTTGCGCCCCCCCCCCTTCACTTTTGAACCAAATGTTTACATGTATTTATACCCTTGCATATTTTGGTGGTAACCAGTGGAGTTAATTATGATTCTCTTAAAACTACACAAAAAATTCTCCACAACTGGCCCAAAATGTCTTTAAATAATCAAATATTTCATAAACATTCCAAAATGGTTTACTACATGTATGTCTCAAAATATTTGTTTATCCCAATTAATGTTTCAAACCCAAATTATTATATTTTTTTGCTCAGGTTGAGGTGGGGTGGGCCTGGGGAATGGTTAGGACAGCTAAGGCCAACATTCAGGGGCTGTTGTCATTGTCATTTAGAATCATCCTTCAAAATTTACACCGCTGGTAGCAGTCCAATGATTCTCTCCCTAGACTCCATGCTGTTGCGGATTCATACTGTGCTCTTCCATTGTTTTCAGAACAAATACTCAATTGAGAATTTCACATGGTGTCACCGTAATTAGTCTTTACTTATCCTCTTCACCATGCAAAGCTACAAGTTTTACTGATTCCATTCCCCAATGTTCCATTCCTCCATGTATGCTCATGTAACACTGTCAATTCAATATTTATTTTTGAGACTTTCTGGTCCTTATTAAACAAAATATTAATTTTTTGGTTAAGATCAGGAAATCATTTTCCACAATGCACTCAATAATTAGTTATATTTTTTTTACATGTGTATGTTAGTATCCAATGTAGCTCTCAGATGCTCACACAGAGTTTCAATGCAAAATTTTCCTGGGCCCTGGATGCCATGCTGTGAGCTCACTTTGCTCGCTGCCTCGCTTTGCTCGCTGGCTCACTCGTATGGATTTGCCCCACCCTACTTTCAATATCACTCCGCCGCCGTTGAACTGAATAGTATTAATTTGGCCCCTGACCAATCTTCTCAGCTACATTTAGCCTTACACAATATACAGCATACTGTATACATCTACATGAGATACAGTTTCATTATTGTAGACATAATGGGTTTTCACATCACCAGCAGAGCAGAACAAGTCTTGTTGCTATGTACAAAAAACATAATTTGTTGCTAAGGGAATTCATCCATTCAGTCTGTTAAACTTGCTCTTGTGCAATACAAATTGGTTGAGTGTGATGTGCACAAATGTTCCAATGCACAAAATACCATGCCATTCACCCGTGTGATAACTGAACATACTCAATTTGTATTGTATATTATAAGGGCATCTACAACAGTCCAAAGACAATTCAGATAACATTTAAATTGGTGACATGGATAATGAATAAGAAGATTGGTCTAGTACCAAGACACCTTAATAATCAGTCTGAATTATCATTGGATATATGTACACTAGGGGATCAGCCTGTTGAACTTCTAATGAGAATTTTCACAAATACTGAAGCTAAATTGATTTGATAATTTAATAGTCTGTCTTATTTAGATTAAACTTTTCATAACCTTATCAGGTTTAAGATCAATTTTACATAGAATGCTAAAAGTCAGAATTCACTTTTCAGGAGAATGCTTATGGTCAGTTTTCTGTTTCAGATGACAAGTACACTCTCCATGTTGGTTCATATGATGCTGAGAGTACAGCAGGTGATTCAATGGCATATCACAATGGATATCCATTCACAACAAAGGATCAGGACAATGATGCATGGTCAGGTAATTGTGCAGTGAAATGGGAAGTTGCCTGGTGGTGGTTTAAATCCTACTTTGATGCACATCTGAACGGTAAATACTACCATCATCATGGAGCGATGTGCCATATGCAGAGGGAATACAGTGGTACTGCTGGAAAGGACGTTATTACTCCCTGAAGAAAAGAGATTATTTAAACCTTCTCTTAGATCACATACCCTACATGAAAACTTCATACAATCAACTTGATCCCAAAAAACACGTCAGATGGGAGTGTTCATGTTTTTTTTTCAAATAAAAAATATTAATCCGAAGGAAATTAACAAAACGTAAAATAGTACAAGTAATCAGAACAATGTGTTATTAAAAGCTTAGTTTGTGATATTTTGTAATTGTGATGTTTTTGTAAAAATGAAGATGCAATAATTGGAGTTAAACTGTACTGGAGAATTGGGGGAAGGGGTTGTTTTTTGTTGATTTCCTACATGTAAATGGGGAGGGGTAGGGGATTCAGAAGGAGTGTTCTATAATTTCCTGGATTTCTACATCTTCCTCATTACTTTCAGGTTTTGTATTTAATCTGATGTTGTGTTTTTATTATATTATTTTGTTACTTTGGCTATCTATATATAGATTTTGTTGCTGGGTTCTTTCGGATACACCATGTATTAATCTCTTCTTGAAAGAAGTGATGGCTGTGAGAAGAGCCAGTTGGTTTGTTCTCAATGTTTTGACTAGTCTACTCTAGCCATCATCAGTCTCATGAGGACGGCTAGAGTAGACTACATGTAGTTGAAACGTTGAGAACAAACCAACCGGCTCTTCTCAGAGCCATCACTTCTTCTAAGAAGAGATTAATACATGGTGTACCTGAAAGAATTTAACAATATCTATCTCCACCATGCAAAGCCTCAAATCCTACATCATATAGATTTTATTCAATTTTTTGTTTTACTAAGGAAGTTATGAAAATAAAATTTAAAAAAAGTTTTAAGCAGCAATTAAACCCCAATTGTGACTGGGCCGGATACGGAACCGACCAATTTTAGGGGTGCGCGCTGCGGGCCCCACGGTGTGAAAGGGTTAACAAATAGTAATTACTATGAACTACTGTACAACAAATATAAATTTATATATAAGACATAGGATTGGTCTTTCAATAATTAACAGAATGATCAAAGTTCTTGCTTTGGGAGAGTGTGTGCATTCAGATTGGATTATTAGGTGATTTTTCTAAAAATCCATTAGTGTCAAATTAACTATATATGATAATAATTATTTGTGGAATTAGGTTAATTTTTGGCTTTTTTGATGTTCCATGACAATCATTCATCAAATTGTTTGATATTGGATTCAACCAGGGTTAACTATACCACACTGTAGACAAAATCCTCATTCATCGACTGTACATGGAAAGGTGTACATCAGACGACTTAAGTCTCTATACAAAGAAGTGCATGTTATTGTGTTTGCATGAATTTCAACTGTAGACTGAACTGAACAGATTAATAGACACTGCTATTACATCAAAGCCAACTTTGATATACTTGAAAAAAGACTAACTCATTTTAGATATCTCAATTATGGCAGCTAGCTACATGATGATTTCAGTTCTCATAGCAGCCGTGTTTCTGACTGTCATAGTTGGAAATTGTCACGGTGAGTTTTCACGATCATTCACTCCATATTTCTACTTGGCCAACAACCGAGCCTTACTGAATCATGCATTTCAGTGGAAGGCTGTATCTTCTCCTGTGATCTGTGGACGAGACTGCTCTATGAATCCACAGTGTGCATCATTCAACTATCACACAAGTAACCATGTTTGTGCATTGAATAATGCCACCAGAGCTCACTACCCTGCTGACTTTGTTGAGCTACAAGGAAGTACCTACTATGATGATAACTTGGACACTCCTTCATTTTCAGTACCTGACACTGTACGTTACAGCAGTTGTCTGATGTTGTCCCAAGCTGGTCACCATGACAATGGCATCTACACTATCTTTCCTGCTGGTCTGCATGATGGGATTAAAGTATACTGTGATATGTTGACCAATGGAGGAGGCTGGATCGTGTTCCAGAGAAGACAATTGGTTCAGTTGATTTTAATCGTAGCTGGACTGAATACCAATCAGGGTTTGGCGATCCTTCTGGTGAATTATGGATAGGGAATGACATCCTACGTACACTAACTGGGTCAGGACAATGGCAACTGAGGGTGGATATGGAAGATTGGGAAAACCAAACAGCTTGGTCTGCTTATGGTCAGTTTGCTGTTTCAGATGACAAGTACACTCTCCATGTTGGTTCATTCGATTATGAGAGTACAGCAGGTGATGCAATGGCATGGCACAATGGACATCCATTCACAACAAAGGATCAGGACAATGATGCAGTTTCATATAATTGTGCATTGACATGGGAAGGTGGCTGGTGGTTCAATGATTGCTTTAATTCACATCTGAATGGTAAATACTACCATCATGGAAATGTGGAATATGGACGAGGAATACAATGGAAACACTGGAAAGGACACTATTACTCACTGAAGAAATGCAGCATGAAAATAAGAGAAGTCTTGTAAACCTACTTTCACATCACTTATTACACAATTGAATGGAATCTACAATACAGGTCAGATGGACGTAGTTTATCTCTTATTTTCACAAATTACCAACTTAAAAAAAACCAAATCAGTCAAAATTATGTAGATGAAAAAAATAAAACATTTATAAAAATGTGATGTGGTCTGCATTTTACACACAGCTTTTAAAAGCCATCATTCATACACATAACAATTGCACTTTAATTTTCAATTTTGATTTTGATCTAATCAGATCATTGTGATTTTCATTTTAGAAAGGAAAACAAATAATTTTAAATAAAACATTTCACAACATGTGAGCAGCTTGGTTTAACCGCAATTAATAGCCAAAATGAATTAAGGTAGGACGAATAATTATTTTGGGATATATATTTACTGTAAAAATATGGTCTTCATGATTATTTTGTAAAATGTGTCATTTTTAAGCATTTGTTTTCCTTAACTCAAGTAAAATATCAATGTTCCAATGAAAAAACCCAGTTAAGTTGGTTATTGTAATAAATGTTGTGTTAAATTACATGTATTCTGTAAGTAAACATTACAATTGAAAATTAAAGCATTACGGAAATGACAGGATTTGGAAACAGGGCATCTAAATTTGTTATTCTTTGAAAAACACTGTGTTGCATAAGTTTAACTTACAATACGAGGGTGCAATGTGTATTACAAACACAACGGCATGTCCATTTAGCAAACATGGCGTCTAAAAGACACTCAAAGGTATTACTGATTAATACATGTAAGATGTTCAGAAAATGTTGAAAAAAATATCTAATTTTGGCAGTTTAGTGGGCTACAAAATCCTGATTTAATGTAATAGTTGAAACATGACTGATATCAAGTTTCAATGCATCCAATCCATAGAATTCTTACATAATTTGTAAATTTTGCATAATCAATGCGGTAACATGTATTATTCAAATCACCATTTTGTTAAATGAATGTGGAATAAGATTGGTGTTTTGATCAAATTATCTAAACAAATGTAAAGTTTTACGCAAGAAGTCAGAATCCTTTTTGAGGTATGGTGAACACAAAATGATGGCACTGTTAAGAATGGGTGAACTCTTTATTTGTATTTGCATAAGATTTACCAACTATGAAACACGCCATCCAATTGTGTCCACTCTACATGTACATGTACCTCAAGATGGCTTTATATTGACATTGGCACTTGGTTGTGATTTAAACAATTTCTGTTATTTTTATGGCAATTTACCTTTTTTGTAAAGGGATTTGAGAATTGTGAAAATTGTGATTTTTCTTTTGAGAATTGAATTCCAAACTTAATTTTATTAATTTGCCAGAAATAACTACGTAATTACCGGCATCAAATATTTAGTTTCTCACTTTAAATTGAAATTTCATAGAAAACAAATTTGTGGAGAATAAATCTAAGCATAGCACAGAATATATCTTTAAGGTACATGTATGATATCATTTTGATGATGTTCATAGATGTTTTGCAACTCTGTAATAAAGTAATACTGTAAGTATTTGAATGTGAAACAAATGATGTCTCCAATTTGACTTTCATAATGTTTGTGTCCACTTATCAGTGTAGAGGTCACTCAGACTCAGACTTGACATTTGGGACTTGGGACTCTAACTCTGTCTCAAACTAAGTGACTCAGACAGACTCAAGGGGGAGGACTTGTATTCAGACTACTACAAAAGGCTGGGAAGAAGGAAAGGGCTGGGAAGAAGGAAAGGGCTGGGAAGAAGGAAAGGGCTGGGAAGAAGGGAAGGGCTGGGAAGAGGGGAAGGGCTGGGGTGAAGGGGAAGGGCTGGGGTGAAGGGGAAGGGGAAGGGCTGGGGTGAAGGGGAAGGGCAGGGGTGAAGGGGAAGGGCTGGGGTGAAAGGGAAAGGGCTGGGGGTTGGGAGGGGAAAGGGAGGGGAGGGGAAGGGAGGGGAAGGGCTGGGGGTTGGGAGGGGGGGCTGGGGAGAAGGGCTGGGAGAGGGTTTGGGAAGAAGTGGGGAGGGGTTGGAGAGGAGGGTGCAGGGAGAGGGAGGTGCGGGAGAGGGAGGGAGTGCAGGAGAGGGAGGGTGCAGGAGAGGGTGGGGTGCAGGAGAGGGAGGGTACGGGAGAGGAGGGTGCGGCAGAGGGAGGGAGTGCGGCAGAGGGAGGGGTACGGCAGAAGGATAGGTACGGGAGAGGGAGGGGTACGGGAGCGGGAGGGTGCGGAGAGGGAGGAGTGCAGGAGAGGAGAGGTACGGAGGAGGAGGGTGCAGGGAGGAAGGGTGGGATATCTAAATATCTGTACAGGGGCAGGAAGAGGGAAGTTATAATGATGTCAATTTCTTGTTTTCATTGGGGATGGGGACAGATCATAGGGAGAAGGACCCCCATCCACATTGATAAATCCCTGCATTATTTATTTACCTTTTCTACTGGGATATATAAACTGTGCATCAAAAGAAACTTACTGAAATTACTGAAGTTTACCTGTGTTCAAATATTTTTCATTTTTCCTTGGGAGGATTTTAATGAGTGTCCTTCCAAAGATTTGATAAGTTTCTTTTGATGCTCAGTATATATGGTTTGAAATGTCTCAAAATTTTGTAATAAATGTTTTTTACTCTTTAATTCAAATAAACGTTTCAAACCAAAATTATTGTTTTATTTTCTTTTTTCTTTTTTTATATTTTTGCTCAAGTTAAGGTGGCTTGGTTCTTGGGGATGGTTAGGAAAGGCCAACGTTCAGGGGCGATCATTGCAATTTGGAATCCTCCTTCAAAATTTACACCACCAGCAGCCTTTCAATAATTCTCCACACAAAAGGGAGCTCAATGAAACATTTTCCTGGGCCCTGGGAAAGCAAGCCCTGGATGCCTTGCTGTGAGCTCACTTTGCTCACTGGCTCACTGGTTTGGCTTTGCCCCACCCCACTTTCAATATCACTCCGCCCCAGTTGAACCATGGAGGAAGAAAACAGAAGGAGTCACAACGAAGGCATATCAAAGGTTCAATGTCTTTTGCCGCGGTCGTAAAATTTCTAAGCCAGCGCTAATCGTTTAATCCGATTATCGAGGAGAACTACAGCCATGCTTTCTTTGCACATGCGCATTGCGCGCATTGCGCGCATTGCTGACGCGTTGTCCTATTGCACTACACGGAAGGCTGGCTCCCGATCCAATTCGACCTACGAATCCAACACTTCAATATCTTCATTGCACAGCATCGCACAAATATGAGGATTGAAATGATAAAAAGCTAAACAACACGTCTTTGAATTTGACAATTTGTTGGCTTCCGGAGATCACCGTAAATATCCTTAAAATAAGTTGCTAAAAAGACACTTTATTGTAACATCTGAATGTTATATTTACCGTAAGTCAGCTTCGGATTCGCCAAATTCGACGATCAAAACACCAAAATACTCGGTGGAAAAAATCGCTATTGAAGACAATGAACTGCGCAATATAAAAAGCCCGCGAAAAGTAGTGCGCATACGTTTTGTGTTTATTTGTTTGCTACAGATTTCTACCCTCCAATTATGTATGCTGGTCGCGAGCAGGCCGAGCGGCAAAAGACATTGTACACAAGGGGATTATCGCGGTCGTAAAACTGGTAGCGTGGCGGGCGTCGTAACGATATTTTCAATGGGCCACTCCGAAGTGCTAATTGGTTATGAGATAAGAGGCTGTAGTTCTCCTCGATAATCGGATTAAACGATTAGCGCTGGCTTGGAAGTTTTATGACCGCGGCAAAAGACATTGAACCTTTGATATGCCTTCGTTGTGACTCCTGTTTTCTTCCTCCATGGTTGAACTGAATAGTATTTATTTGGCCCCTGACCAATCTTCTCAGCTACATTTAGCCTTACACAATATACAGCATACTGTATACATCTACATGAGATACAGTTTCATTATTGTAGACATAATGGGGTTTCACATCACCAGCAGAGCAGAACATAAATAATTCATTGTTAATTCCAGTAATGAGCTTCCTGGACCAGCTAGCTAGCCTTGCTATGATGACTATGCCAGTAATGAAAATAATCTATTCAACTGTGGACATAAATCATATGATACAATCCAAATGGAAGAGAGCCAATTGCCAATTGCCAAAGCCAACCATTACGTCAATTGATAAACAGAAGACCTTACAATAAACGAGATATCAAGATTGAATTCAAACAGTATCCATCATATGATACAAACAAAAAACTATGGTAAGTCTTGTTGCTATGTACCAAAAAACATAATTTCTTGCTAAGGGAATTCATCCATTTAGTCTGTTAAACTTGCTCTTGTGCAATACCAATTGGTTGAGTGTGATGTGCACAAATGTTCCAATGCACAAAATACCATGCCATTCACCCGTGTGATAACTGAACACACTCAATTTGTATTGTAAATTATAAGGGTATCTACAACAGTCCAAAGACAATTCAGATAACATTTAAATTGGTGACATGGATAATGAATAAGAATATTGGTCTAGTACCAAGACACCTTAATAATCAGTCTGAATTATCATTGGACATATGTACACTTGGGGATCAGCCTGTTGAACTTCTAATGAGAATTTTCACAAATACTGAAGCTAAATTGATTTGATAATTTAATAGTCTGTCTTATTTAGATTAAACTTTTCATAACATTATCAGGTTTAAGATCAATCTTTACATAGAATGCTAAAAGTCAGAATTCACTTTTATGTTAAAATCAAACCAACTTATGAAAGTTGGTCTAAACATGTATGTTTCAGAGTAAGGTTGTGCATTTTCAGTTATTTCAGGAACCGGATACCCGAAAATGAAAATCTTTGGCTGGCCGGGTACCCATAAATAAGTTTGGCTGGCCGGGTACCCATAAATAAGTTTGGCTGGCCGGGTACCCATAAATAAGTATGGTTGCCCGGGTACCCATAAATAAGTTTGGCTGCCCGGGTACCCATAAATAAGTTTGGTTGCCCGGGTACCCATAAATAAGTTTGGCTGCCCGGGTACCCATAAATAAGTTTGGTTGCCCGGGTACCCATAAATAAGTTTGACTGCCCGGGTACCCATAAATAAGTTTGTAAAAACATGTAAATACTCCTGAATGTATAAAATAACCAATATGAAGACAGGTTTCTCTTGTTTTATATTAGAGTCACAATAAATGCAGGTCCTGGACACCTCGCTGTGAGCTCGCTTCAGTCCCTGGCTCACTGGGTTAGATTTGTCCAACCCTACTGTAAGGCTGTGCATTATTGTAACTTCATATTCAAAGAAATGGTAATATGATGTTATTATATTGGGTATAATTTTCAGTCACTGAGTTAATCTAAAACCGGTAATTCCATGCCCAGTTAATCATGATGTTCTTCCTTTAAGCATGCCTGTCATGATTTCTCAGGATTTTTTTACAAATCTCCCTTTGCCTCAAAACTTTCTTGAAAGAGAAATAGCTACCATGGGAAGAAAGAAGTAGCATTTATTTTCCAGAAATCAGGAAAAATCATGGCCTATATCTTTTCTGCGGGTCTGATTGATGGGATAGTGGTTTACTGGATTATATTTCAGAGACGGAAGACGGCTTGATCATAACGCTATTAAATAAACAAATATCCATGTTGACAATAAATTTAACAACTGACGAACAGCTGTAAGCATAACACTAATGAGAAAATCCTCATTCATCGACTGTACATGGAAAGGTGTACATCAGACGACTTAAGTCTCTATACAAAGAAGTGCATGTTATTGTGTTTGCATGAATTTCAACTGTAGACTGAACTGAACAGATTAACAGACACTGCTATTACATCAAAGCCAACTTTGATATACTTGAAGAAAGACTAACTCATTTTGGATATCTCAATTATGGCAGCTAGCTACATGATGATTTCAGTTCTCATAGCAGCCGTGTTTCTGACTATCATGGTTGGAAATTGTCACGGTGAGTTTTCACGATCATGCACTCCATATTTCTACTTGGCCAACAACCGAGCCTTATTGAATCATGCATTTCAGTGGAAGACTGTATCTTCTCCTGTGATCTGTGGACGAGACTGCTCTATGAATCCACAGTGTGCATCATTCAACTATCACACAAGTAACCATGTTTGTGCATTGAATAATGCCACCAGAGCTCACTACCCTGCTGACTTTGTTGAGTTGAAACAAAGTGCCTACTACGACGATAACTTGGACACTCCTTCATTTTCAGCACCTGACACTGTAAGTGACAGCAGTTGTCTGATATTGTCCCAGGCTGGTTACTATGTCAATGGCATCTACACTATCTTTCCTGCTGGTCTGTCTGATGGGATAAAATGTTACTGTGACATGGAGGTGGACGGAGGAGGCTGGATCGTGTTTCAAAGGAGACAAGATGGTTCAGTTGATTTTAATCGTTACTGGACTGAATACCAATCAGGGTTTGGCGATCCTTCTGGTGAATTTTGGATAGGGAATGACATCCTACGTACACTAACTGGGTCAGGACAATGGCAACTGAGAGTAGATTTGGTAGATTGGGAAAGCAATACAGCTTGGTCTACTTATGGTCAGTTTGCTGTTAGAGGTGACAAGTACACTCTCTATGTTGATTCATACGATTATCATAGTACAGCAGGTGATGCAATGGGTTATCATAATGGATGTCTATTCACGTCAAAGGATCAGGACAATGATGCAGTTTCATATAATTGTGCATTGACATGGGAAGGTGGCTGGTGGTTTAATGCTTGCTTTAATTCACATCTGAATGGTAAATACTACCATCATGGAAATGTGGAATATGGACGAGGAATACAATGGAAACACTGGAAAGAACACTATTACTCACTGAAGAAATGCAGCATGAAAATAAGAGAAGTCTTGTAAACCTACTTTCACATCACTTATTACACAATTGAATGGATTCTACAATACAGGACAGATGGACGTAGTTTATCTCTTATTTTTCACAAATTACCAACTTAAAAAAACCAAATCAGTCAAAATTATGTAGATGAAAAAAATAAAACATTTATAAAAATGTGATGTGGTCAGCATTTTACACACAGCTTTTAAAAGCCATCATTCATACACATAACAATTGCACTTTAATTTTCAATTTTAATTTTGATCTAATCAGATCATTGTGATTTTCATTTTAGAAAGGAAAACAAATAATTTTAAATAAAACATTTCACAACATGTGAGCAGCTTGGTTTAACCGCAATTACAAGCCAAAATGAATTAAGGTAGGACGAATAATTATTTTGGGATATATTTACTGTAAAAATATGGTCTTCATGATTATTTTGTAAAATGTGTCATTTTTAAGCATTTGTTTTCCTTAACTCAAGTAAAATATCAATGTTCCAATGAAAAAAAACAGTTAAGTTGGTTATTGTAATAAATGTTGTGTTAAATTACATGTATTCTGTAAGTAAACATTACAATTGAAAATGAATGCATTATGGAAATGACATACATGTAATATCTGAGTATCAGTCAGGATTTGGAAACGGGGCGTCCAAATTTGTTATTCTTTGAAAAACACTGTGTTGCATAAGTTTAACTTACAATACGAGGGTGCAATGTGTATTACAAATACAATGGCATGTCCATTTAGCAAACATGGCGTCTAAAAGACACTCAAAGGTATTACTGATTAATACATGTAAGATGTTCAGAAAATGTTGAATAAAAGATCTAATTTTGGCAGTTTAGTGGGCTACAAAATCCTGACTTAATGTAATAGTTGAAACATGACATATGATTGATATCAAGTTTTAATGCATCCAATCCATAGAATTCTTACATAATTTGTAAATTTTGCAATGCGGTAACATGTGTTATTCAAATCACCATTTTGTTAAATGAATGTGGAATAAGATTGATGTTTTGATCAAATTATCAAAACAAATGTAAAGTTTTACGCAAGAAGTCAGAATCCTTTTTGAGGTATGGTGAACACAAAATGATGGCACTGTTAAGAATGGGTGAAGTTTTTATTTGTATTTACATAAGATTTACCAACTACATGTATGAAACACGCCATCCAATTGTGTCCACTCTACCTCAAGATGGCTTTATATTGACATTGGCACTTGTTTCAAACAATTTCTGTTATTTTTATGGCAATTTACCTTTTTTGTAAAGGGATTTGAGAATTGTGAAAATTGTGATTTTCCATTTGAGAATTGAATTGCAAACTTAATTTTATTAATTTGCCAGAAATAACTACGTAATTACCGGCATCAAATATTTTGTTTCTCACTTTAAATTGAAATTTCGTAGAAAACAAATTTGTGGAGAATAAATCTAAGCATAGCACAGAATATATCTTTAAGGTATGATATCATTTTGATGATGTTCATAGATGTTTTGTCAACTCTGTAATAAAGTAATACTGTAAGTATCTGAATGTGAAACAAATGATGTCTCCAATTTGACTTTCATAATGTTTGTGTCCACTTATCAGTGTAGAGGTCACTCAGACTCAGACTTGACCTTTGGGACTTGGGACTCTGACTCAAACTAAGTGACTCAGACAGACATAAGGGGGACTTGTATTCAGACTACGACAAAAGGCTGGGAAGAGGGGAAGGGTTGGGGCAGAGGGGAATTGCTGGGACAGAGGAATAGGGCTGGGGCAGGGGGAAGGGCTGGGGGTTGGGAGGATGCTGAAGGAGAAGGGCTGGGGGTTGGGAGGGGAAGGGCTGGGGATGGGTTTGGGAAGAAGTGGGGATGGGTTTGGGGAGAGGGAGGGGTGGGAAGAGGGAGGGGTGGGGAAAGGAATGGGTGGGGAAGGGTACGGGGGTGGGAAAGGGTACGGGGGTTGGAAAGGGTACGGGGGTGGGAAAGGGTACGGCAGAGGGAGGGGTAAGGGAGAGGGAGGGGTAAGGGAGAGGGAGGGGTAAGGGAGAGGGAGGGGTACAGGAGAGGGAGGGATAAGGGAGAGGGAGGGGTAAGGGAGAGTGAGGGGTAAGGGAGAGTGAGGGGTAAGGGAGAGGGAGGGGTAAGGGAGAGGGAGGGGTAAGGGAGAGGGAGGGGTAAGGGAGAGGGAGGGGTAAAGGAGAGGGAGGGGTAAGGGAGAGGGGGGTAAGGGAGAGGGGGGTACAGGAGAGGGAGGGGTACGGGAAGGAAGAGGTACGGGAGGAAGGGTGGGATATCTACATATCTGTTCAGGGGCAGGAAGAGGGAAGTTATAATGATGGCAATTTCTTGTTTTCATTGGGGATGGGGACAGATCATAGGGAGAAGGACCCCCATCCACATTGATAAATCCCTGCATAATTTCTTTACATTTTCTACATGTATGTGGGATATCAACTGAGCATCAAAAGAAACTTACTGAAATTACTGAAGTTTACATTTAGTCAAATATTTTTCATTTTTCCTAGGAGGATTTTAATGAGTGTCCTTCCAAAGATTTGATTTTTTTTATGTTCAGTATATATGGTTTGAAATTTCTCAAAATCCTGTAATAAATGTTTTTTACTTTTTAATCCAAATAAACACTTCAAACCAAAATTATTGTTTTATTTTCTTTTTTCTTTTTTTATATTTTTGCTCAAGTTATGATAGGTTGGTTCTGGGGGATGGTTAGGAAAGGCCAATGTTCAGGGGCGATCATTGCAATTTGGAATCCTCCTTCAAAATTTACACCACCAGCAGCCATCCAATAATTCTCCACACGCTCAATGAAACATTTTCCTGGGCCCTGGGAAAGCAAGCCCTGGATGCCTTGCTGCGAGCTCACTTCGCTCACTGGCTCACTGATTTGGATTTGCCCCACCCCACTTTCAATATCACTCTGCCACCGTTGGACTGAATAGTATTAATTTGGCCCCTGACCAATCTTCTCAGCTACATTTAGCCTTACACAATATACAGCATACTGTATACATCTACATGAGATATAGTTTCATTATTGTAGACATAATGGGTTTCACATCACCAGCAGAGCAGAACATAAATAATTCATTGTTAATTCCAGTAATGAGCTTCCTGGACCAGCTAGCTAGCCTTGCTATGATGACTATGCCAGTAATGAAAACAATCTATTTAACTGTGGACATAAATCATATGATACAATCCAAACGGAAGCGAGCCAATTACAAAGCCAACCATTACATGTACGTCAATTGATAAACGGAAGACCTTACAATAAACGAGATATCAAGATTGAATTCAAACAGTATCCATCATATGATACAAACAAAAAACTAAGGTAAGTCTTGTTGCTATGTACAAAAAACATAATTTGTTGCTGAGGGAATTCATCCATTTAGTCTGTTAAACTTGCTCTTGTGCAATACAAATTGGTTGAGTGTGATGTGCACAAATGTTCCAATGCACAAAATATCATGCCATTGACCCATGTGATAACTGAACACACTCAATTTGTATTGTAAATTATATGGGTATCTACAACAGTCCAAAGACAATTCAGATAACATTTAAATTGGTGACATGGATAATGAATAAGAATATTGGTCTGGTACCAAGACACCTTAATAATCAGTCTGAATTATCATTGGATACATGTACACTAAGGGATCAGCCTGTTGAACTTCTAATGAGAATTTCCACAAATACTGAAGCTAAATTCATTTGATAATTTAATAGTCTGTCTTATTTAGATTAAACTTTTCATAACCTTATCAGGTTTAAGATCAATTTTAAATGACTTTCACACAGGGGTATGAACGTTTGCCTGATTTGTGAGGCCTCTCTTAGCCACCATACTTTGTATTTGGGAAATTTGGTCTGGTTCCAATAACCGTGTATATATGTATCACGTATTTCACTGGTTGGCAAGAAAAGATTACTAAAAAAAAAAATTTAAAAAAATTTAAAACATCACCATACCGATTTTGAAGCTGACCTATGACCAGTAAACGTAGACTTTTTTTGCATGGATGCATTTACAGACATTTTACCCAAGTGTACACTGGCTTAAATGAACATTGCAAAATGATATTTTCAAATAACAGTAGCAATTCTCTCTCAAGTTTATACTATGTGAACAATCAGCAATACCATGTAGTTTGATTTCATTTATGAGTTTATTCTCATCAATATAACAGAATAACCATCATTGTAATTATTATCAAATTGACTTAAGATTACTTTCTGTGCTTGGCTAACAAATTTATTCAAGCAAATTAATTTTAGAGGAAAACGGAACAAAACACATTTGAGTTTTCAATGTCTATTTAAGTTACAAATTAATTTGTTTTATTCAACATATTTCTGTCAAGATTTTTGAAAATTTCGAAATTGTGAGTTTTTATTTGAGAATTAAATTGCAAACATATTTTTGTAATTTCCCAGAATTTACTATGTAATTACCATCATCAAATATTTTTTTCTCACTTTGAAGTGAAATTTCTTAGAAAACAGCACTTTATTGATCAGACAAATTTGTGGGGAATATATTTAGCCACAGCACAGAATAATGATATCTTTTAGGCATTATATCTTTTTGATCATGTTCATAGATGTTTTGTCAACTCTGTAATAAAGTAACACTATAAGTATTTGAATGTGAAACAAATAATGTCTCCAATTTGACTTTCATAATGTTTGTGTCCACTTATCAGTGTAGAGTTCACTCAGACTCAGACTCAGACTTGACATTTGGGACTTGTGACTCTGACTCAAACTATAAGTGACTCAGACAGACTTAAGGGGGACTTGTATTCAGACCACGACAAAAGGCTGGGAAGAGGGGAAGGGCTGGGGTGAAAGGGAAGGGCTCTGGCAGAGGGGAATTGCTGGGGCAGAGGAATAGGGCTGGGGGGAGGGGAAGGGCTGGGGATTGGGAGGGGGATGGGGAGAAGGGCTGGAGAAGGGTTTGGGAAGAAGTGGGGAGGGGTTGGAGAGGGATGGGTACGAGAGAGGAAGGGGTACGGAAGAGGAAGGGGTACGGAAGAGGAAGGGGTACGGAAGAGGAAGGGGTACGGAAGAGGAAGGGGTACGGAAGAGGAAGGGGTACGGAAGAGGGAGGGGTACAGGAGAGGGAAGGGTACAGGAGAGGGAGGGGTACAGGAGAGGGAGGGGTACAGGAGAGGGAGGGGTACAGGAGAGGGAGGGGTACAGGAGAGGGAAGGGTACAGGAGAGGGAAGGGTACAGGAGAGGAACGGGTATGGGAGGAAGGGTGGGATATCTAAATATCTGTTCAGGGGCATAAAGAGGGAAGTTATAATGATGGCAATTTCCAAAGATTTGATAAGTTTCTTTTGATGCTCAGTATATATGGTTTGAAATTTCTCAAAATTTTGTAATATACGTTTTTTACTTTTTAATCCAAATAAACGTTTCAAACCAAAATTATTGTTTTATTTTCTTTTTTCTTTTTTTATATTTTTGCTCAAGTTAAGGTGGGTTGGTTCTGGGGGATGGTTAGGAAAGGCCAACGTTCAGGGGCAATCATTGCAATTTGGAATCCTCCTTCAAAATTTACACCACCAGCAGCCGTCCAATAATTCTCCACACGCTCAATGAAACATTTTCCTGGGCCCTGGGAAAGCAAGCCCTGGATGCCTTGCTGTGAGCTCACTTCGCTCACTGGATCACTGGTTTGGATTTGCCCCACCCCACTTTCAATATCACTCCGCCACCGTTGGACTGAATAGTATTAATTTGGCCCCTGACTTCTCAGCTACATTTAGCCTTACACAATATACAGCATACTGTATACATCTACATGAGATAAAGTTTCATTATTGTAGACATAATGGGTTTCACATCACCAGCAGACCAGAACATAAATAATTCATTGTTAATTCCAGTAAATGAGCTTCCTGGACCAGCTAGCTAGCCTTGCTTGATGACTATGCCAACAATCTATTCAACTGTTGATATCAATCATAATGCTATATAAGCAAGCCAGTAACCAAGGGCAACCATTACGTCAATTGATAAACAGAAGACCGTACAATAAACAAGATGTCAAAATTGAATCCAAACAGTATACATGTACATCACACGATACAAACAAAATACTCTGGTAAGTCTTGTTGCTATGTACGGAAAAAAACACATTTGTTGCTAAGGATATCCATTCAATCCATCAATAATGCTGTCAGATCACAAATTGGTTAAGCTCCAACACACAAAATTCTATGCCATATCCACCCACGCAGTTACCAGAACACACGCATCAAGGACAACTTTTAGCTACATGTTATAACTAAACCAAATACAGTACAAAATACATGTATACTACTCAAAACAATTTAGGGAACACCGGATTTTTAACATCAAATGGGTTTGAAATGTTCCATGAACCGGGATTTTTATTTGCAACCCCCTCTCTCTTTCAGTAGTCATGTCATGAAATGTGTAATCACTACATGCATCCTTTATCATCTGTTTCATTATGCAGTTGTTTCTCATCAATTCTGTGAAACATTGTATTTATCTGAAATAAATGATCTTGCTTTAACTGAGATTATTCCGGTGTTCCCTAAATTGTTTTGAGTAGTATATATTGGTTTCAACTGGTATGAACTGGACACCAAATAATAATAATAATAATAATAATAATAATAAAGATTTTTAGCGCGCACATATCCACCCTGCTGGGCGCTCAAGGCGCGGAAACAAAGAAAAAACATTAATACAAACAATATACAATGATAGCATAGGGAAAACAAATTATGTACCGAGATACATGTACCTACAATGCAATTACAAATATACATCATCTTTGAAGAGTTGTGACATAAGATGAGTTTTAAGCATCGACTTGAATCTGGTTATACTATGACAAGATTTGAGATTAGTTGGAAGATGATTCCAGAGTCTCGAGCTGCGACAGAAAACGACCTATCACCCCAGTTCCGTTTTGAAGTTGGTTCCTTGAGGAGTGACATGTTGCTGGAGCGCAAATTGCGTGATGGAGTGTAGACTTTAAGTAGTTCAGAAATATAAATTGGAGCAATGTTATTAAAAGATTTGTGGACAATTAGCATAAGTTTAAAACAATTCTCTGTGAAACAGGAAGCCAGTGCAGTTCTTTCAAGATTGGCGTGATATGGCATGACTTTTGGACAAAGTCACTACACGAGCTGCTGTGTTTTGTATGTGCTGAAGACGAGATATTTGATTCTGCGGAAGACCGTAAAGGAGAGCATTCCCGTTATCGAGCCGTGATGTGACAAACGCATGTATAATTTGTTCAGCAGCACTTTTATTCAAGTATTTCCTAATTCGACTTATATTTCTGATATGAAATGATGATATGCGAACAATGTTGGAGATATGTGGTTTTAAAGTCATTGTCGAGTCAAATATAACACCCAAATTACGTGCATGTAATGAGGGGTTATCTGCGTAGTCACCAATTGTAATAAATGGAAGAGAAACTTTAGACAATTGCTGACGTGATCCAAATAGAACAAATTCTGTTTTTCATCGTTCAATTTCAGGAAGTTTTGTCTCATCCAACTTCGAATCTCTTGAATACATTTCTCCAGTGTTTTAATGCAGGAATCAGCAGGTTCTTGAGAAGATTTAAAAGTAATGTAAAGCTGCGTGTCATCAGCGTAAACATGGTAATTTAAATTATACTTCAAAATGATATCACGAACTGGAAAGGTATAAACAGTAAACCACTGTGGGCCGAGTACAGAGCCTTGGGGTACAGAATAGTCAAGAGTAACAGGCTCGGAGATAGCGTTACCAATACAAACATGCTGGAGGCCTATTTAAAAGGTAGGACTTACACCAATCCAGGGCTGTGTCATGTATTCCAAGATGATATTGAAGGCGGGAGAAGGATTTTATGATCGACAGTGTCAAAAGCGGCGCTTAAGTCTAACAAAACTAATGCAGTGATTTTCCCTCATCCATGGCAGATAAAATGTCATTGTTGGCTGAAGAAGAGCAGTTTCCGTTCCATGAAATGGTTTGTAGGCTGACTGAAATGTGTCCGACAGGTTATTAGCACGAACATGGTCAGAGATCCGTGATGAAACAACTCGCTCGATTGTTTTTCCAAGGTACTTTAAATTCGCTACTGGTCGGTAATTTTTGAAAACTTCCTTGTCCAAATTGGGTTTCTTTAGGAGTGGTTTAACATGAGCAACCTTCTGGCTATTAGGGAAACAACCGGAAGAAAGAGATCTGTTTACAATAATTGTGATATACTTAGCAAACACATCAATATTTTGTTTTATTAGCGAAGTTGGCACTGGATCAAGTTCACATGATTTTGATGGCGATTTCATGATGAGTTTCTTGATCTCCGTAACACTAGTAGGCTCAAACATGGACAGTCTACATTGTGGATCCTTGCGTGATGGTGTTTGTGATAGAATGGCAGGTACTGAGGGAAAAGAACGACGGATATTCTCAATTTTTGTGATACAAAAGTTTGAAAAAAGCATTTGCGAGGTCCTGATCGGAGTATGTAGATGGAAGCACTGGAGCTTTGGGTTTATGAAGCAGCTTTTCAACAATGTTAAAGAGTTTTTTTCTGATCACCAGAGCTATCTTTCACAAGAGATGAGTAGTGAGTTATTTTTGCCTGGTTAATCATGTTCTTCACAATATCACGTTGGTTACAGTATTCTTGCCGATGTACTCCAAGTTTCCCATTGCCACGCCATCTTCGCTCAAGTTGACGGCGGATTTTCCTTGCAGCACGGATATCATCATTGAACCAGGGGGATTCAGATTGTAGTTTAACAGTTCGAGTTTTTTGCGAGCATGATCATCCAAGATGTTACGGACAGTAGATTCAAATAGACTGACACAAGAATCCAGCTCACCATCTTCAAGGTTTACATTTTCCAGTTGAGATTCAATATCATGACATAAATCTTTAATATTTACTTTTTTCCAGTGGCGAGTAGTTACAGAAATGGTAGGTATGGGAGGTTTTTTAAGGTTCAAATTTACCATGATTGCATAATGATCAGATAAGCCAGGGTGAATAGTTATATTCGAGATAAGAGGTGAAGTATTTTCACGCGTTATCATGAGGTCAAGACAGTGACCATACCGATGAGTGGGTGCTGTGATGTGCTGTATAAGTCCATGAGCAGAGAGCAGATCTTTAAACTGATTTGCATAATTGTTTGAAATAATGTCCATATGAATGTTAAAATCGCCGGTTAAAATAATGTCAGATGGGTGTAAGAGATAATCGACAATTAATTTTTCAAATTCCTGCAGAAAACTGGAGAAGTTTACATGTTTACCATCAACATCCCTTTCTGGTCGATAAATATTAACAAGGCGAACAGATCTAGAGTTGCACGTTACCTCAGCATGCAGAGATTCAAATGTTAGGTAATAAGCTTTTAGTTTGAGACAATTATCATGATGCAGACTCTGGGCTTGGACGGTATTGATTTTTTTTCATCCGCGATTTTCGACAGTATCGCAATTATTTTTTTGTCATTCACGCATGATTGCGTAAGAGGCGATAACCACAGGTATATACCCCTCTACAATTAGCCACATTACAATCCTATCACAGCGCCCTCTATAGTTCAGTCTTATATATCCACGATGGAACCATTTGAGGATGTTCACCAAACCTAACCATGACAAATTGACAATTGGCCATGCTCAAAATCCTATCAAAATGCCCTCATAGTTCAAAGGCTTTTATATAGGTTGATGAGTTCTTGCGTTGGGTGATAAACAATTCATTTAATTTTGCCCTGCACCAACGTCGATTGGCTGGCTAGAATTAAATCAATTATTTATCCCCGACGCATGAATTCATCAACCTATAAATATTGCAGAACCCGCTGCTATATAGGATTCTAGCCAGCCAATCGACATCAGTCAAGCTCGGTGGTCGAGAGGTTAAGACGTCTGCACTAGTCAGCAGGAGGTCGTGGGTTCGAAACCCACCCGATTCGCCAGTGAAGTTTTTCCACAGACACTCGGAAAGCACTGAGTATACAGTGCTATACACACGTCGGTGTTGTTATCTCACTGTGACAAACTCACAATTGGCCTTACTTCAAAAGTACAGCTCCCTCTATAGTTCAAAGTATTATACATTGTATATATGTTCACAGCGCCCTCAATAGTTGACAAACTTACCTATTCCTGATGGTTTGATGATAATGCCGTTAGGATCCCTCCAAGCGGGTTGAGCGCCTTGTTCCGAGTCTCCCACAAACTCACAAGTGACTGTCACATCTTTTCCTGTCGTTAACTCTTCATAAGGCTTATCATTGATCGTTATGAAGAAACCATCTCCAACTGTAGAAAGAGTGGATAGAACAACATTTCTGAGAGGGAAGCTACAATATTGGTAAATTACCAAGAAGGAACTGTTATCTAAAGGCCCTCTGAAGTTTTGTTTTGCCAACCAGTAAAGTGCATGATACATGTATATGCAGTTATTGGAACCAGACCAAATTTGCCATACAAAAAGTATGGAGGCTAAGAGAGGCCTCACAAATTGGGCAAAGGTTCATACCCCTATGTGAAAAAGTTGTTAAAAACACAGCACCGCTGATTTCCAATCATTCCAGCAATTTTGGCTGCAATTGGACATCATTTCATAGTGAAACAAAAAGAAAACTAAAAATGCAACAGCAACAGCAACAGCAGCAACAGCAGCAACAACAGCAGCAGCAACAGCAACAGCAACAGCAGCAGCAACAGCAGCAGCAACAGCAGCAACAGCAGCAACAGCAGCAACAGCAGCAGCAGCAGCAACAGCAGCAGCAGCAGCAACAGCAGCAACAGCAGCAACAACAGCAACAACAACAACAACAATCCTGTAATCTTTCTCAGCTCCCTGGGAAGTATACAGCCCATTATGTGCAACCTTTTTTGGCGCTAAGCTTGCAAAGAACTGTGCAGCTTACATACATGTATAACCTTGTGGCAAGCTTGCAAGCTTGCAAGCTTGCTGCAAGGTTGCAAGGTTGCACTGAGTTAGTTTTAACCTTGCAGAAAAGAGCGCAAGCATATATAAGCTTGTGGCAAGCTCATTAAGACTGTCACAAGCTTGTGGCAAGCTCATTAAGACTGTCGCAAGCTTGTGGCAAGCTCATTTTGCTCTAAGGGTATACAGGGCTAATCAAACACAATCAAACCCACACAGGTACCCATTTATACTCCTGGGTGAAGAGAAGCAATTACAGTCAAGTGTCTTACTCAAGGACACAAGTATCATGGTCGCGGCTGGTATTCAAACCAACATTCTGAGCGACTCAGCCAACACAAGTCCAATGCACTAGACCACTTGGCCATGACCCCGGTTTTCAATTGAACGTCATTTTTGTGTTTGAATGAAGTTTACCCACCTGTTGTCTCACAGTATGTACCAACAAACTGGAATGTACAATCACATACTCCATTGCTACAGATTCCATCATTCTCACAGAGTGGACGGCAAATGCTAACTGTAAGTAAGATCAAATTTAAACATCTAGGAGTTCTTAAACTTTCAAAACCAAGAGTAAGAAGTTACAAATTAGCAAAAATGTATTTTATAAATAGAGAATTAGCTGTTGCAAACTGCTTACCAACCTTAAGGACCTATGCAAAATAATGGTTTCCAATAACGTTTCAAACCTAGCAGGTTCTTTCTCAAAGGCAAAATGGACAAGATACATACATACATACATGTACATATATAAACACAAGGATAAGCAGAGGTTAGTCACACCTGACTAACCTCTGCTCACTCTTGCATTTATATTTCGTCCATTTTGCCTTTGAGAAAGAACCTGCTCAGTTCGAAACCCAAGGCCAATAACCACTAGTTTGCAATAATATAATTTATTGAAAAATAATCAACACCAGTGCATTCCTCCATACAAATTACAATGTCACCTTCCTAGGGTACAAACCACTCCCATAACCCCTACCCCAAAATGGCAAAGATGATTCCGTCATATTAAACCTTAAACCCTCCTACACATGGAGGCCACTCCGATCCACTAAATTTTGTTTAGAAAGCCTGCTGTCCTTTTCAAGTAATCTTACGATATCAACTGTGTGCCACCCAAGGCCACTGTAAATGTTTGAACAGTACAGATCTGAAAAATGCATCATGGTATAAAATACTGCGAAAACCACCCAAAAATATGACGGTGAAAGGGTTAACGTAAGAATCTTACCAGGAGTTTCACAGGCAACACCAGTGTATCCCTCCGGACACCGACACCTTCCAAGGGTACAGAATCCTCCATTGCGACAAAGAGGGTCACAGTTGAAATCTGAGGAGTGAGCAAGGAAGTAATTATCTCATGAGACACCGAGGCATATGCTGCGCTGTAATGAATTTCCCAAAATCCTGAAAAATGGGTAGCAGGTCTGGGTCTCCCTTCGATCTAGAGGACAACACCCCCTGAACCTCCTGCATGTTTAATTTTGGAGGATTTACAGACTCTCCACATCCCCACAAATAAGACACTAGAGGTTTGGACACAATACAGGCTACTTCTTTCTGTCCTTAGTAGCCACCTCTCTTCTTTCAAGAAAATTTTTAGGAAAAAAAAAAAAAAACATACCTGAAATCAGGAAAAATACTGAGAAATCACAGGCCTGCACTAACTTCTTACCACAACGCACAGGTCTCGGTCTTTATCCTGAAGTACAGATTGTGCGAAAAACTTGTATTCCCTTAACCCTAACTCCCTAGGCCCATTTGCTTACACATAACCTGAATCCTTCCTAACTCCCTAGGCCCATTTGCTTACACATAACCTGAATCCTTCCTAACTCCCTAGGCCCATTTGCTTACACATAACCTGAATCTTTCCTAACTCCCTAGGCCCATTTGCTTACACATAACCTGAATCCTTCCTAACTCCCTAGGCTCATTTGCTTACACATAACCTGAATCCTTCCTAACTCCCTAGGCCCATTTGCTTACACATAACCTGAATCCTCCAAAATCATTCAGTGGTAAAGCAAGCACATGACATGTATGCACACATGTGTTTCTAATCTGTGATACATGTACATGGCCAGGGACCCTCCCTGCATGCATGGAGCAATAAACAGTGTCCACTGACCCAAGCACTGGCCTTGCAATCACTACAACAAACATGGATGTACATGTACCATGGAAAGGCAAGTATGCCTAATAACCTCAATCCTCCAAAATCCTTCACTTTAGCAAAGAGCATGTCGCATGTAACCTCAATCCTCCAAAATCCTTCACTTTAGCAAAGAGCATGTCGCATGTAACCTCAATCCTCCAAAATCCTTCACTTTAGCAAAGAGCATGTCGCATGTAACCTCAATCCTTCAAAATCCTTCACTTTAGCAAAGAGGATTTTGGAGGATATGGGAAGGTTAGGGTTAAGGAAACCTTTACAATGATAAGAACCTACCATACAGAATAACAGTGTAGGTGTTTGTGAGAGGTCCAATGAAACAGGTGTATGTGCCCTCATCAGAGATTTGTACATCATTTATGATTAGACTAGTGGCACTTGATGAATCAGCAACGCTGGCAATGTGACGGTTGCCAATAAGATCTGAGATTAGGAAAAGAGTATTCATCAATCGTAAAAATAATAATAATTTCTACAAGTGCATTGTTCAATTAATTTATGCATTGTTCGATATTGAATGCATACATGTACATCTGTAGTGTGACACATCAGAGTGGAATCAAACATTGCAAGAGTGAATTTTTATACACTTTGGGGAACCCCTCCCCCCCAAAAATAAAAGAAAAAAAAAAAGATTTCTGGTTTATGGTTGGAGCTCGGGTTCAAATATTTTGCGTCGACGTGACTTTTGTATTTGTGAATTTGTTATTAACTCCTTGAGTATGGCGCAATATTATGGACCGTTGAACGGTTCGCCTGTATTATTTTTTACCGAGTGAGGGCAGTGCGGCCAACCAAGAAACATCTGTGGGGCCGGGGAGCACCGGCTCGAACCCGGCCGTGGATATAAGTTGCTAGTATAATTACACCGCGCTGTTCAGCCAAGCGTATAGACCAAAAAAATAAGTGGGCAAGCTAAACCAGGCATACCCTATTCATCACACACGAAGTCCCCACATTGAAATTGGAAGTGCTGTGTTCAGAAAGCTCTCGAAAGCCCAATATATTATATAACACTCTCATTCAAGAACAATATGGTTCACCAAACTGTCAGCCTTCTTGAAGATTTCTATTCAAGGCGAAATACCCAGCAAATGCAGCTGGAAAATCAATTAATTCCGTACACGTCCACCGGCCCAGTGGCATCTCCGCAAGCCGCGGCTATAGCCATCATCAGCCATACGCAAGGGGGTTAATGATGCCAATAAAATGTTGTTTGCCAACCTACCCCATAATGCACTTGTGCCCTAGTGTTTTCACCAAGTGACATATTTGTCAACGTCGTGGTAAAATTGCGTAGCAAGATATAAGCGTTTGAAGTTAGTAAAGTTTTAAAATCGCAGTTTCGATGTCATTTTAATCTAGAAGATCATTAAATTTTACTGTTAGAAAGCTGAAATCTCAAATGACACGTAAGCATATGCGTTTTGTAGAGAAAAATAACGATAAATGAGTAACATACTTATAAACCAAACCGTCACTTAGTGAAAACTGTACACGCTGTTGTCAAGTTTTCACGAAGTGACATTTCCTGTACATTAGTATAGGGGCACACGTCAACTTCGCGGAAGATATTTTTATTTTTTTTTAATTTTTTTTATTTTTTAAATTAAAAAAAAAAAATTTGTCAGTCAACCTAAACAAGGCCAGTAGCCAATAGAGTGAAAGGGGTTACATATGCGATATGTCATCAACAACTTAAGCAAGATTACATTTGTTGATGTTTTTTTTCAACTTAAATAGATCGTAAGTTGGTGGAAAGCAATCAGCTGGAAGGGCGTTCCATTGTAATGCTGTTCTAGGGAAGAAGCTATCCAAATGGAACTTACTCTTGATTTTGGGGAGTCGAAGATAGTGAGGGTGTTCACCTGCTTGTTTAGCAAAGCGAGTAACACAAGACATGTGTGGTGTGACCGTTCATGTTACTTCGTAAAAACTTAAAACATGTCTTTCGCATAAAATACATGCAGCCTACATGTATATATAGGTTATATATGGATGTGGAACACACCAACAATTCCCTTACCTGGTAGGGTGTACTCAATCTGTTGGCCATCTGGTCGTGTCCAATATGGTTGAGGATTACTGTTGCTTCCAAGAAACTCACAACTCACTTTCAGATCATCACCAATAGAGGGCGGTTTGTCAGTGTCTCGGATGATGGTAATAACAAGGTCGTCGTCAACTGAAAAAAACAATCACATTTGCATTCAAGAAGCATTGTAATATGATGTGTTCTGATGGCCAAGTCGTCAGAATGTGGGTTCGAATCCCAGCCGCGACCATGGTGCTTGTGTCCTTGAGCAAGACACTTTACCATAATTGCTTCTCTCCACCCAGGGGGTAAATGGGTACCTGTGAGGGCAGAGTTGGTTGTTGTGTTTGATTAGCCCTATATGCGCCGAAATGGCAGCAATTGAGCTGTATACTCCCCAAGGAGCTGAGATGGTTTCAGGAATGATTTATGAGCCTGATGAGCAGGGGTAATAATATAATGCGCCTTGAGCACCAGTTTGATGGATACGTGCGCTATATAAGTCCACATTATTATTATTATTATTATTATTATAATCACAAGTGAACAATTTGAATCAAATCTTATTGTTTTTATTTCTGTTTATAAATATTTCACACCCAGTTAGGATTTTTTTCTTATTTGATATTCAATACTTTGCATCTGGTTAATATAAATTGTTGACGTAGTACATACTATCAGAAGTCTATTACCTACGTGAAGTGTTCCACTTATGTACTAACTTAGTCCACATCATAGTACTCCAAGAACAATAGATTTGGCTCATTCCCGATCATGACGAATTGTTCTACAAACCGACGCACAAGGTCTCAAAAAGAAGCAGTGCAGTTTTCTTCCCGGCGTGTGAGCGAACTGTATCTCGTGTGCGCACCTTAGCGTTTATCGCATTCGCCCATTGTTCGCCACACAAAATGGTTCGCCTGCATGTATTTTAAGATTGCGTCCAGTTCTAGGAATTAGCTTTGTGCGTCAAGCACCCTATCCCATAATGCCTTACAGCAAGACCGGACAGGGTAGCAAAACCCGTAACCATGCTCGTTGTGTGTACGCGTATTTGGAGTACAATGCCATGATATGGATTACAGCAGGCTAGTACACTTCACGTAGGTAATTAATAGACTTCTGGTACTAGTAAGTTATAATCTATGATGACATACCTCGTATATTACAATAATCCCCTACGTAGTTCACTTGACATAAACAACTCCTATCGATGCAGATACCACCATTCTCACATGGTAGAAAGCAGTCTTGTACTAATAAACAAACAAACAAGTCATTCGTGATCAAAGATTGTCAGACAAATTATTACTGTATTCAGCTAGGGGTTCGGATATAAAAAAAATGGCATATTTGTTTGTAATGTGGGGAGTGGGTGGTGTGGGATTTGGTGGGGTGTAGGGAGGTTGGAGTGGGATTTGGTGGTGTGAGAAGGATGGTGTGGGGGATTTGGTGGTGTGGGGGATTGTGGGGGATTCGGTGGTGTGGGATTCGGTGGTGTGGGCTGTGGGGATGGTAGTGTGGGATTTGGTAGTGTGGGATTTGGTAGTGTGGGATTTGGTAGTGTGGGATTTGGTAGTGTGGGATTTGGTAGTGTGGGCATTTGGTAGTGTGGGGATAGTTGGTGTGGGGGATGGTGGTGGTGTGGGTGGGGGTGGGTGGTGTGGGATTTGGTGGTGTGGGGAATGGTGGTGTGGGGAATGGTGGTGTGGGGAATGGTGGTGTGGGGAATGGTGGTGTGGGGAATGGTGGTGTGGGGAATGGTGGTGTGGGGAATGGTGGTGTGGGGAATGGTGGTGTGGGGAATGGTGGTGTGGGGAATGGTGGTGTGGGGAATGGTGGTGTGGGGAATGGTGGTGTGGGGAGTGGTGGTGTGGGGAGTGGTGGTGTGGGGAGTGGTGGTGTGGGGAGTGGTGGTGTGGGGAGTGGTGGAGTGGGGAGTGGTGGAGTGGGGAGTGGTTGAGTGAGGAGTGGGATTTAGTGGTGTGGGGAATGGTGGTGTGGGGAATGGTGGAGTGGGGAGTGGGATTTAGTGGAGTGGGGAGTGCGATTTAGTGGTGTGGGGGATGGGTACACGTGGTGTGGGAGTGGGTGGTGTCTGATTTGGTGGTGTGGGGATGGGTCATGTGGGGTGTGGGGAGTGAGTGGGGTGTGGGGAGTGAGTGGGGTGGGTGGGGTGGGGGATGATGGAAGAAATGGGTACATGTGAAAGGTACATAATGAAGCGGAATGTACAAGGGGGTGGAAGGAATTGATGAGTGGGAAGAATGGGTGCATGAGTTGAACTGATGGAACAGAAAGTTAAATTAATCACCAACAAACACACTTGATAGTAATAATATGTTTCCTTGAATGATAAAAGTGCTTGAATAAAAACCTTTTTGTTGGCAGAATTCTCCACTGAATCCTGATTGACAGAGACATTCACCATTCACACACAGCCCATTATTTTCACATGGTCTACTACATCCAACAGTTGCTGTAATTCATAGAGAAGAACATTAATCTAGTTAGTACAGTCTGACCTACTATTTGGCCAAAAACAAAAAGTCCCCTGTTTCTGGGGCAAGAAGCTAAGTACTTCCACATTTTTATGGTAAAAATCATCAGAATTCTAACACTACATTACCTTTTTAGAAAGGCTATCATACTGTTACAGGATTAGGACTCACAAAAGACAGATTAGGAGGCCAGGTAGCCTGGGCCTTGCTGGACTTCTCAAACGCTTGGCTGTACCATGACTTTGGCCTTTCCTCCCTTAATTTGAGTATGTTATTACATAACTCTCTTAAAATGGGGAGAGGTCAATTGATGAGATCGTCTTTAAATTATTTTCAATTTTAATTTTGTTTACCAAATGTACATGTATATGACTGTAGTAACCTGAGGATTCAGTATTTCGTTATAGCGCCCTCAATTGTTATGTCTGTGTTAGTTCTAAAGATGGCTTCCATCCAGTCAGTTATACATGTATATCAGAATAAATCCATTGTTGTATTCCCCAAATAAGTTATGTTCCCTGTTATTCCTGTAGTTATAACAATGTTACATTGCTGCTATGTTAACATTGAAATAAAAGTCAGTGAAAAATGACCTCTGTTTACTGATTTTGACCTCTATAGCAACTTGCCACTAAAGTGTAGCTAGAGTAGGAGGGTGAGGGTCAGATTGGCATATTCACATTATGCATATTACAGCCCTCTAGTGGTGTAATGCACTTCTGTTCCAAGTCCGGGGGATTTCCTGGCACCATTTTGTATACGTACAAATGTATAAAGCATTATCGATTCAGTTCTATCACTTGAATGATGAAAGAGACAGTATCGTCAAGATCAACAGGGCATGGAATCAAAGTGCTAGTTTTAGATTAACTCAATGACTGAAAACAATACCCCACATGATAAGGTCATATTACCGTTGCTGCTGCATAATATACAATGTAGAACAATCAGATAAATCAAGGATGGTTTTACAAATATTGTCTATTTACCTGGTGTTTCGCAGTTGTTACCAGTGAAACCGGTCACACACAAACAGAGTCCAGAAACACATATACCACCATTCAAGCAAGGTCCGTCACATTTTAAGCTCACTGTAAAGAAATTTTAAAAAGGTTTTTTTTTTTTTGTAAATCCAAAACCAAATAGTACATTTATTGATTTATCATCTATCTGTTTTAACTAGTCTACTCTAGCTGTCATCAGTCTCCTGGCGATGGCTACAGCACACTAGTTGGAGCACACTAGTTGGAGCACACTAGTTGAAACGTTGAGAACAAACCAACCGGCTCTTCTCAGAGCCATCACTTCTTCCAAAAAGAGATTAATACATGGTGTACCCGAAATAACTATACAATCAACAATATCTATCTCCACCATGCAGAGTACAAATCCTACAACAATTCTCCTAAAGAAGAACAAAACAAAGTAATTGAAATGTCAAGCTTAAAGGGGCAGTATCGTCACAATCAGAGCAGACTTTCAAGAGGGCATGGAATCAGTGTCCTAGTTTAAGATGAACACAGTGACTGATAATTACTGGCTCTATGCTGCAGCAACAGTAACATGACTTTATCATGTGGGATATTATTTTCAGTCACCGAGTTAATCTAAAACTAGCACTCTGATTCCATGCCCTGTTGATCGTGACAATATTGTCCCTTTAAACATATAAACTCATATCACTCAAGCAATATTGCTTTCAAATAGTTTCACTGCAAAACCTATTATTTTTAAATGGATTCATTACTTTAATATTAAAATAGCCCCAGTGACGTATTAAAGATTCTGTTAGTGCTGGCAAAATATAATAATGGATTCTTATAGACCATGTGACTTATTTACACTTTGCATGACCTTTAGAGTACCAGGGTGATTTCCCGCCAGGCAAAAGTGTATGTGTTTCTATGCAGAGTTTGTACATTTTGTACAAACTCATCAATTTTTTTTAAAATTTTCAGATGAATAAGAATTGATATGTACAAAATGTAATATCAGGGACTTATTAAAAAATTAATCAAATTAAGAATTTTTCTGCTGATATCTCATAATATCAGATTTGATGGTTTCTTGTCATAGACCAGTGTACATTTGTTGGTTTCTTGTCATAGACCAGTGTACATTTGATGGTTTCTTGTCATAGACCAGTGTACATTTGATGGTTTCTTGTCACAGACCAGTGTGCATTTGTTGGTTTCTTGTCATAGACCAGTGTGCATTTGATGGTTTCTTGTCATAGACCAGTGTACATTTGATGGTTTCTTGTCATAGACCAGTGTACATTTGATGGTTTCTTGTCACAGACCAGTGTGCATTTGATGGTTTCTTGTCATAGACCAGTGTACATTTGATGGTTTCTTGTCACAGACCAGTGTACATTTGATGGTTTCTTGTCATAGACCAGTGTACATTTGATGGTTTCTTGTCATAGACCAGTGTACATTTGATGGTTTCTTGTCATAGACCAGTGTACATTTGATGGTTTCTTGTCATAGACCAGTGTACATTTGATGGTTTCTTGTCACAGACCAGTGTACATTTGATGGTTTCTTGTCATAGACCAGTGTACATTTGTTGGTTTCTTGTCACAGACCAGTGTACATTTGATGGTTTCTTGTCATAGACCAGTGTACATTTGATGGTTTCTAGTCATAGACCAGTGTACATTTGTTGGTTTCTTGTCACAGACCAGTGTACATTTGATGGTTTCTTGTCACAGACCAGTGTACATTTGATGGTTTCTTGTCATAGACCAGTGTACATTTGATGGTTTCTTGTCACAGACCAGTGTACATTTGTTGGTTTCTTGTCATAGACCAGTGTGCATTTGATGGTTTGTTGTCATAGACCAGTGTACATTTGATGGTTTCTTGTCATAGACCAGTGTACATTTGATGGTTTGTTGTCATAGACCAGTGTACATTTGATGGTTTCTTGTCACAGACCAGTGTACATTTGTTGGTTTCTTGTCATAGACCAGTGTGCATTTGATGGTTTGTTGTCATAGACCAGTGTACATTTGATGGTTTCTTGTCATAGACCAGTGTGCATTTGATGGTTTGTTGTCACAGACCAGTGTACATTTGATGGTTTTTTGTCACAGACCAGTGTACATTTGATGGTTTCTTGTCACAGACCAGTGTACATTTGATGGTTTCTAGTCATAGACCAGTGTACATTTGTTGGTTTCTTGTCATAGACCAGTGTACATTTGATGGTTTCTTGTCACAGACCAGTGTACATTTGATGGTTTCTTGTCACAGACCAGTGTACATTTGATGGTTTCTTGTCACAGACCAGTGTACATTTGATGGTTTCTTGTCACAGACCAGTGTACATTTGATGGTTTCTTGTCACAGACCAGTGTACATTTGATGGTTTCTTGTCATAGACCAGTGTACATTTGATGGTTTCTTGTCACAGACCAGTGTACATTTGTTGGTTTCTTGTCATAGACCAGTGTACATTTGATGGTTTCTTGTCATAGACCAGTGTACATTTGATGGTTTCTTGTCACAGACCAGTGTACATTTGATGGTTTCTTGTCACAGACCAGTGTACATTTGATGGTTTCTAGTCATAGACCAGTGTACATTTGTTGGTTTCTTGTCACAGACCAGTGTACATTTGATGGTTTCTTGTCACAGACCAGTGTACATTTGATGGTTTCTTGTCATAGACCAGTGTACATTTGATGGTTTCTAGTCATAGACCAGTGTACATTTGATGGTTTCTTGTCATAGACCAGTGTGCATTTGATGGTTTCTTGTCATAGACCAGTGTACATTTGATGGTTTCTTGTCATAGACCAGTGTACATTTGATGGTTTCTTGTCACAGACCAGTGTACATTTGATGGTTTCTTGTCATAGACCAGTGTACATTTGATGGTTTCTTGTCACAGACCAGTGTGCATTTGATGGTTTCTTGTCACAGACCAGTGTACATTTGATGGTTTCTTGTCATAGACCAGTGTACATTTGATGGTTTCTTGTCATAGACCAGTGTACATTTGATGGTTTCTTGTCATAGACCAGTGTACATTTGATGGTTTCTTGTCATAGACCAGTGTACATTTGATGGTTTCTTGTCACAGACCAGTGTACATTTGTTGGTTTCTTGTCACAGACCAGTGTACATTTGATGGTTTCTTGTCATAGACCAGTGTACATTTGATGGTTTCTAGTCATAGACCAGTGTACATTTGTTGGTTTCTTGTCACAGACCAGTGTACATTTGATGGTTTCTTGTCACAGACCAGTGTACATTTGATGGTTTCTTGTCATAGACCAGTGTACATTTGATGGTTTCTAGTCATAGACCAGTGTACATTTGATGGTTTCTTGTCATAGACCAGTGTGCATTTGATGGTTTCTTGTCATAGACCAGTGTACATTTGATGGTTTCTTGTCATAGACCAGTGTACATTTGATGGTTTCTTGTCACAGACCAGTGTACATTTGATGGTTTCTTGTCATAGACCAGTGTACATTTGATGGTTTCTTGTCACAGACCAGTGTGCATTTGATGGTTTCTTGTCACAGACCAGTGTACATTTGATGGTTTCTTGTCATAGACCAGTGTACATTTGATGGTTTCTTGTCATAGACCAGTGTACATTTGATGGTTTCTTGTCATAGACCAGTGTACATTTGATGGTTTCTTGTCATAGACCAGTGTACATTTGATGGTTTCTTGTCACAGACCAGTGTACATTTGTTGGTTTCTTGTCACAGACCAGTGTACATTTGATGGTTTCTTGTCATAGACCAGTGTACATTTGATGGTTTCTAGTCATAGACCAGTGTACATTTGTTGGTTTCTTGTCACAGACCAGTGTACATTTGATGGTTTCTTGTCACAGACCAGTGTACATTTGATGGTTTCTTGTCATAGACCAGTGTACATTTGATGGTTTCTTGTCACAGACCAGTGTACATTTGATGGTTTCTTGTCATAGACCAGTGTACATTTGATGGTTTCTAGTCATAGACCAGTGTACATTTGATGGTTTCTTGTCATAGACCAGTGTACATTTGATGGTTTCTTGTCATAGACCAGTGTACATTTGATGGTTTCTTGTCACAGACCAGTGTACATTTGATGGTTTCTTGTCATAGAACCAGTGTACATTTGATGGTTTCTTGTCATAGACCAGTGTACATTTGATGGTTTCTTGTCATAGACCAGTGTACATTTGATGGTTTCTTGTCATAGACCAGTGTACATTTGATGGTTTCTTGTCATAGACCAGTGTACATTTGATGGTTTCTTGTCATAGACCAGTGTACATTTGATGGTTTCTAGTCATAGACCAGTGTACATTTGATGGTTTCTTGTCATAGACCAGTGTACATTTGTTGGTTTCTTGTCACAGACCAGTGTACATTTGATGGTTTCTTGTCATAGACCAGTGTACATTTGATGGTTTCTTGTCATAGACCAGTGTACATTTGATGGTTTCTTGTCATAGACCAGTGTACATTTGATGGTTTCTTGTCACAGACCAGTGTACATTTGTTGGTTTCTTGTCATAGACCAGTGTACATTTGATGGTTTCTTGTCATAGACCAGTGTACATTTGATGGTTTCTTGTCATAGACCAGTGTACATTTGATGGTTTCTTGTCACAGACCAGTGTACATTTGATGGTTTCTTGTCATAGACCAGTGTACATTTGATGGTTTCTTGTCATAGACCAGTGTACATTTGATGGTTTCTTGTCATAGACCAGTGTACATTTGATGGTTTCTTGTCATATACCAGTGTACATTTGATGGTTTCTTGTCACAGACCAGTGTACATTTGATGGTTTCTTGTCACAGACCAGTGTACATTTGATGGTTTCTTGTCATAGACCAGTGTACATTTGATGGTTTCTTGTCACAGACCAGTGTGCATTTGATGGTTTCTTGTCATAGACCAGTGTACATTTGATGGTTTCTAGTCATAGACCAGTGTACATTTGATGGTTTCTTGTCATAGACCAGTGTACATTTGATGGTTTCTTGTCACAGACCAGTGTACATTTGATGGTTTCTTGTCATAGACCAGTGTACATTTGATGGTTTCTTGTCATAGACCAGTGTACATTTGATGGTTTCTTGTCATAGACCAGTGTACATTTGATGGTTTCTTGTCACAGACCAGTGTACATTTGATGGTTTCTTGTCATAGACCAGTGTACATTTGATGGTTTCTTGTCATAGACCAGTGTACATTTGATGGTTTCTTGTCATAGACCAGTGTATATTTTGTGCCCGGCACAGTTTAACCTAAACCTTTTGGGCTCTTTTGTAAATATGTGATGTCAAAGAAAGTCATCTTCACCCCAATGTGATGTTCAATATAATGGTGTTCTTACCTGGTGTGTCACAGAAGATACCGGTGTAATCTTCCGTGCAGCGACATCCATCCATACTACAGCTACCACCATTCTGACAAATTGGGCTGCATTCCGGCTCTTAATGATAAAAAAAAATTAAATAACAATTTCAATAAAGCATTACCGAAATTTCAGTTTTAGCGCTAAAACCATGTGTTTATCTGAACTATCAGGGTTCTGAAAAGAACCTTTTCTGGCAACTCGTATCTCAACTATCGATAACTGAGACAATGGTTCATGGAAAACCAAAATCAGGCAACTCGTTTCTCAACTATCGCCACCCAACAAACAGTAGATAACTGTCCTTCTACATTAGTTAATTGGCCAAGTACAAGCCGGAATAGTGAGAACGTGAGGTAAGTGAGAACATGGCTCAGGGAAAACCATATGGTCTTCTTTACATTTCAATTAGTATGCTCTAATCACCGTCAGTTTTAAAATTAGGTGTCACCTTTATAAAAACACAAATTCCTGAAGTAATGATGTCATCTTAAGAAAATCAATGAACCATTTTTTAAGTGTTGCATCATAGAACAAAACTGAAACAAAGAAATATACAACTCAAAACAATTTAGGGAACACCGGATGTTACTGCAAGAGGTGGTCACACCCGTTATTGAAATGTTCCATGAACCGGGATTTTCATTTGCAACCCCCTCTCTCTTTCAGTAGTCATGTCATGAAATGTGTAATCACTACATGCATCCTTTATCATCTGTTTCATTGTGCAGTTGTTTCTCATCAATTCTGTGAAACATTGTGTTTATCTGAAATAAATGATCTTGCTTTAACTGAGATTATTCCAGTGTTCCCTAAAATTGTTTTGAGTAGTATATAACCAGCTGCAAACGTGTTATCACACTTTAATACTCTGTTGGTAATTTCACAGGGCCAATTTCAATGAGCTGCTAAGCTGAAAATTATGCTAAGCAAATATAAAACAGACTACCAGGCAAAATGCATACATTTTATATGAAAGCTTGGTTGGTAATCAAAGAAATTCCGCTTAGCAAATTTTGTTGGTAAGCAATTTTATCTTCCCAGAGCATCCTGTACGAAATGTTGAGTTGTTAAATCACTGGTTCTTCTCAGAACAATCACATTCTTGTTAGAGAATTTACATGGTGCTCGGTAATTTTACTTCCTCTCGAATCCTGTGAAAAATCTTTAAGGCCCCCAAAAAAGTCTCCGGTTTCTGGTCACCACGCACGTCGCCTCAGACCTGTGTTTCTTTCTTTTTTTTGCTATAAAACGATGTCCAATTGCAGCCAAAATTGCTGGATCGATTGGAATTCTGCCATGCCGTGCTGTGTTTTAAACGACTTTTGCACAAAGGGGTATGCCAAGTTTGTGAGGCCTCTCTTAGCCACCATACGTTCTATAATGGGAAATTTGGTCCTCGCGTATACATGTATCACATATTTCCCTGTTGGCAAAAGAAAAAAAAGATTTAAAAAAAAAAAAAAGCGCATCACCGCACCGATTTTGAAGCCGACTGATAACCAGAAACTGGAGACTTTTTTGGGGGGCCTAAATCTGTCTTTACTGTATGATATCTTACCTATGACACTGACATGAAATGTATTTATGATGACTCCTACATTACAGGTGTACGTCCCAGCATCCGAAGGCTGCACGTTTTTGATAACTAACTGGTTCATAGTTAAGTTTAGATTCTGTGTGTATACTCGATCAGTTCCATCTAAATCAAACAAAAGAAATACAATGTCTGTTGGAACCACATTGTTGTAATCAAACATTAACCCTAACCCCCTAGGTATTCTGGCTAGGAACCTTCCTGAATCCTCCAAAATCCAGTGCACTTTTGGAAACATGCCCTCATCTTCAAAATGCACCATGCATTTTCGTTGATCTTTCATATTTAGCACTTATGGCCTGTACTTCTTGCCAGGTAGTAATTTTTTGTCCCATTTTATCATTTTCCAATAGTGCCGAGTTTTTCCCCAAAAATTGCCCCTTGGAGGATTTTGCAGGATGTGGGGTAGTTAGGGTTAAAAGAAATCATTTCTAAATATAGACATAAGACACAGGCAGATGTAGAGTTTCAGAGGAAGAGCCAATTAGGAAATTATATTATGGCTCAACTACTCCACAAAAATGTTACATACACTGCTGCTAAAAATGATTTTTTGTTCTTGTTTTTTTTTTTCATTATTTTTTTTTTGGGGGGAGGAAGTGGGAAGAATATGAAACCCTATGTTATCATAAAAAGGACTGATGTGCCAATCCAACTGTGGGCCTTTATTGGATCTGAGTGGATTTCAAAACCAGGTTCACTTCGCAAAAGGGAAGGAAAGTACCACACTTTGTTGCGGTCACAGCCTACAGAGGGCGCTATACACTCTAAGTAGTGGCTATCACAGGGCTCATGTAAAAGGGAGTTTTAGCATATGTCCAGTCCGCGCATGCTATTATCTCCATTCAAGGGTTAACGGTTACAAGGGAAACGTTTCCACGTTTCCACTGGAAAACGGTAGATCAAAAACTCATTTTTCAGATTGAAAAACACGTCATACTAAATGGTAAATTCAGTAAGGTTATCCAAAAAAGTATAAATTTTGGAAGGTTTGCCACAGAATAGAAGGAAGTGGAAAGCATTTTCAGTAAAATCACTTTATTTAACAGGACAATATCGTCACGATCAGAGCAGACTTTCAACAGGGCATGGAATCAGTGTCCTAGTTTAAGACGAACACAGTGACTGAAAATAACTGGCTCATTTATGCAGCAGCAACGGTAATATGACCTTATCATGTGGGGTATTGTTTTCAGTCATTGAGTTAATCTAAAACTAGCACTCCGATTCCATGCCCTGTTGATCTTGATGATACTGTCTCTTTCATCATTCAAGTGATAGAAATGAATCGATAATGCTTTATACATTTGTACGTATACAAAATGGTGCCAGGAAATGCCCTGAACTTGAAACAGAAGTGCATTACACCACGGCTATAATATGCATAACGTGAATATGCCAATCTGACCCTAACCCTCCTACTCTAGCTACACTTTAGTGGCACTTGCTATAGAGGTCAAAATCAGTCAATTGCCCGTTTTGACTGTTGACACAAATATGCACACAGGGACATTTTGACTGGTTTTTACTGTCATTGTCATTACAATGCTTTTACCAGTCAAAAACGGTTGACTCATTTTAACCTGTAAAATGTACTTACTACACGTAAGGTTTGACAGTGTTTGACTTTTAAGTGCACTAGATATACCTTGGCAAGTATATCAACATTTTGACTGATTTTGACCCTTGTAGTCATAGAATGGTTAATTACACTATGAAAATATTAACCCTCCTACTATAGCTGCACTTTAGTGGCAAGTAGCTACAGTGGTCAAAACCAGTCAACTGCCTGTTTTGACTGTTGACCCAAATGTGCACACAGGGGCATTTTTGACTGGTTTTACTGTCATTTTGACCACCCTGAACAATACCAGACAATGCTTTTACCACTCAAAAATGGTTGACTCATTTTGACCTGTAAAATGTACTTATTACTACACGTAAGGTTTGACAGTGTTTGACTTTTAAGTGCACTAGATATACCTTGGCAAGTATCAACATTTTGACTGATTTTGACCCTTGCAGTCACAAAAGGGTTAATGCATAAAGTTGGTGATATCCCCATTTGAATAACATAAAGTACCTGCACGCATTGCAATGCGATGATTACTAGGGTCAGACCACCAGGGACGGGACGTCCTCTGACCTCCAATGAACTCACAAGTCACTCTCAGCTCATCTCCTATCATTGGCGGTGTTTTCGGGTTTGAGATGATGTACAAGAAGTACCCATCGCCAACTAATAAAAACCAAAATGTCAGTTATTAATTTTATACAAATAAAGATTATTTAACCATGAAAGAAACGCAGAGATCTGAGAAAGATTATATGAATGATATTGGTCCAGTCACAAGGGGTAATATTGTAAAACGCATTGGGACATTATGTGCAATGCGGTAAATAATAATGAAATGTTATTATGTGAAGAAAAAAAACTGAAGTTTGATATGTTGGTAAAACTTGTAGCTGAAGAGGATAAGTAAAACTAATTGCGGTGACACCATGTGAAATTCTCAATTTAGTAGTAATTAGTTCTGAAAAGAACTGGAAGTTACAACTCGACATTTCAATCAGTATGCTCTGATCGTCTCCTGAAGACGATCAGAGCATACTGATCGAAACATTGAGTTGTAACCTCCAGTTTGATATGTTCATATAAGTGCCCACAACAAAATGGGCCAAATTTTATTTATCAAAATTTAAATCTTGAACAAGTTTAGATTATTCTACCATGCACAAATGGATACATATCACAGACTTTTTCTGTCAATTCCAAGCAGACTTGTGCTTGAGTTCGCAGTGTCGAATCTGGAATCTGAGTCCAAGTCACGAGTCAGGAAGATCAAGTCTGAGTCACAAAGGTCAAGTGTGACTCAGAAAGGTCGAGTCCAAGTCATTAAGGTCGAGTCCGAATCAAGAGTCCTTTGTTATATTGGTGTTACCTTTAACATTGCATGATGGATAAGTGAATCCGATTGGACAACGACATCTACCATTGCGACATGTTCCTCCATTCTGACATGGTGATTGACATTCAGGTACTGTCAGTGAATAAAATATATGTTTAGTTGAAATTGGAAAGGACAGTGTGGCTTGTATGCAATATATGTTGGTTTAATACATATTGGAACTTGTGGATGAGAGTGGCTTCCATGTGTTGGAGGGTTAACTTACCTGGTAAGTAGACTTCACAGAATCTACCAATGTATCTCTCTGGACATAGACAGAGTCCTTCTATACACTGACCGCCGTTTTCACATGGAATATCACAATCTGTAACTACACAAAGATTTCAGAAAAAACAATATACTGAATCTAAGATCATATTTCTTTCTAATTAACCCTAACCTTCCCAAATCCTCCAAAATCCTCTTTGCCAAAGTGAAGGATTTTGAAGGATTGAGGTTACATGCTACATGCTCTTTGCTAAAGTGAAGGATTTTGGACGATTGAGGTTATTATATTTTTTAGGCATACTTGCCTTTCCATGGTACATGTACATCCATGTTTGTTGTAGTGATTGCAAGGTCAGTGCTTGAGTCAGTGGACACTATTTATTGCTCCATGCATGCAGGGAGGGTCCCTGGCCATGTACATGTATCACAGATTAGAAACACATGTGTGCATACATGTCATGTGCTTGCTTTTCTTGCTTGCTTGTTACAATATGTACGGAAATGAATTTGATGGGTTGTACAATAAATTCATTTTGGTACTTTGATTATTAAACCAAGCTTCTCAAAAAAAAATTCTGAAATAATGTATCTCATTTTGAAATAATTGTTTTACTTTTTAAAAGGAAATTATCAAATGTTCAAACGAAAACCTCCGGAAATTGTAGGTAAAACACGAGGTAGGGCTTTGTAGGGGGATGATTTCACCCCGCCTTGTTCACCAAATCCCTACTGAATCCGCACAGCTAACAATCTGGCCATGAATCCTGGCCGCAACCATGGTGCTTGTGTCCTTGAGCAAGACACTTAACTATAATTGCTTCTCTTCACCCGGGAGTATAAATGGGGACCTTTGAGGGCAGAGATAGTAATTGTGTTTAATTAAGCTCATTGTGATACATTTGGCAGCAAGGGCTGCATACTCCCCAGGGAGTTGAGATGGTTCTAGGAATGATATAACTGGCCCGATGACAGGGGTAATAATGTTCCTGCGCCATGAGCGTCAAACTTGGAAGATACAGGCCTCCCATTGCCTAATCTACCAAATAGTTTTTTAAATAGGTTTTTTAAGCAAAATATAGTGTTTTTTTTAGGGAAATAGAAGGTTCCCATTTTGAAATATAGGTTTTTATAGGTTTCGCTGAAAGGCCCGTGGATACCAGCATAATATAAGTGTCCATTATTGTTATTACTATTATTGACCTCTTTAACTGTAAAACCATGAGCTAGCAATATAATTACATTCGAATGCTTCTCTTTACTGAGACAAGAATCCATTTAATACGTTTTGGCAAGACACCTACCTCCAATGACAAATATGTAGGTATTGGTGTGTATTCCAACCAGACATGTATAAACTCCTTCATCACTGGATGTTATACCATTGATATTTAGTACAGTCTTTCCTGTGAGTGGTGTATCAACATTGATATGTTGCGATCCGCCTGTTGTAATAAATAAAAATCACAGGTTAAAAAAAATAATGCACTTACGAAGAACTGCAATAATCCATATTCATCAATGCTTAAGACAGTTTAGACAATCTGATTGGACAAAACGTAATCACGTGAGGGTGTATTAACGGATGGTATAGACTGGCTTGTCAAAATCAGAGCACCGCGTATGTGATGGATGTTCGCCAAATGTTTTGTGAGACACGCGGCACAGATTTCAACCAATCCGATTGACGAAGATTGGCATCACGCACGTAACTCATGTACTTTGGTTTTCGCATGTCCTTAAAATGTGAATTTGCCCATTTTTATTTGGCTTTATTCAACAAATATTAAATTGTTTGAACATTTTGGAAACGAAATTGATGCGGGCATTTATGAATGAGAATAACAGTTTGATGCTTGGGTGTGGTCACAGGCAATGAAGGCTCAGTCCTTATCACCCGTGACCATGCCCAAAACCGGACGTTAACCTGCGGTAAGTAGCCCACGACAAACTCTTATTCCCTTAACCATGGTGCAGCCATTTTGTTCCTCCATTTAAATCCATGGGACCAAACCGAGGCTGGAAGGAAAATAGACTGGTGCCTTGTATTTATTGAGAATCAGCACTGTGTAATCGTATTTGCATACAGGGAAACAGACAGAGATGGCCACACCGTCTCAAAGGTCTGTCAATGACAGCGGATTTAGACAACACCTGCAGAGGCGGACCACAGTCTTATCCTGAAAAAGTTGTTTTTATCAGCCATTTATTTTAATTCCAAAAATTACAGTGGGAACATTTCTCCTCGGTAACTTCTCCTTGGGTGTGGCACAAGTAATTAGCCACTCCCACACAACCTACCTTCTGTTAGTGATGGGATGGTGAAGCCACTTGGATTGATCCACATTGGTGGAGGGAAAACACCATCTCCCTGTACCTCACAGACTATGCGCACATCATTATCTAAGATGGGTACTTTATCATCAATGGTTACCACGGTGATGTTATACATGCTACCGACTGGGAAAAATAATTAAATCAAGAATAAAACACAAAATCCTACTGCAGAATCTCCTCCATAAACACACCAAATAACAAATCAGTGTCATTAATAAGATTTATTTGGGTAGTGGGCCCCCTGCACCTCCTGGATGTTTAATTGTGGAGGATTGACAGACCCTCCACATCCCCACAAACAAGAAACTAGAGGTTTGGACACAATACAGGCTACTTTGTTCTTTCCTTGGTGGCTACTTCTCTTCTCTCAAGAAAATTTGAAGGCAAAGGGAAATTTGTAAAAAAAATCCTGAAATCGGGAAAAAATCCTGAGAAAATACACATCTGCAATAGGGATGGAGCATTTCTATGGAGTGCGTAATTCCATAATGTGTCCGCTGATGGAGAGGGGAGGTGGGGAGGGTCTTGGAAAACCTAGAAAGGGGATTCGAACCCATGATCTCCTCTTCCTAAGCCTATGAGACTTCCCTCTGAATGAACATTACCAAAGATCTGGCAGAGTTCTCCAAGGTACCCTTCTTGACAGAAACATTGCTGGTTGACACAGAGACCATCGTTACCACAGGGTAGGTCACACTCACTACCTGGAACTGTAACAGAATATCAAATGCATCGGCAAAGACACAAAGTTAAAGGGTCGGTATCACCACGATCAGAGCAGACTTTCAACAGGGCATGGAATCGGTGTCCTAGTTTAAGATGAACACAGTGACTGAAAATTACTAGCTCTTTTGTGACTGCCTCTGGCCAAATGCTAAACTTCTGATGTAGAGTATAAATATGCAAACTGAATAAGAAACTTGAACATAAATATGCAATTTGAAGATAAATATGCAAACTGTACAATATATGCAAATTTTGCATGAATATGCAAATATGGCATGAATATGCAAATTTGGCATGAATATGCAAATTTCACATGAAATGTATTGATGGGGCTGTTTCAGGGGCTGTTGTGCTATAAGCGAATCTTATAAGCAGTTCTTGACAAAGCGAAGGATATCAACAATAATAGGTAAGCAGTCATCAAAGTTAACTTTGTATGTGTTTGAAGACTGCCCTCTAGTGACAACTAAACTGAGGTAAAATTAAACATGTTGATTTATATACATACAAGTATGTTGTGTTCCTTCTGCAAAAAGTATATTTATAAAATATAGGTTTTATACGGTATTATGCAAATAAAAAGGTTTAACCAATAATAATAATAATAATAAAGATTTTTAGCGCGCACATAACAAATGCAGTGGACAGATGTTTATTTGACCGAGGAAAGCGTTTAGGGAGAAGGGCCAAAATTGTCTTACAGCCAAGCCTTTGAGAAGCCTGGCCAGGCCCTGTCTTTGCCCAGGTCTATGGGACTACATGTATATAATCCCTAAGTTGAGCACAAACAGCCTTTACTAATCTCAAATAGCTCTTATTGTTAACACAGACTTGACTGACACCTCAGCTGTCTTTTGTTCACAACTGCAGCCATTATAATGAGCTCTACTTGGCTGGGCTAGGCCCACCAGAAGCCCAGATTATGTTGATTGGCAGGTACTGTATTGTTACAGGATTAGGACTCACAAAAGGCAATTAGGAGGCCAAGTAGCCTAGGCCTGGCCAGGCTTCTCAAAGGCTTGACTGTACCATGACTTTGGCCCTCCTTCCTTAATTGTCAAAGATTATTACCTTGATTCTGGCAGTAGTCTCCGTCCAGACCATAGGGGCAAAGACACATACCATTGATACAGGCACTACCATACATGCATGTACGGTCACATCGAGCATCTGAAACATAATCAGTTAAGTATCCGGTAAGCATGACTGTTATAACATAGATATTATGTCATTATTTATTTCCTGCTGAAACTAAGAATCGTAGGAACAATTATTCAGCAGACTCGTAGGCCGAGGGGGTTTAAACATACCCCCTACCCAAGACAACCAAGACCTCCAAAACACAACCCTCCTGTTTTTAACCTAATCAATGGGCCACTTCCATATTGATTTTAAGAAAATATAATAATATTCAAATATTTATGATAATTATGATCATTTAAGTACAATACATTTTCATTTGTTTTTAAATATGCAAATATGCAAATGTTGACATGAATATAATATACAAAAACATAAACATTTTGTTATGAATATGCATATACATGTATATAATATGAATATTTACAATGAAACAAAATAATGAGCGTACCAAATACAGTGACATTGATTCCGGCTTCCACAGGTCCAGCTACACATTTATACATTCCCTGGTCTCGCTCATTGAGATTGTTTATCACAAGTCTGATGGCTGTATTGTCTAGAATCACACTGAAGACTCCATCTGTACTCTCTGAATGAAAAAACAAAAAAGATCAAATAAAAAATAGTTGTGTTTCTGGTAACACTGAACAGGAAAAATACAGTAGGTACATTGCAGGTGGATAATCCGTGTTTAATCCTTATTGGTTAAATGACCACGCTGAGTAAAGATGGTTAACTTAAATTTTTATGGCCATTGCATGCTTTACCAATTAAATTAATTGGGTCAGTGATCACAAACAAATTGATTCCAACTGATCAGATCCAATTATTTTAATTTGTTTCAATACAACAATAATCTGCATATGAGATAGGGTGAGCAAAATACAGACTGCAGAATGTGATTCAATTGTGTCCTTTGAAACTGTTTCTTCTATTTGTTTTACCCTGATCAATGCAACAACATCCATCAGTTGTCCAAGTGCGTAGCTGCCCTAACCCCCTTCAATAACTGGCCAGACACCCTGCTCAACGCAACAACATCCATCAGTTGTCCAAGTGTGAAGCTGCCCTAACCCTCTTCAATAACTGGCTAGACACCCTGCTCAGTGCAACAACATCCATCAGTTGTCCAAGTGTGAAGCTGCCCTAACCCCCTTCAATAACTGGCTAGACACCCTGCTCAATGCAGCAACATCCATCAGTTGTCCTAGTGTGAAGCTGCCCTAACCCCCTTCAATAACTGGCTAGACACCCTGCTCATTGCAACAACATCCATCAGTTGTCCAAGTGTCAAGCTGCCCTAACCCCCTTCAATAACTGGCTAGACACCCTGCTCAATGCAACAACATCCATCAGTTGTCCAAGTGTGAAGCTGCCCTAACCCCCTTCAATAACTGGCTAGACACCCTGCTCAATGCAACAACATCCATCAGTTGTCAAAGTGTGAAGCTGCCCTAACCCCCTTCAATAACTGGCTAGACACCCTGCTCAATGCAGCAACATCCATCAGTTGTCCAAGTGTGAAGCTGCCCTAACCCCCTTCAATAACTGGCTAGACACCCTGCTCAATGCAACAACATCCATCAGTTGTCAAAGTGTGAAGCTGCCCTAACCCCCTTCAATAACTGGCTAGACACCCTGCTCAATGCAACAACATCCATCAGTTGTCAAAGTGTGAAGCTGCCCTAACCCCCTTCAATAACTGGCTAGACACCCTGCTCAATGCAACAACATCCATCAGTTGTCCAAGTGTCAAGCTGCCCTAAAAAACAGCCTTAAATAACTGGCTAGACACCCTGCTCAATGCAACAACATCCATCAGTTGTCCAAGTGTCAAGCTGCCCTAACCCCCTTCAATAACTGGCTAGACACCCTGCTCAATGCAACAACATCCATCAGTTGTCAAAGTGTGAAGCTGCCCTAACCCCCTTCAATAACTGGCTAGACACCCTGCTCAATGCAACAACATCCATCAGTTGTCCAAGTGTCAAGCTGCCCTAACCCCCTTCAATAACTGGCTAGACACCCTGCTCAATGCAACAACATCCATCAGTTGTCAAAGTGTGAAGCTGCCCTAACCCCCTTCAATAACTGGCTAGACACCCTGCTCAATGCAACAACATCCATCAGTTGTCAAAGTGTGAAGCTGCCCTAACCCCCTTCAATAACTGGCTAGACACCCTGCTCAATGCAGCAACATCCATCAGTTGTCCTAGTGTGAAGCTGCCCTAACCCCCTTCAATAACTGGCTCAGACACCCTGCTCAATGCAACAACATCCATCAGTTGTCCAAGTGTGAAGCTGCCCTAACCCCCTTCAATAACTGGCTAGACACCCTGCTCAATGCAACAACATCCATCAGTTGTCCAAGTGTCAAGCTGCCCTAACCCCTTCAATAACTGGCTAGACACCCTGCTCAATGCAACAACATCCATCAGTTGTCCAAGTGTCGTTGCCCTAACCCCTTCAATAACTGGCTAGACACCCTGCTCAATGCAACAACATCCATCAGTTGTCCAAGTGTCAAGCTGCCCTAACCCCCTTCAATAACTGGCTAGACACCCTGCTCAATGCAACAACATCCATCAGTTGTCCAAGTGTCAAGCTGCCCTAACCCCCTTCAATAACTGGCTAGACACCCTGCTCAATGCAACAACATCCATCAGTTGTCCAAGTGTGAAGCTGCCCTAACCCCCTTCAATAACTGGCTAGACACCCTGCTCAATGCAACAACATCCATCAGTTGTCAAAGTGTCAAGCTGCCCTAACCCCCTTCAATAACTGGCTAGACACCCTGCTCAATGCAACAACATCCATCAGTTGTCCAAGTGTCAAGTTGTCCAAGTGTCAAGCTGCCCTAACCCCCTTCAATAACTGGCTAGACACCCTGCTCAATGCAACAACATCCATCAGTTGTCAAAGTGTCAAGCTGCCCTAACCCCCTTCAATAACTGGCTAGACACCCTGCTCAATGCAACAACATCCATCAGTTGTCCAAGTGCGTAGCTGCCCTAACCCCCTTCAATAACTGGCTAGACACCCTGCTCAATGCAACAACATCCATCAGTTGTCCAAGTGTTAAGCTGCCCTAACCCCCTTCAATAACTGGCTAGACACCCTGCTCAATGCAACAACATCCATCAGTTGTCCTAGTGTGAAGCTGCCCTAACCCCCTTCAATAGCTGACTAGACACCCTACTTAATGCAACAACATCCATCAGTTGTCCAAGTGTGAAGCTGCCCTAACCCCCTTCAATAACTGGCTAGACACCCTGCTCAATGCAACAACATCCATCAGTTGTCCAAGTGTGAAGCTGCCCTAACCCCCTTCAATAACTGGCTAGACACCCTGCTCAATGCAACAACATCCATCAGTTGTCCAAGTGTGAAGCTGCCCTAACCCCCTTCAATAACTGGCTAGACACCCTGCTCAATGCAGCAACATCCATCAGTTGTCCTAGTGTGAAGCTGCCCTAACCCCCTTCAATAACTGGCTAGACACCCTGCTCAATGCAACAACATCCATCAGTTGTCCAAGTGTCAAGCTGCCCTAACCCCCTTCAATAACTGGCTAGACACCCTGCTCAATGCAACAACATCCATCAGTTGTCCAAGTGTCAAGCTGCCCTAACCCCCTTCAATAACTGGCTAGACACCCTGCTCAATGCAACAACATCCATCAGTTGTCCAAGTGTGAAGCTGCCCTAACCCCCCTTCAATAACTGGCTAGACACCCTGCTCAATGCAACAACATCCATCAGTTGTCCAAGTGTCAAGCTGCCCTAACCCCCTTCAATAACTGGCTAGACACCCTGCTCAATGCAACAACATCCATCAGTTGTCCAAGTGTCAAGCTGCCCTAACCCCCTTCAATAACTGGCTAGACACCCTGCTCAATGCAACAACATCCATCAGTTGTCCAAGTGTCAAGCTGCCCTAACCCCCTTCAATAACTGGCTAGACACCCTGCTCAATGCAACAACATCCATCAGTTGTCAAAGTGTCAAGCTGCCCTAACCCCCTTCAATAACTGGCTAGACACCCTACTCAATGCAACAACATCTACCAGTTGTCAAAGTACAAAGCTGCCCTAACCCCCTTCAATAACTTGCTAGACACCCTGCTCAATGCAACAACATCCATCAGTTGTCAAAGTGTGAAGCCTACTGAGTGCAACAAGATCCATCAGCAAGAACAGATCTTTTGTTCTCTGATCACTTCAACAAGATACAACAGATTTTGTTGCATTCAGCATGGTTAATAAATGTTTCAGGACAGAAATCTTACCTGTATTTTGTGAGGTGGCAATATATCCATCAGGGGTAATCCAGACTGGAAAGCTGGTAGCACTTGGTTGGGTCATCTCACACAGAAAGGTCAGTGAACCACCAATGACCGGTGACTGACCAGCGGCTGGAGTGATGATCAGACTGAACGATGGAGGGACTAGTTGTGGTCAAGACAAAAATAGCAAATTAGGCCATGAAACGTTATTTTTAAATATGCCTTCTAGAGAAAAACTCTGTCAAGGTTACAATCTGTCTGGTACTTCAACAATTTTTTTTAAATTTTCTGCCACACCACTGTCGATTGTGACTGGCTCTGGCAAAACCCTAAACTTGGACCCAACTTTTCAGAGTGACCTCCCAAATTTATCGTGAAAATTAACAATGTTCCCAACAACGTTTCAGGATTTTTCTTTTTCCATCAAAATCTAGAGAAAATGCTCTATATGACATGAAAATCTCAAACTGGTCCCTGGTCACATTTTCGTTACATCCTTCTTCCAGGCACAGAATGAATTTATTGTTTCTACTACTAGAAAACATTGAAAAATTCAAACAAGGAAGGAAGGCATCCTTTTAAAACTAAAGTGTTGAATAAACATTTTAAAGAGTTCAGTGAGTGACAACTCTTTATGAAGATGGATTTAAATTTAATTAACATTGATAAATACATGTATAAATGGAGAATTGGCTGTTGCAAACTGCTTACCAACCTAAAGGACCTGTAGTTTAAATGGTTATTGGCCTTACGTTTCAAATCTAGCAGGTTCTTTCTCACATTTCACACCTGACTAACTTCCTCTCTTACAGTATGTTTGAGTATGTACCTTGTTTCTCCTGTCTCACTTTGCCTTTGAGAAAGAACCTGCTAGGTTCAAAACATAATGGCCAACATTGATAAAGTTAGACTCAACTTGACTCCGTGTTAATCAACACTTTCTTTGAGTTGAATTTAACTTTATAAAGTATTGTCACTCACCGAACTCTTAAAAGGTTTACTCAACACTGCCCAACAGTATATCAGTTTTCCCACTAGAGTGGTTACTATGTAGTTTATAATCAAAGAAAAGCATGCCATATCTAACTGTTTTTTTTAGTGTGGTTGTAACATTGATAGACAATATCTCAGGAGGTAAGGTCAGTTTTAGCGTTAGACTACCATGCATTTACGCAAATCGTCTTGTGTGTATGCACTGTTGTACATGTATTTGTGAAGAGGTTGATACTATTTCAGGGATGCTATTGACATCTTACCAAGTGACTGGCACTGGTCTCCTTCATATTCTGGTGTACACTGACATTCACCAAAGACACAGTACCCAGCATTTAGACAAGGTAGAACACAGTCTGGCTCTGGAACTATTAAAAGCACATATAACCAAATATTATTGAACATAGTATTAGGGAGGAGGGCCAAAGTCATGGTACAGCCAAGCCTTGAGAAGCCCAGCCTTGAGAAGCCCAGCCTTGAGAAGCCCAGCCTTGAGAAGCCCAGCCTAGAGAAGCCCAGCCAGGACCAGGCTACCTGGCCTCCTAATCTGTCTTTTGTGAGTATTACTTCTGTAAAAATACAGTACTTGCCAATCAACCTAAACCTGGGCTTCTGGAGGGACTAGCCCAGCCAAGCAGAGCTCATTATAATGGCTGCAGTTGTGAATAAAAGACAGCTGAGGTGTCAGTCCAATCTGTGTTAACAATAAGAGCTATTTGAGATCTATTCATTAGTAAAGAGTATTTTGTGCTCAGCTAGGGGATTATATAGGCATGTAAGCCTGGGCAAAGCCTAGGCAAAGCCTAGGCAAAGCCTGGGCAAAGCCTGGACCTGGCCAGGCTTCTCAAAGGCTTGGCTGTACCATGACTTTGGCCCTCCTCCCTTAATCTTGTTTTTTCAAAGGCAAGCCACTATAAGTCTCTGGCTTCTTGGACTTTGCCTCCATGCCTTGAGCGCCCAGCAGGGTGGATATGTGCGCGCTAAAAATCTTTATTATTATTATTATTATGCACCAACAAATCCTATTCTGTATTATCTGTATTTAATGTTATATGCATATGGAAATAAATGTCAACTTGATTTGAATTGAACATGAAGTCTAGTTTCCAGACTAACCTTTCCACATGGTTAAACACAAGTAGGTCAAAAATTAATTGCACAACAGACACTTCCACTGTGGGTTTAGGGTAAAAATGTACCCCTTCTGGTAGACTTCTACTGTGGGTTTAGGGTAAGAATGTACCCCTTCTGGTAGACTTCCACTGTGGGTTTAGGGTAAGAATGTACCCCTTCTGGTAGACTTCCACTGTGGGTTTAGGGTAAGAATGTACCCCTTCTGGTAGACTTCCACTGTGGGTTTAGGGTAAGAATGTACCCCTTCTGGTAGACTTCCACTGTGGGTTTAGGGTAAGAATGTACCCCTTCTGGTAGACTTCCACTGTGGGTTTAGGGTAAGAACGTACCCCTTCTGGTAGACTTCTACTGTGGGTTTAGGGTATAAATGTACCCCTTCTGGTAGACTTCCACTGTGGGTTTAGGGTAAGAATGTACCCCTAGGCTTGGGCGATGACACGATAATATCTAATATCGCGATATTTTTTTACGCGATTATGATATCGAGAACTTTTTAAATCATCGAGATATCGGCAGATCGCGATGAAAAAAATATATCGCGATGAAAAAAATATATCGCGATGAAAAAAAAATTATCGTGAAGAAAAAAATATATCGCGATTAAACAAAATCCTCGATTGTCATTTGGGCCAGAAATTCCATGGGAAAAAAACTGATGAAGTCTTTTCAGCTTTAGTGAGAAACAAATCTAACTACTTTAATTCTGTAGTAAACCGACTGTCAGATCACAAAGGAGCCGCTTGACAGGGTGTTGTTTAATAATCCACCGCCACTCAAAGAAATCTATTCAGACTGATTTAAGTGTTGGGATTGAATGAGGTATTTGTTCTAACAATGTGGAGACAATATTTACGTCTCACTGTCTATCCATGGTGGTCTGTGACTCTGGCTGGCGCACCACAGGCGAGTATATTATATCATACATATTTAAATATATGCAGAATATGGGCATTACCTTAAAAATACATAATCATGAATTAAATCAAAGTATGGATCGGCAGCGGCTCGATCAAAGTTGAGGGATTAGGACACTATTCTGTTGTACCATACTGGGACTCTTGTCTCGTGTGACAAAACACATACACGTACTCTTGATAAACCATGTGACGTTTATTTAAAATAGTGTGACTACAATCCACATTTTCTGAATCACATGTTTATACTATGACCCAGTCACGTGGACGCGTGAATCACGTGAACTTGGGCTGATAATTCATTCATTCATTCATTCATTCATTTATTAACACATATTCCAATGTTGACAACAAGAATGTTGTTACAAATAATTACACAATATCCAGAGGTCCTACAATATGCAAAGACAAAATTAGTAACATGAAAAGACTAATTATGAGAGAAAAGCTTGTCAACATTGAGGAAAAGAAGAAGCCGGGGCTTTTATTCCTTTCCCTACCCCCACCCCTCCCCTTAATTACAAAATGACAAAGTTACTGGACAAATACACGACGCAGTAACCGTCCCACATAATTACTATGCAAACGATTTGCCAATGGCGATGGGTGCCTTTTTTGCGACCGTAACCAGATACATGTTTCGGCTTGTTCGGTTGTTGTGCATGCTGCGATGACATCATGGTTCTGACCAAACATAAACCGAACTTTGTGATCGGTGACACTTAGTTTCAAGATGGCGGATTGTAAAAAGTGTTAAAACATGATTAAGTGATTGTTCGTATACCAGTATATCTTTCAAGTTACTAGCACTCACGAGTAAGTTCTATTTTGAGAAACGTTGATGACTGAACATGTCACAAACTGAAAACAATTGTCTGGTTACGTTCGCATTTTCGCGTAGCTGTGCCGTTTTGTTTCTGGTTAGGGTAGCGAAAACCTGCCCCATATGTTGCACTCGTGAACGGCGCAATTGCACGTGTCTCTCAGGTAAGCACTGGCGATTTATTGTGACGTTTGTAGACGGGTACATCCCTGTCATTACCAGCTCTAAAGCACTCATGCGTGAAAAACAAAAATAATCGCGATATTATCAAATATCGCGATATATGTTTGACGATATATCGTGGATGAAAAAAATCGATATCGCCCAAGCCTATGTACCCCTTCTGGTATACTTATAATGAAAATTGGGGGCGGGGGAAGGCTTTTGATTTTTTTGTTGGTGCATCATCAGGTCAAATCAATGTACTCACACTGCACAGTAATGTTGATGAAATTCAACTGTTTGCCGACAACGCAGACATAGGTTCCGGAGTCCTGCGGCTGAAGATTGATGATTTTCAGAGCAGTTACTGTTGGTGATATCTCCTCGACAAAAACACGATCATTATCACCTGAAAGTAATCCAGAAAAAGTCAAACCCAATTTAGGATTAGGAAATTATTTAAGATTGGTGAAACTTTTGCGTCAGGTGATAAACAGTTGATATGATTTTGACCTTACCACAACATAATGTATGTAGCACTGTATACTCGGTGCTTTCCAAGTGTCTGTGAAAAAAATCCACAGGTGACTCTTAGGATTCAAACCCATGACCTCCTGCTTACTAGTGCAGACGTCTTACCTCTCGACCACTGAGCTTGCCTGATGACAATTGGCTGCCTAGAATCCTATATAGCAGCAGGTACTGCGATATGTATATATTGTAAAATCAGTGTTTTCCAAGTGGATGTGAAAAAATCCACAAGCGACTTGGGCGGGATTTGAACCGCGAGAAGAAAAGTCCCCATAACCTGTGTTTAACCAGGGCATACAATTGTTGTATACCAAGTGTTTTTCTACAGATTGGTGAAATTCTTACGTCGGGTGATCAACAGCTGATTTGATTTTGCCCGACGTATATATGAAACACTGTATCCTCGGTGCTTTCTGAGCAGCTCAGAGAGAAATATTTCAAAAGATGTTAACGGATACAAGTAAAACTGTTATCATTTAAACCTTTTAATATTACCAAAGTGTAACTTCATGTTGGTGTGAAGATGCTTCAAGTTACTGGAATATACAAATTTGTAATGTCTTGACTTCTGTACTTTTTAATAGTCTTATATATACAATACATACCTTCTGTCCGAGTCCTTATTTGCAGAGAGATTGGATCTAACCATACTGGGTTGCTAGGAAACAAGCCATTGAGTTCACAAAGAAAGGTCAGATTTGAACCAATCGCAGGGAAGTCGATGACATCAGGGTAGATATTGATGATGTATCCTTCATTTCCTGAAATCAAATTCAAGCAATTATTAAATGAAATTTAAATCCACAAATGATCCAGTGGGCCTCATATTTTGATCAAAGTCAAAACTGCATTTTCGAATCTATGCTACAATGTTTGCATAGCCCTCTATACACATGTGCATGTACATTGATATAACACCAGGTTAAAGGGTCAAAAATATAGGTCAGGGCAGTGTGATAGCCAGGATTTGAAAATAGGGTATCAAAATTTGTTATTCCTTGGAAGCTTGGGCGATAACACAATAATATCGAATATTGCGATACCTTTTTTTATTCGATTATGATATCGAGAACCTTTTTAAGTTATCGGCATATCGGCAAATCGCAATTTAAAAAATATATCACGATTAAAAAAAAAAATTTTTTTTTAAATAATTTAAAAAAGGAGAAAAAAAGGGGAAAAAAAAAAAATCGACATTGTGAGTCAAGTCAGAAATTCCATTGAAACAAAATTAGAACAATCTTTTCAGGTTTTGGAAGTGAGAAACAAAAGTGAACTACTTCAGAAGTACATACACGCTCTGCAAACGAATTAGCGGTTTATTGTGACGCTTAGAGAGGTACATATCTGTGGTTATCGGCTCTAAAGCAATCATGCATGAATGAAAAAATAATCGCAATATTATTGAAAATCGCGATATATGTTTGCCGATATATCGTGGATGAAAAAAATCGATATCGCCCAAGCTTAATTCCTTGAAAATCTGGGTGTCCAAATGTTTAACATTTGCATGTGTTTTTCAAATAAAACAGGGTGTCCATTTAATAAACAGGGTGTCCATTTAGCAAACAGGGTGTCCATTTAGCAAACAGGGTGTCCATTTAGCAAACAGGGTGTCCATTTAGCAAACAGGGTGTCCATTTAGCAAACAGGGTGTCCATTTAGCAAACAGGGTGTCCATTTAACAAACAGGGTGTTCATTTAGCAAACAGGGTGTCCATTTAACAAACAGGGTGTCCATTTAACAAACAGGGTGTCCATTTAGCAAACAGGGTGTCCATTTAACAAACAGGGTGTCCATTTAACAAACAGGGTGTCCATTTAACAAACAGGGTGTCCATTTAACAAACAGGGTGTCCATTTAACAAACAGGGTGTCCATTTAACAAACAGGGTGTCCATTTAGCAAACAGGGTGTCCATTTAACAAACAGGGTGTCCATTTAACAAACAGGGTGTCCATTTAGCAAACAGGGTGTCCATTTAACAAACAGGGTGTCCATTTAACAAACAGGGTGTCCATTTAACAAACAGGGTGTCCATTTAGCAAACAGGGTGTCCATTTAGCAAACAGGGTGTCCATTTAACAAACAGGGTGTCCATTTAGCAAACAGGGTGTCCATTTAGCAAACAGGGTGTCCATTTAGCAAACAGGGTGTCCATTTAGCAAACAGGGTGTCCATTTAGCAAACAGGGTGTCCATTTAACAAACAGGGTGTCCATTTAACAAACAGGGTGTCCATTTAACAAACAGGGTATCCATTTAGCAAACAGGGTGTCCATTTAACAAACAGGGTGTCCATTTAGCAAACAGGGTATCCATTTAACAAACAGGGTGTCCATTTAGCAAACAGGGTGTCCATTTAACAAACAGGGTGTCCATTTAGCAAACAGGGTGTCCATTTAACAAACAGGGTGTCCATTTAGCAAACAGGGTGTCCATTTAGCAAACAGGGTGTCCATTTAGCAAACAGGGTGTCCATTTAGCAAACAGGGTGTCCATTTAGCAAACAGGGTGTCCATTTAGCAAACAGGGTGTCAATTTAGCAAACAGGGTGTCCATTTAGCAAACAGGGTGTCCATTTAGCAAACAGGGTGTCAATTTAGCAAACAGGGTGTCCATTTAGCAAACAGGGTGTCCATTTAGCAAACAGGGTGTCCATTTAACAAACAGGGTGTCCATTTATCAAACAGGGTATCCATTTAGCAAACAGGGTGTCCATTTAGCAAACAGGGTGTCCATTTAGCAAACAGGGTGTCCATTTAGCAAACGGTGTCCATTTAGCAAACTGTGCGTTCAAAAGACACCCAAAGGTATTGCTGGCTAATATTACGGTCAGGGGTGTAATTTGACAAAAGTAAAAAAATCCTTAAAAATTGTGAAGCGGGCCTGGGTCTCCCGTTTGTCTAGAGGACAAAGCACCCTGAACCTCCTGGATGTTTAATTTTTGGAGGATTTACAGACTCTCCACATCCACATAAACAAGAAACTAGATGTTTGGTTACAATACTGGCTACTTCTCTTCTTTCAAGCAGATTTTAAGGCAAAAGGAGATTTGTAAAAAATTCTGAAATCTGGAAAAAATCCTGAGAAATCACACGCCTGCAATAGGGAGGGAGCATTTCTATGGAGTACGTAATTCCATAATGTGTCCGCTGGGGAAGGTCTTGGAAAACCTAGAGAAATCACACGCCTGCAATAGGGAGGGAGCATTTCTATGGAGTGCGTAATTCCATAATGTGTCCGCTGGGGAAGGTCTTGGAAAACCTAGAGAAATCACACGCCTGCAATAGGGAGGGAGCATTTCTATGGAGTGCATAATTCCATAATGTGTCCGCGGGGGAGGTCTTGGAAAACCTAGAGAAATCACACGCCTGCAATAGGGAGGGAGCATTTCTATGGAGTGCATAATTCCATAATGTGTCCGCTGGGGAGGGTCTTGGAAAACCTAGAGAAATCACACGCCTGCAATAGGGAGGGAGCATTTCCATGGAGTGCGTAATTCCATAATGTGTCCGCTGGGGAGGGTCTTGGAAAACCTAGAGAAATCACACGCCTGCAATAGGCATTTCTATGAAGTGCGTAATTCCATAATGTGTCCGCTGGGGAGGGTCTTGGAAAACCTAGAGAAATCACAGGACTGACAGGTGCATTGGCGAGTCAATAAAGTGCCTTCTTTCCCCCTCTGAGCGAGAGTACACCTAATGGATACACTAAAATTGGTTAAAACTGCCCAACCAGGTTGCACGCTAACCACTTCACACAATGCCACAAGCTGGGTTTAAGCTGTGGTATATGGTCACGCTGCAGTTAACCAGCTCTTATAAAGATATTCAAGTTTGGTACCATTTTCGCAGCTGAGTCCTGTAAATCCTGATGGGCATTCACATCTACCATTCAAACAGATTCCACCATTCACACAAGGGCGTCTGTAGCAGTCAGGAACTACAGTAAAAAAAACAAAAAAACATGAAGTTAAAAACAAATAACACTGACTAATTTTATGGCCAAAAAAGAAGTCTTCAGTTTCTGGTCATCGGTTGGCTTCAAAATCGGTGCGATTACATACTTTTTTTTTGGCCAATAGCGAAATGCGTGAAAAATGTATACACAGGAACCAAATTTCCCATATAAATTTACAAAGTATGGTGGCTAAGAGAGGCCAACAAATCGGGCAAACATTCATACCCCTATGTGAAAAAGTCATTTAAAGGTCCTATGAATTAGAAATTTTTTCCATTGTAAACTATAAAATAAAATTAACCTATAAATGCAATTTAAAAAAAAAATGTATTGGAGATTTACATCGCAAAAAAATAAAAAATAAAAATTTGGGATGAACCCGCGCCCCTAAAAGGGGACAAATTTGTGACGTAGACCTAGTAACATGCTGTTTGTTGGCGCGCATCGATCGATACATATGAATGATACAACGTGCAAATTTATGTAACTGTTTTTGTTGTTATGCCGCAAAGGTGTATTGTTGCTGACTGCAGCAACACTTCTAAAGAATGGTGTCAGTCTGCACAGATTCCCATCAGATCCAAAATATCAATGAATTTGTTTGGAAGGCTGCAGTGAAGCATACCAGAGCATAATGGTCAGGAATGTGCATTGTCAATGTCCTTTGTCATTCGGTGCCTAGGTCTACGTCACGAAATGCGATATCAAAAGGGACAACACAAATTTTGGGGACAAATTAAATTGTTATAACTCATGACAAACTTATAAAAATAGTAAGTATTGTTTTATTAATACAAAACCATATATTAAGCCCCAAAAATGTAGTGTGAAAAATTACCATTTCATAGGACCTTTAAAACACAGCACGGCAGAATTCCAATTCATCCAGCAATTTTGGCTACGATTGGACATCGATTCATAGCAAAAAAAAGAAAATTCAAAATACCGACGTAAGGGTCTGAGGCAACGTGTGTGGAGATCAGAAAGCAGAGATTTTTTTGAGCCTGAAGGCTACACAAATAAAGTATACAGCAGAAAATTTACTGTCTGAAAGAAATAGGTGGTTTTTTTTACAAAACAGGCAGACAATATAATGACACAGATACTATAGGCACTGAACATATATTGTCTGCTCATTTACATTGCATTGTACTGTCATTGACTTGGACTGTCTAATAGCGCTGTGTTTACCATCAATGCAGGATATTTTCCGTGAGAGCTTCGCACATTTAGGAATAAATCGTCGCATCAGTGCAACAAGGTCATATCATAGTTACGACCTTGTTGCAGACATGGATTTTGCTCAGTGCAACAAGGTCGTATCATAGTTACGACCTTGTTGCAGACATGGATTTTGCTCAGTGCAACAAGGTCGTATCATAGTTACGACCTTGTTGCAGACATGGATTTTGCTCAGTGCAACAAGGTCGTATCAGTTACGACCTTGTTGCAGACATGGATTTTGCTCAGTGCAACAAGGTCGTATCATAGTTACGACCTTGTTGCAGACATGGATTTTGCTCAGTGCAACAAGGTCGTATCATAGTTACGACCTTGTTGCAGACATGGATTTTGCTCAGTGCAACAAGGTCGTATCATAGTTACGACCTTGTTGCAGACATGGATTTTGCTCAGTGCAACAAGGTCGTATCATAGTTACGACCTTGTTGCAGACATGGATTATGCTCAGTGCAACAAGGTCGTAGCATAGTTATGACCTTGTTGCAGACATGGATTTGCAATGATCAGTGCAACAAGGTCGTATCATAGTTACGACCTTGTTGCAGACATGGATTTTGCTCAGTGCAACAAGGTCGTATCATAGTTACGACCTTGTTGCAGACATGGATTTTGCTCAGTGCAACAAGGTCGTATCATAGTTACAACCTTGTTGCAGACATGGATTTTGCTCAGTGCAACAAGGTCGTATCATAGTTACGACCTTGTTGCAGACATTGGATTTGCTCAGTGCAACAAGGTGCATCATCAGTTACGACCTTGTTGCAGACATGGATTTTGCTCAGTGCAACAAGGTCGTATCATAGTTACGACCTTGTTGCAGACATGGATTTCGCTCAGTGCAACAAGGTCGCATCATAGTTACGACCTTGTTGCAGACATGGATTTTGCTCAGTGCAACAAGGTCGTATCATAGTTACGACCTTGTTGCAGACATGGATTTTGCTCAGTGCAACAAGGTCGTATCATAGTTACGACCTTGTTGCAGACATGGATTTCGCTCAGTGCAACAAGGTCGTATCATAGTTACGACCTTGTTGCAGACATGGATTTGCTCAGTGCAACAAGGTGGTATCATAGTTACGACCTTGTTGCAGACATGAATTTTGCTCAGTGCAACAAGGTTGTAGAATAGTTACTACCTTGTTGCAGACATCGATTTTGCTCAGTGCAACAAGGTCGTAGCATAGTTATGACCTTGTTGCAGACATGGATTTGCAATGATCAGTGCAACAAGGTCGTATCATAGTTACGACCTTGTTGCAGACATGGATTTTGCTCAGTGCAACAAGGTCGTATCATAGTTACGACCTTGTTGCAGACATGGATTTTGCTCAGTGCAACAAGGTCGTAGCATAGTTATGACCTTGTTGCAGACATGGATTTGCAATGATCAGTGCAACAAGGTCGTAGCATAGTTACTACCTTGTTGCAGACATGGATTTGCAATGATCAGTGCAACAAGGTCGTAGCATAGTTACGACCTTGTTGCAGACATGGATTTTGCTCAGTGCAACAAGGTCGTAGCATAGTTACTACCTTGTTGCAGACATGGATTTTCAATGATCAGTGCAACAAGGTGGTATCATAGTTACGACCTTGTTGCAGACTGATTTGCTCAGTGCAACAAGGTCGTATCATAGTTACGACCTTGTTGCAGACATGGATTTTGCTCAGTGCAACAAGGTCGTATCATAGTTACGACCTTGTTGCAGACATGGATTTTGCTCAGTGCAACAAGGTCATATCATAGTTACAACCTTGTTGCAGACATGGATTTTGCTCAGTGCAACAAGGTCGTATCATAGTTACGACCTTGTTGCAGACATGGATTTTGCTCAGTGCAACAAGTTCGTACCATAGTTACGACCTTGTTGCAGACATGGATTTTGCTCAGTGCAACAAGGTCGTATCATAGTTACGACCTTGTTGCAGACATGGATTTTGCTCAGTGCAACAAGGTCCAGGATGAACACGCAAATCCTATGGAAGAAGATACAACATTAATGCACTCAATTGTATGCAAATTTATGCACTATTGCAAATATGACCTTGTTGCACGTTTGAGATACGACCTTGTTGTTCTGGTGAATTACTTCACTTACATTGTAATATGACAGTATGCGGTACAGCTTGCTGACCTACAATACACCTGTACGTCCCTTGATCTTCAGGTCTGAGTCCGAGGATGACAAGTTTGGAAGCCTTTGTTGAATATATGTCCATAAATACACGCTGATTATTATTACCTGTTAAGAAAATAATCAGCAAGTTATAACAAAGTTTTAAACTAACTTGAAAATGTAAAACTGTTTTCAAGATTTTAATATGTGTGTTGGCATTAAACCCTTCTGTTACTGTGGAAACATTTTTTTTAAATTTAAACAAAATAATAACCCTCCTACTACTACAAAATCAGTCAAAATGTTGATATACTTGCCAAGGTATATCTAGTGCACAGAACACTTTCAAACCTTAAGTGTACCAAGTACATTTACAGGTTAAAATGAGTCGACCATTTTTGACTGGTAATATCATTGTTGGAGTTGGAGTGTCGTGGCCGAGCGGTCTAGCTTACCGGACTCAAGTTCTGGTGTTAGCAGCAGAATGTGGGTTCGAATCCCGGCCATGACACTTGTGTCCTTGAGCAAGACACTTAACCATAATTGCTTCTCTCCACCCAGGGGTTAAATGGGTACCTGTGAGGGCAGAGTTGGTTGATTAGCCCTATATGCGCTGTAATGGCAACAATTGAGCTGTATACTCCCCAGGGAGCTGAGATGGTTTCAGGAAGGATTTATGAGCCTTATGAGCAGGGGTAATGATATAATGCGCCTTGAGCACCACTTAGTTGGTGGATACGTGCGCTATATAAGTCCACACATTATTATTATTATTATTATTGTCTGGTCTTGTTCAAGGTGGTCAAAATGAGAGTAAAACCAGTCAAAAATGCCTTTGTGTGCACATTCGGGTCAACAGTCAAAACGGGCAGTTGACTGATTTTGACTTCTATAGGTACTTGCCCCTAAAATGCAGCTATAATAGGAGGGTTAAGACTTAAGAATATCCGGTTTTAATGGAACAGGCCTTCATGAATGCAAAAAAGAGCTTACCAGGTTGCCTATAGGGAATGTTTTGGTTATCCAGTCCAAACCAAGTTGGGAAAACTAAGACGTTGTTGTTGACGATCTCACAGACTACAGTCAGATTAGTATTAACCACTGGATAGCCAAGAGGAATTGGAGTGATGATAACATTGTACTCAAACTGTGTATCAACTGAAAGAAGAAGAAAAGGGGTAGAGGAAAATATTCTATGATTGGTCCATGCAATGAAATTACCTGGCCAAAGTCATTGTACAGCCAAGCTTTTGAGAAGCATGGCCAGGCCCGGGCAAAGCCTGGGGCTAGGGACCTAATCCCCTAGCTGAGCACAAAAGACCCTTTACTAAAGAATAGATGTCAAATAGCTCTTATTGTTAACACAGTCTTGACCGACACCTCAGCTGCCTTTTGTTCACAACTGCAGCCATTATAATGAGCTCTACTCGGCTGGGCTAGGCCCTCCAGAATCCCAGGTTATGTTCATTCGTAGGTACTATATTGTTGCAGGATTAGAACTCAAACAAGACAGGTTAGGAGGCCTGGTAGCCGAGGCCAGGTAGCCTGGGCCTGGCAGGGCTTCTCAAAGGCTTGGCTGTACCACAACTTTGGCCCTCCTCCCTAACCATAATTGCTTCGACTTTCAGATGAAACTCAAAGACGTAGGTCCTGTGTACTAGATTATTAGAGTAATGCATGTACAAGAACCCAGAAGACTTATCATGGAAGAGTAGGGGGGTTTACACTAGTGTTTCTGGTTCACATATCAAGCACCCTTGTTTACGGGTATCCTGAGGCTTCCGAGCTACAGTGCTTAACTGTCAGTGTTTTGGTAAAGTGGGATTTGGTAAAGTGGGAGTGCAAAAAAAAGAAGTGGGAGTGCAACTTATTGGAGTCCAAAATTTGTGTGCGAAGCACACAACTTGAGCGCGAAGCACACAACTTGAGCGCGGAGCGCGGAGCGAAGTCCCTCACGGCCGGGGTCCAGGGCCTGCTTAAGGACCCTGGAAGCTCTGGCTATTTTAGATGCTCTCTGGTGGTCTCTAATGCATTTCTGATACCTGTTTTTCAGGTAAAAATTAGCTAATTTGGTTAGATTGTTTCCTTTTTTAAACAAAAAATAATAAGTTTAGCAGAAAATACAGAATGTGCAATAGTCCACTAATTTTGCATAGTGATAGCCATTAGTAATTAAAGTTTTTAAGAAAGTTTGTTAACACAATATATTTGGAAATGCGTATGCCACGAAACTAGTATTTATACCAGCAAGTGTTTATTATATATAAAAAAAGGGTTACATTTTTTAAATGAAATTATGTTTCGATGTATTTTATTTTAATATAAAATGTAATTTAATGTCAGTTAATAGTATTAAACCACAGCTATGTCAATTAGTTATGTAAATGAGAATATGACACAAATGTTTTCTTTGACAAATCACTACAATTTTTAATTATATTTAAAAAAAAATTTTTTTTTTAAATGTACGTGCATATGAATGAACCTTTGTATTTTTTCTTAATTTCTTCAATTTGCCATTTTGTTTGAAGTACATCTTGTTTTTGAGGTGTTATGTGACTAGATCAAGTTTACTATTTTTGCACACGGGCGCATAATGTATACGCACGTATAAGCCCTCTGCGCTATTTATAGTGCCCCACAACATCACAGCGCAGACGTGCACACACGCCGTAGTCGCACACACACACACAAACATAAACAGTCTGACCATGCAATGTACATGCACCACGAGTCGATTTAACGATGTGTTATGCACATTGACATGCTTTTGACATGTGAGATCGGTCTTCAATGCTTATGATTTCAGATTTGCCAGTGGATTTATGTATGATATTATGAGGTGTTGTTCTTTAACAAGGTAATTTTCTGATCAGTTGATTTCGGCAGAATGACGCGAAATTCTGATGCCAATTCGATCAAGTTCATGAAACTCTCATCAGCATGAAATGGCATTGTTAAACAAAATAGTATGGACGTTGAGCAACACAAAATTTGGGTAGGCCTACTACTGCATTGTACCCCAAAGTATTTTGATTGTACATGTTGTAAGTTAAACGTGACAATTTTGCTGTTACCTTTGTGAAGAAGTTTGTTATTTTTCCCCTTTTGGCCGACATGATGTAACTGACGTTCTCTGAATAGATTAAATCAAGTCTATGAAATACGGACTGGTTCCCCGTTTCGGTTGTGCACATGTAAATACAGAGTTGATTTTATACCAACACGTGTACCAGACTAAAGTCGGACCACAAACGTGACAAGTCAATCGGAGACTCCGCTGTGCGTGCACAATCGCGATCGAACTGAGGTGAAAAACTGGTGAAATTAAATTTATCTGCGTTACGTCTTTTATGTTTTAAATTGTCCACAAGAAAAAGAAAACTTCAAAGTTAACAAAAATTGTTTTCATAAAATAAAATCACAAATTGACATGAAATTCCCTTTTACTGAAATAGATTTTCTAAAATATTTTAGCACGGCTTCGATTTAAAAATACAAGCCGTGCTTGAAAATATTGCCCGTGTTTTTTTAAAACTGGCAGTGCTAACACGGCCTGCACGGCTCGCTGGCTAAAACACTGTTAACTGTGCTTTTGAGGGATCCTTGGTTTCCTAATAATAATATAAACTATGGGAATACAGTTATAATATCGACAGCTGATAATAACTTGATAGTATTACCACAAGAGTAATTCAAAGTTTCTCCTAAACAGATAATTAAAGTATATGTTTTAGCTAGGCTCTCCCAGGGGACCTAGCTGGGATTTCCCAGGGGACCTAGCTGGGATCTCTCACAGCCTTATATGGCTGTCCCAGTGGCCCATCAGACTTTCTCAGGGGCATATTGCTAGGCTGTCTCAGGAGCCTAACAAGGCTCTACCAAGGGCCAAGCTGGGCTGTCTCAGAATCTTAACTGGGCTGTCTCAGAATCTTAACTGGGCTGTCTCAGAATCTTAGCTGGGCTCTTTTAGGTGCCTAGCTGGAATCTTCCAGGGCCCATATTCATAAAAGCCTGCCAAGCCTAGTTGGCAACTAAATTGGCCCCTAACTGCCAATTAAGCCTAGTTGGATACTAAGTGTTATTCATAAAATGCCGCTAAGCTTAGTGGACTGCTAAGTTGTCTGCTAACTTTAGAGGTGATCTTGGGTACCTCTAAGTCACTAGTTGACAACTAAACCCTTCATTTGTATGTTTGACTCTGACGTGAAAACATGGCTAGACGGATTCTGCAACTGGTACAGTTGCATCGTGCAATGAGGAGGGAAAGAGTATTCAGAGACAGGCGTAATCCAATTGAGATTTTTACTGATGATGAATTGATCAAGAGATATCGATTTTCACGGGAAGGCATAATGTTTATAACGGATTTAATAGCACCCCAGATTAGCTTTCTTTCGGTTGGTGTTTACATCTTTATGTTTACTGTCGATGACATCCTTGAATTCATCATATTTTTCAGCTATGAATAAGTTCTCTTCCTGAGAATAATTAGCTTTCCTTATTTTTTTTTGCCTTCTCGTGTATCCGCCATTCTGAACCCGTGTGTTCACGATGCTGAGAACATAGAACTGCCTGTACATTGCATTCGATAGGCGCACACACACAGTTCGTGCATGCACAGCTCTATTGTTAGACACATAAACATGCCACTCATATTGACAGTGAAACTTACCCATATTGTGTTTTGTGGTTTGGAACAATGCCAACTGCTAAGTTAACAACCAACTAAATCCTAGTTGACAACTACCTGGCACTGTCCCTAGCAGGGTTTTATGAATATGAAAATAGCAAGAAACTATGGAGCAGGCAACTAGGCATTTAGCAGCCTGCAAAGGCCTAGTTGGCTGCTAGTTTAGCAGGCTTTTATGAATATGGGCCCTGGGGTCTAGCTGGGAGCTTACAGAATGCTAGTTAGGCTCTCTCAGGGGTCTTATTGGGATCTACAAGGGGATAGCTGAGCTCTCTCAGAATCCTTGCTGGGCACTTTCAAAGGCCTAGCCTGGATCTCACAGGGACCTATATAGCTTGGTTCTCCCATCTGCCAGGGACCTAGCAAACTCTCATATGAGCATTCTCAGCTCTCCCAGGGGTCTAGCTGCCTCTCCCCCAGACCTATATTCTAGCTTTTTGATGCATAGTTTCCTAACACTGAAGTGTTTTAATTACCTGGGTAATCGCACATCTGTCCTGTGAACTCAGGCATGCAAATGCACTTGTCATCTTTGCATGTTCCACCATTTTCACACAAGCCATTACATTCTTTGAACAGAAGAAAATGCATATAAAATAAATTCAATGATAAGATAGGAGAATGGAATAATAGTGGGACATTTCAGTGGCATTCATTTAGTGCTACAGTTGCATGGTTAAAATGAGACTAACATGTACATCTATGTTCTGTAGGCTTAACATTCAAAATCTAGAAATATGATAGAAGGATTTGACAAATTAATCTTACTCGTTATTCCAGTAGGTGGCCTCTTTAAGCTTTTAATACAGCTGGGATGTATTTCTTCTGACGGCAGCTCACCACACACTGCTAGGAACTGCTCTGTTTTTGACGGCGAAAAGAATGTTAAAACCTCCTGCATGTAGGAGTTGCAGTTATGCTGGACATCATGGCATGTTTCTGCACACAGATGGTCAGATGATTCTGTTCTCTCCTCGCAGGGTTGGAAGAAAAGGTAACAGAGAACCACCTTGGATGCTTCACTGCAGTCTGTGAGGCGGGAGTGTATAGCAGATGCAAGGAGATCAGCTGCTTCAGAGTTGGTGGCGAAATCTGTAGGGAAAACTGCCTCCTCATAAGGTAGACCTCGACAGAAGGAACTGTTGAAGGTGACACAGCTGGTTGGTTCCAATGGTGGGACAGTGACAGTGATGCTTGGCATTGTTGGGGAAGCTAAGAATAAAAACAAATTTAAGTACGATTTATGTTTTTGGTGTCAGCAGTGGGATAGCAATTGGTGTCAGCAGTGGGATGGCATTTGGAGAGAGTAAGGTAAAACTCCCAGTGAATCCACAGTTGGAATTATTGTTGTCAGTAGTATATGATACCCCTGTCAATTACACTTGCCTTCCAAAATTACTGAAATAATTTGAGATCAAAACCCACCATGTTATCACTATGTTTTATTTCGTTCTCAGTGAAATCTTTGACATATGACCTGCCCTGACCTGACCTGACCTGACTGATCAATTGTGTAGCTTGTGTCTACCTGGTCAGTTGTCAACCCCTTTCAGATACCTACTGGTTTTCGGTGATGCTTCAATTAGTATGTTTTCATTCTCGGTTAAGCTGCGACATGTGTAAACTCCGGTATCACTTGACTGGAAGTCAATGATGACTAGCCTTGTCTCCCGACTAGAGATATTCTCTGCATAGATATTGCTGATTCCAAGATCACCACGATTTGCTGCATGAATAATAAGTAAAAAGTTCAATATGCTTTGAAGTGACATAATAGGATCATTTAGATCGAAGTGAGTACTAGAGACTCTCAAGGCATACATGTTTACAGATCTAAGACTATGTTGGGAGGTGTTAAATTCTTATAGTAATTATTCTCTAGATGGTCAGTGTTGGAATGATATTTTGGGGATAAAATAATTTTAATTCAACATTTAAATAAATAATTTAAATCTTACATACTTAAAATTCTACAGTTTCTGATCTCTGGTTGAGTTGCCTCAGACCCGCAAACTGGCAGTTTTAGGTTTTTTGTGGTTTTTTTTGGTTTTTTTTGGCTATGTCCAATTGCAGCCAAAATTTCTGGATTGATTGGAATTCTGCTACGCTGTGTTTTAAATGATTTTTTCACATAGGGGTATGAATGTTTGCCCGATTTGTGAGGCCTGTCTGGTTCTGGTTCCAATAACTGCATGTACATGTATCATGTATCACGTATATTTCACTGGTAGCAAAAAAAATAAATAAATAAAAAATTAAAAAATATAAAAGTTATACGAAATCTGTCTTACATGCGACAGGTTGTTGAATATATCGCTGATGAGGATTAATCCAGTGAATGGATTCCTTCCCAAAATGATAGATGCATCGCCATGACAACTGCATCCCATATTGGATATCTAACTGGTCTGGTATGATCTCAATATAAGGCACTGTAATAAAGAACAAAGAGATTTAAGAGGGGAGAAAAAAATGGCCTATTATTTGGGTTTGGTAGATGAAATTATGTTGATACTCCATTTTTGAATAGTTTAATTCTCTCTGACAATATTATAATAATAATAAAGCTTTATTTAGTGATGGTAACCATGTCACCTATAGCCAAGATGATTTTCAATGGGCCATCAATTAGCTACCAGAGACACCGGGGTAAACCCCTACTCTTGTACGATAAGTGTCATTATGGGTTCTTTGACATGCACTGATGTTTGTAATGTACGGCTTAACGTCCCATCCAGAGGACGAAGCAATTATGGTTAAGTGTCTTGCTCAAGGACACAAGCTCCGTGACTAGCCAGGCCGGGATTCGAACTCACATTCTGACGCCACCAGAACTTGAATCCGATTCACTAGACTACTCGGCCACGACACTCCACACATGCATGGATTAGTAATCACATCACAAACTATCTGCATGTAGCTACATGTACCATAACAACCTGCAAAATTTGGTCGAAAATCGTTCCGGACAATTCTATTTTGAGACTAAATGCGATTACTGTATGCCACCAATAACGTAGCTGTATAATAATCTGCATCCGCTTTTGTTCATTTCATACAATTGACTTTCGTTTGGGCACGTCAAGAAAGTAAGGTGAACTGGCGCAGTAATGGTGGTACACAAAGGTAAAGGATTACTGTATAAAGAGGAAAATAATTTAAATATACCTTCATTCCGGCAGTTTGGACCATCGTAGCCACGTGGGCAAATACAAAGACCTTCTTCACATTTCCCACCATTTACACACTCAGGTATGCAATCTGCATAAATATTAATATAAAAATCAATTAGAAACTGAAGTGAATCACCAAAGAGAACACATTGGTCCAATATAAAGAGACTTCAAATGTATCCAAGAACCAGATTGTCAAAGGCTGGCTACACTGATTGTCTGTTAAAGAGACTTTCTATGTAAATAATAATAATTGACCTTTCATATAAGTTTTGAGGCTTTGCATGGTGGAATATCGATATCGTTTCGGTTTGCGGTAACACCATGTGTTTGACCTTTCACCATTCAAAGAGAGATTATGTCATAAGGAAACTAATTATACATGTACGTTTTATGATCGAAACCCCAGGAACTTTCTTTATAACAGTCACTTTCTCTAAATCCATTTAAGCCCAAAAAAGAGTCCGGTTTCTGGTCTCTGTGCGCGTCACCTCAGACCCGGGCATTGGCATTTTTAATTTTCTTTTTTTTTATTTGCTGTGAAACAATGTCCAACTGCAGCCAAAATTGCTTGATCAATTGGAATTCTGCCATGCTGTGTTTTAAACGACATTTTCACATAGGGTAATGAACATGTGCCCGATTTGTGAGTCCTCCTTTAAGGCTCGGCAGAGGCTGTGTACTTTTAGCTAGTTGGCTGTACTTGCAAGTTCTGTGGGTATCAGCAATGAAATGTAATCCGAGTATGGAAAGGTGATCTCATTCACCTTATACATGAGTTAGCCAGCTTGTCTTATTCCCTGAATACAAGAGGTTGTGTACCTGTTCTTTCTCATTCTAGTAACCTGCCTAATTGTGTCTGTTTACAAAGGCAACCTCACTTTCATATGTCATTGAATTGTACGTAAATTAATGGCAATAGCTACATCCATCTATTTATTCCTTATGTCAGGAATGAACTTTTCTTTGGAACTATCAGATTATTGGGCATTCTCCCTGGTGCATGCCGCATGTAAGCTGTGGGTTTGAGAATTACAGCCTTACTTTGGTATTTAGAAATAAGGTGAATAGAAAGTAAGTAACCAAGCATTATAGATGAGTAAGAAAGTGAGTAAGAAAGTGAGTAAGAAAGTGAGTAAGAAAGTGAGTAAGAAAGTGAGTAAGAAAGTGAGTAAGAAAGTGAGTAAGAAAGTGAGTAAGAAAGTGAGTAAGAAAGTGAGTAAGAAAGTGAGTAAGAAAGTGAGTATTAAGTAACCAAGCCTTATAGATATCTACAATTATCTGCCAGGTGAAGTCAATATAATGAACTGTTGCATTAATTACTACTCAGGTTTACTGTTGCATTCCACCAGCTTGCTTAACTGACTGGTACCATCCAACCCACGTCCTAGCCCAGGCCAAAAGTCTTGGTACAGCCAAGCATTTGAGAAGCCAGGCCAGGCCAGGCCTAGGCTACCTGGCCTCCTAATCTGTCTTTTGTGAGTCCTAATCCTGTAACAATACAGTACCTGCCAATCAACGTAACCTGGGCTTCTGGAGGGCCTGGCCCAGCCAAGTAGAGCTCATTATAATGGCTGCAGTTGTGAACAAAAGACAGCTGAAGTATCAGTCAAGATCTATTCATAAGTAAAGAGTATTTTGTGGTCAGCTAGGGGATTATATAGGCCCCTCTACCTGGGCAAAGCCTGGGCCTGGCCAGGTTTCACAAAGGCTTGGCTGTACCACGGCTTTGGCCCTCCTCCCTAAGGCACCAGACTATTAAAGACATGAGCCTCATTATGATTCTCATTATGACTTGTGTGTATGAAAACCAAAATGGCCGCTGTGTAATAATGGCTTTAGTGTCTAGTGTCTGTACTTACTCTGTTTATCACATTGTTCTCCTACAAAGCCATAATTGCACCGACACTCTCCCTCCACACATACTCCATTGAGGCATGGTAGAATGCAAGCTGAGGAAAAAATATCAACACATCATGACCTCACAAAATGAATGGAAAATATTTACAAATATACAAAATTGGGGGGAAACAACACAAACATCCCCAATGGTACCCACGCACACAAAAAGCCCTCTTCATACCCAAAATTGAGACTGACTTGGGTACCAATGGGAGTAACTTTGGGTGACCTTGACCCCTTCAGCCTTATCCGCTCAGTGCACATCGTAGCCCTCTAGTGGTGAATTTGCATCCAGTATCTTGATGATGTGAGCGTTGTTCGTACACTTTATGTGCGTATGTTATGGGACTAAGCGCTCATGTACTTCTACCAGCCAATGATCGTTGGAGATATTCCGTGCGAACACACATCAGCTACAAAATCGCAAAACGCGACGCACTATCGCTGACCTTTCACCCACAGTGATCTAACAACATGTGCCCTCAACGGTTCATGCACGGTGCGAATATAGTAAACCAAATTACTGTTGCTCAGAAGCACTTTATTATGTGCATACATGTACTGCAGTTTCCTTATTGCTTTCATGCATAAATATTAGAAAAGTTATGACACTGATCACGGTGTCTTCCCTTGGTCTTGATAGCTGAAATAATTCAGATAATTTATTTTTAAGTTTAAGGTTATGCCAAGGAACGTATGTCTCCAGATGGCTTCCTGGAAAAGTTCACATGGCAACGTTCTAATTCTCCTGCCTGATGAAATGCACTTGTGTAGGTATTTCTAAAATGCTGCACCTTACAACTTTAAAATTAGCAAGACACTTTACCATAATTGCTTCTCTCCACCCAGGAATGGCAGCGATTGATCTGTATTCCCGGGGAGCTCAGATGGTTTCAGGAATGATTTTTGCGTCTGATGAGCAGGGGTAATAATGTACAGCACCTTAATCTACTCGCTAGGATATGTGCGCTTTATAAGAATCGTGTATGATTCCAAAATTAATCCTAACCAGAGAAATAAGCTTAATAGGACTTACCGTACCTTTAAAAATCAGTTTGAGTTTGAGTTATATTTGAATTGTGTTAAAAATTCATCATACCGTCATTCCTTGTACTGTTTTAGATGTTCTTCACACAGTCTGCTTATTGAAACAGGGAGATATATTGTTCTAGAGTCCAGTCAAAGAATTTGCCCACACAGTTATCTTGATGTTGAATCAGAAATTCATTTTTTGTTTGATTGTCCACTATACAAGGATCTTAGGATATGTATGTCCATAGCTGCCAACATTTCAAATTCCAATTCGTAATGAAACCGACTAAGACATAACAATTCATATTGAAACTAAAATGATGGTCAAGATGACCAACTGCAAATAAATCACACAAAGACATACTACATATATGTACGTAAATCAATTTGTTCTTTCGTAATTCCTGACAAAATTTGTAATAATTACGAAAAATTTGTGATAGTTGGCAGCTGTGTATGTCTGATGCTATTGCTATATTATCAAAACAAATGACCACTTTGAATTTTTAACTGCCGAAGAAAGATGGTATTTTCTTATGAACTCTTCAGAGGAAGCCATCATTAATTGCGTTGCCAAATATATTTTTTTATTTATACTGAGACGCAATAGAAACTTACCACTTGTTTTGGAATAGCATAAAATTGAAATGGTTCAAAATAAGACAACACAACAATTTGGATTAGAAATGTTGGCATTTTATTGAGGAAATGTCCACATTTTGTCCACTGTACTCGATCCCATCTGTATCCACTTCACCGCGAAACGTCAGAGGGTCACGTTGCCAAAATAAGTGCACATATTACATTTGTGCGTTGTGATTACTGATAATTTAAGGTCGAAAAAGTGGTAAGTTTCTATTGCGTCTCAGTATACTATGTTAAAAGAAAATCAGATTGTACATGTATGAGTATACTCTCTGTAAACACTACTTCCAATGCGATTATTATTATTGATTGTTCTATGTAATGATGTAACCCGCCCGGCGGTAAAGGGGTTTGTTCCAGATTCGGAATAAAATATAATACAATACAATACAATTATTATTACAATACTCACTTAGTTCATCACACTGACCCCCAGTAAATCCAAAAGCACATTGGCATATGCCTTCTACACAAGTTGCTCCATTCAGACACGGGAATAAACAATCTAGATAAACAAACAGATCAATGACTATAAGGATTAATGAATCCTAAATCACATAGGCAGAAGCCTTTTCACAAGTTGTTCCATGTAGATGTGGAAGTAAACAGTCAACAGGCAGAAAGCTTGTCATACAGACATACATTGTATACTACTCACAACAATTTAGGGAACACCGGATTTTTAATATCAAATAGGTTTGAAATGTTCCATGAACAGGGATTTTAATTTGCAACCCCCTCTCTCTTTCAGTAGTCATGTCATGAAATGTGTAATCACTACATGCATCCTTTATCATCTGTTTCATTGTGCAGTTGTTTCTCATCAATTCTGTGAAACATTGTGTTTATTTGAAATAAATGATCTTGCTTTAACTGAGATTATTCCGGTGTTCCCTAAATTGTTTTGAGTAGTACATATAAAATGAATATAAAGGTGTTAGCCATCCATGGTATAGGCCTAAGGTTTTATCAGCAGGGTGTGAGTTCGAGCCCCGGTCGTGACACTTGTGTCCTTGAGCAAGGTACTTAACCATAATTGCTTCGTCCTTCGGATGGGACGTAAAGCCGTAGGTCCCGTGTGTTGTGTAATGCACGTAAAAAAGAATGCGCCTTGAGCACCACTTAGTTGGTGGATACGTGCGCTATATAAGTCCACACATTATTATTATTATTATTATTATTATCATGCCTTCTACACAGAATGCACCATTTAATAAAACGTTAAAAAAACCTCTTTGAGAATTAATAAGGGAGGAGGACCAAAGTCATGGTACAACCAAACCTTTGAGAAGCCCGGCCAGGCCCAGGCTTTGCCAAGGCCTACATGTACATGCACATATATATTCCCCTAGCTGAGCACAGCAGGCCCTTTACTAATGAACGGATCTCAAATAACTGTTATTGTTATAACACAGACTTGACTGACGCCATGATACTGTAGCCATTATAGTGAGCTCTACTTGGCCATGCTAGGCCCTCCAGAAGCACAGGTTACATTGATTAGCAGGTACTGTATTGTTACAGGATTAGGACTCACAAAAGACAGATTAGGAGGCCAGGTAGCCCAGGCCTGGCCGGACTTCTCAAAGGCTTGGCTGTACCATGACTTTGGCCCTCCTTCCTAAGTTCATAATCTGATTTCACTGGTCTTTATTTCCCAACATACACATGTACATGTATTCACAGTGCAGGTGGTTACATTAGGAATATAAAATTTTTATCTAGTACATATTTAGGAAATGGTAAATAAGTCAAGAACACTGACAATTTGTATATCACTGAACACACTATGAATAACTTCACCCTGAAAATGCCCTGAAAATCTGTTTTGCCTTGAAATAACAGTTCACCGTAATTTCACGACAATTTCATGGTGTCTCTTCCTCTCAGATATTGGCAATAATGTTCACTGTGCGATTTCACGGCAAATTCACGGCACTCTTGAGAATTAATGAGCTGTCCCAAAACTGCCACAAGAAGTTCATGGCGTTTTCACTGTGTTTTCATGGCGAAGGAATTCCAAGAGTATTTCATGGCATTTTCACGGTGTCGTGTCATCATGAAATTGCCATGAACTATTTATTTCACGGTTAAACAGATTTTCAAGGCATTTTCAGGGTGAAGTTATTCTTAGTGACAGTTGAATAAAGTGAATTGTACCTATGAGTTCACACTGCTCTCCAGTGAATCCCCGCAGACAGATACAAGTTCCATTGTGGCATTCAGCTCCATTCAGACAATCTGATGTGCATTCTAAGGAGGAAAACCACCATAAATTACATAAATAAAATGACAATTTGGATTCCAAAGACAACTGTGGATGGAAGGTGCCTTGTGCTCCTCCAAAAAAAAAATAAATAAATAAATAAAAATCAATAAACATACAAAAATATATAAATCTTTGAGTAATTTGAAAATTATTTTGTATGGAGTGGAGCGGAGCTTTTGAAAGTGGCGACCCCCGCCCCCCAAAAAATTAATTAATTTTAAAAAAATAAATAAAATTTTAAATTTAAAAATTAAAATTAAAAAAATTTAAATTAAAACATTAAAATAATTTATTTTTAAAAACATAAAAAAATAATAAAATAAATAAAAGAATGAATGAATGAATAATTAAAATTTAAATAAATGAGGACCAAATGTGCTGTGCAATCATCAATGTACATTTACTAGAACCACACTGATTTTTATCAGTTTATTGGAAGGAAAAATTTCTAAGAATTTTGTTTTCAAATTCCCTCCCTCCTTCCCCCAAACAAACAATTACCACAATGCCAAAAACAAATACCACAAAAAACCACCACACATCAGTCATGCTTAATGCGGCGTTCACACAGTGCCGATTATGGCTCCCGTTTGAGATCAGACAGTGCTACGACACGAAAAGTGAAAAAGTCGGATTACTATCCTCAATGATCTGGAATGTCCTATCATTGTCTGAACGCATGATCGTATCGTTCGTAACAGAGTCCTACGGATCGGGAAAGGTCCAGAGAGGTCGCCAAGCACTCCCGACAGTAGGTGCGTCCCGCAATATTCGGGAAACTCAGCCGATTTTGTCTAGTCGGATTACAATCGTGACTATGTCGTGACAGATTCTGATGTATCGGATCAAAATCGTAACAATGTCCTGTGTTGTCTGGACGGTGTCTGGACGGTGTCCTGTGGATCGGGACGCTGTCGTGATGAACGGGCATGATTTGGAGTGAGAATCCGCCGTTTCGACGATTCTTTTAGGACCGGACTATCACGTGACTAACGGTTTTCTAACGGATGTCTTCCGTCAGCGCCGGTTCACTGTCCGGTCACTGTCTGATCTCTGTCGGATCGCATTCGGGAGAATCGGGACGCTGTCGGGACAGATTCGGTCGTTTTTTACCATGCTGAAGATACAAATCGGATCAGATTCGGATTGAGAACGGGAGAATCGGGACGAATTCGGCTAGAAACGGCTGAATCGGGACGCTTCCTGAACAATATCTGATTGTTGTCGTGATTAAATAAATGTTTTTACAAATTTGTGAATTTCCCTCCACGAATCACAGGATCTTGATCAGACTTTTGACAAATTTTAATCGGGAATGGTCCTATCAAGGACGGCAGTAAAAATCCTGAATGTGTGACTGAGGCTTAAAAGAAGAGGATAACTCGCTTGTAAATCCGATTCTGATTTGCTATGCAAAATTTTCGAACGAATTAATTCCCTGATAATTATTTTATATATAAATGGATGTGTTTTTTTTGTTTGTACTTTGTCAAAGCCTCTGATGAAGGTCCGGTTTGGATCAAAAGCTAAGGCCACCCTCGCGATTTATATAATATTTATATAATATATATATAATATATATATAATATATATATAATATATATATAATATATATATAATATATAATAATTGAAAGCAAGCAAGCATACTTGACCAGCACTTTGGTTCATGTTACAAATGTTGCAATTTTCCTTAAACAAGAAAAAATATTTTTATTGATGTTATTGAGTTCTTTCGGGTACACCATGTAATGATCTCTTTTTGGAAAAAGTGATGGCTCTGAGAAGAGCCGGTTGGTTTGTTCTCAACGTCTCCTGATGATGACTAGAGTAGACGAGTCGAAATGTACAGAACAAACCAACCGGCTCTTCTCAGAGCCATCACCTTTTCCAAAAAGAGATCATTATTACATGGTGTACCCGAAATAACTCAATAACATCTATCTCCACCATACAAAGCCTCAAATGCTACATCAAGAAAAAAAATTGGAAAAAACGGTAAGTTTACTATTTCAGGAAAACTGTAGAAATAATCTGTATATTTACCTAGTAAGCTGCAGTCATCCCCGGTATAGCCTTCATCACATTCACATACACCGTTAATACAATCGCCAAATTGACATGGTGCTACACAATCTGAAATGAAAATAAATACGATAATAAATGACTCATCCACATAGTGACAGAGGAGCTACAATTCTGATCACAATTACTTGGAAAGCTTGTATCTCCCGTACTCAAAATTTACCGGGAGCACAGGGATATTGATTAACCCTCCTCCTATAGCTGCACTTTAGTGGCAAGTAGCTAGAGAGGTCAAAACCAGTCAACTGCCTGTTTTGACTGTTGACCCGAATGTGCATAAAGGGGCATTTTTGACTGTTTGTTACTGTCATTTTGACCACCCTGAACAATACCAGACAATGCTTTTACAAGTAAAAAATGGTAGACTCATTTTGACATGTGTACTTACTACACATAAGGTTTGACAGTGTTTGACTTTTAAGTGCACTAGACATACCTTGGCAAGTATATCAACATTTTGACTGACTTTGACTGACTTTGACTGACTTTGACCCTTGTAATAGTGTTTAACAGGGCATGGAATCGGAGTGCTAGATTTAGATTAACCCAGTGACTAGATAATAATAGCACGATACATTAATTTCGGGTAACAAAAACAAACAAAAAACACAAGTTTCTCTTTCAATCATTCTGCAAAATTTCTCATTTGAAAATAAATTTACGTTGTTTTAATTATATTAACCACTAAATTAGACAAAAATCCCTTAATATATCTTTAATTGAAATTTTAAGATCTTTATATTTTAACATATTTTATTTATGTGTTGATTTTTAAGATTGCAAATCCTGACTCCTTGAAACAGTTGCATTAAGAGTGATATCTCTGAATGAATTGACAGCATTTTGACTGATGAAATACACCTTCAGTGCTGTCAATGAAACGTTATACAGCTTACATTGTTAACCAGTTCGCATCGGGAATAAAAAAGTTTTTCTGGGCCCCGGTGCGGGTTTCTTTTTCCCACACAAACACGTTAATGGATGCTTCCACAGCGCGTGGCCACGTCTACAGAGCATGTCACTGTACGCTCGGCTCGTTGTCACGTCAACCGAGCATGCATACAAATATTCCCGAGTTTCCTATGGCGTGTTTAGACGCTCTCCGATCCGCGGTGCAAAAAAAATTGTGTGTATACACGGCCTCCGACGCGAACTGGTTAAATGTTTCCAAGCTAGTTATTGTCATTCTTTTCAAACTGGTCTTGGTAATGAATGAGGAATTTAATGAGATTCATGTTCAAATGACAATATCTGAATACAAATTTGTTTAGGCAAGCAGTCATGGATTTGAAATGTTATCAAATAATGTTTTTCTCATTTTTAAGGACTTAATGGTATTTTGTTAAACTGTTTATTATTATTATTGGAGCAAATTGTATATGCAGTACACCTTTGGTATTATCCAATTATAAAATTATCATCTAAAAGTTGACTTGATCAAAGTTAGTAAGGTAACAATTATCCTGAGAAAATATTCAATCTGAAGTGATTTAAAAAAGAGAAAACAGGAAAACAAAAGTCAATATCAAAATGTGTAATTTCAGCCACTTATTGTATTGATATGCTTTGTTAATGAACATTTCATCAAGGAAAACATTTGGAATGAGAGCTGCAACTTTTACAGATTGGTTTCTATACATATTGGTTCATAGGATCATCCCCGGACTTTTTCCTGCAATAAAAAAAAACACTGCTGGGGGCACAGGGGGTTCAAACCGTCCCCTCATGGGCCTGCCAATTGTTTTTGTTAAAAAATGTTTTAAACGGTGTTTGGTGGGTGTGGGGGGTGTTGAGTGCTGTTCGAGATCCAGTACTTCGTTGTACATTATGCCAACAAATTTCAATATCATCCTCCACTTTCTGACATGGATTTACGCCACTGCACCAGAGGATATTACAGAGAGAAGGGTATTGACTATGCCTACATGTATACATACACACACGTATTCTTCAGATCGACACCCCTATTCAAACTATATGTATTTCAAATGGCTACTTGTACTGAAATTATTTTTTTTTTTGCCTGATTAAAAACAATTACAAATGTCTATGCTTTTTTGAGGTTTTGTAGTTTGAGGTTCCTAAATGCTGACTCATTTGAACAGTTATAGCAAACTAGAAATACAAGACATATTTTCAAGTTGATAACCACAGAGCGGCTTATCAACATTAACTATTTTTATGTGAAAATGTCTCAAATTAAAAAACGTTGAAATGTAAATTACTCCATTGCTGTAGTCTTCTACAGTGTGTCATTTACAGTACTCTACGTTGCATCACGAAAAAAAAAAATGTTTTTGCCGTAACACTTGTGCATATCAGATCACACCTCAACTGCATGCAATTACTAATAAATGAAGTGGAAAGGGTAAATGGAACAACAAGCAGTGGTAGCCATGCTTGGCTAATTGACTAAATTGATAAATATTGACTTTGCTGTCAGTAACTCTACAAAACAAAAGACTGTCCTAGCTGTTGTAAAATGCCAAGGTTGTTTAATAGTAATATTTTACCAGTCAACAAGTCAGATGGAGGGAAATATTGATTAAAAACCATCTTGCTTGCCTCTTCTTTCTTCTATTGGGCCAAACAGAAATAAGTTGCGTTTATCTCGCACTACTTCAACCATACTTGTAATATTCATTCCTGTCTGACAGAAAAACATTTACATGTGTTTAAAACAATTCCAACAAAAGGGAGCTGCTTCAGTTAAAACAACAAACCTGTTACTTCTATTCTAATGGCTATTATACAACTGTATTGTACATCAAATTGAAACTGAGTTTTAGACAGCAATGGCTATCACCATCAGGGAAAATCCTATTTAACTGTAATTGTATTGTAATGTGCTGAGATGAAGAATGGTCAAACATTGTACAGGAACCAAGAATTACTCAGTGAGATATGACTTTACTGTCTACAAATACCACACAAGTGATCAAGCTGCACTGTCATGATCATGAATTGTGTATTAATTTCAAAAGCTATTACATTTGAAATCAAAATGACTCTTTTAGAAATCTCAGAAACAAATAACCACACAACAGGAAGAACCTTGGAGATGGAAAATTTGTGACTGTAAACATGTTGTACTAACGTCATTCCTACACTTGAAGGACTTACAAACCTAATGTCCTAAATTTTGAATGTTTGGGGAAAAACAAAGATCCACCTACAGCTGTACCCACTTTGTATTTTACAATTTAACAACAAACAATTATTTTTTAATGAGGTTCCATAGTGGCACAATTGAACCATTAAAGCATACATAATTTGGTGCAGTGGAGATTCATGATGAGCTATGCTCCATGACATCACCCATCCTGAATATTCATTTCATTATAAACCATCAGCAACCAATCAAATGCTACACAGTATCTCTGTTTACCTGTTACTATGGGTAACCCTTATCTTGCCAAGATCAACAGCACTGCCTTCATGATATCAAATTCCACTGACTGAGTGCTCATTACTTTGGTAAGATACATGTACCAGTAATAACGTCAATATACTGCAGTCAGAGAAGGTATTACTAAAGACTTAGACTTCATAGAAATTCTTGACTGTGGATGACTTAGATATTACTACTACATCTCAACCATCTTTGAAGCCTTTGAAGTAATCAGACATCTCCAGAATGAAGACCAACTCATTTCAGATATTTGAAGTCATTGATACGGCTACTTTCATCATGAAAGTTATCATAGCAACCTTGTTTCTGACTTGCTTGGTACATCGTTGTCAGAGTGAGTGTCTGTTATAACTACAGAAATAACTGGGAACACAACTTATTTTGGGGAATACAACGATTGATTTATTCTGACATAACTGACTGGATGGAAGCCATCTTTAGAACAACCATGACTGACAAGACACAAACAATTGAGGGCGCTATGATGAAACACTGAATCCTCAGGTTACTACAACTCCTCCCCTTTAAGATAACACAACAACACTTCCAAAGTTCCCAAAACACGGCTGCACTTTAACTTTGTAATGACAATAAACAAACATTCATTAATTTATTTAACTTCCCAATTAAATGTTTTTTGGATAAATTGAATGTGAACGGCCAACTTCAATATAACGAATAACAAGATCCTCTGACTGAATGTTCAATGGTTGAATACTGTTCATTGTCCAATTGTTGAGTATTGGTACATCATACAAAGGAATTTAAGTGTATACATGTATTCTGCTTAAATACATGTCATTATAATTTTGAGTCGTAATCACAAAATTTTACTGATAGTCACTGGTCTGGGAAACCATAACGATCTGGTTTGTTATGGGTGCGCGTAGATCTGCGAAGTTCAGTTTCTGGTTTAGTGTCCAGTGGATGAGACTGCTCTGCTGGTTTGGAAAGTTGCTTATCCCATCACTATCTAGTGATGAGGTGGGGAAAACTGGATCGACGATGGGTTGCTGCGAGACATGACGGAAACGAATATGGTCAACATGACGTTTCCAAACGCGACCATCATCAAGCTGAACTGTATACACGCGATAGCCAGTGACAGCTACAATATGACCTGCGAGCCATCGCGGACCCTGCGCAAAATTTTGCACATAGACAGGGTCATTGACATTGAACAAGCGAGGTTTGGCGTGTTGATCATGATTCTCCTTCTGGGCATACTGCCTGTTGTTAACGCGACGTTGGATATCTGGCCGGACTAAATCTAGTCTTGTGCGTGGTTGGCGATTCATCAACATTTGCACTGGAGATAGTCCTGTCGTGGAATGTGGCGTGATGCGATATGTCATCAGGAAACGCGATAACTTTGTTTCCACAGTACCTCCATTCATTCGCTTCATTCCGGCTTTGAATGACTGAACCGCTCTTTCAGCCAAACCATTTGATGACGGTGGAATGGCGCTGATCGGACATGTTTGATGCCATTCAACCTCAAGAACTCTTCAAACTCTGCGCTGGTGAAATTGCTACCATTATCTGTGACAATTAGTTCTGGTAGCCCGTGAGTCGCGAAAGACTGACGAAGTTTCTCGATTGTAGCTTGCGATGTTGCACCATGCATAGCGTGGATATCCAACCATTTGCTATGCACATCTACGATGATGAGAAACATTCTGCCCATAAATGGACCTGCGTAGTCTAAATGCAAAAGTGACCATGGCCGACGGGGCCACTCCCAAGGGTGAAGTGGTGCGACTGGCGGTGATTTTCGCGAGAGTTGACACGAGGTACATTGTTTAACCTTGTCCTCAAGGTCCTTGTCCATACTAGGCCACCATACGTAGCTGCGACCTAGTGACTTCATTCGCAAAATCCCAGGGTGCGATTCGTGCAGTTCACTGATAATCTGCTGTCGGCCTTGTGGAGGGATAACTACTTGTGACCCCCACATGATACAGCCATCTTGTACGCTCAACTCGTTTTGACGACAAGTGTATGGCATGAACGCTTTATCCTCACAGTTCTGTGGCCAACCATTCATCAGGAAATCACGCACTTGTGAAAGTACTGGATCTCGTCCTGTCCAGAGACGAACTTTGTCTGGACTGACGGGTGTTGATTCCAGGTGATCCATGACCATGACATAGTCAGCTGGAATTGGGGTATGGGCGAGCGCGTGGGGCAATGGCAGCCTGCTCAACGCATCCGCGTTGCCATTTAGGTGTCCAGGTTTGTAGACCAAACGATAGTCGTATGCAGCCAGCGTGAGGGCCCAACGCTGAATTCTGGATGACGCCATGAGGGGTATCGCTCGCTCCTCACTGAACAATCCGAGCAACGGTTTGTGGTCCGTTGAAACCTCAAATTTCCAACCATACACATACTGGTGAAACTTTTTTACTCCAAAGATCACCGCTAATCCTTCTTTGTCCAACTGCGAATAATTACGCTCTGGCGGAGACAGCGAACGTGATGCATACGCGACTGGGTGCTCAGAACCATCCGACATCCGGTGTGCCAGCACAGCGCCCACACCATAAGGGCTGGCATCACATGACAACACTAACTCCTTCTCAGGGTCGTAGTGCACGAGTACTCTTGCTGACATTAACAATTCCTTGGATGTGCGGAAGGATTTCTCATGCTCTGGTTTCCATGACCAGCACATGCTTTTCCTCAGCAGAGAATGCAGAGGGGCTAGTACCGATGACAAGTTCGGCAAAAACCTCCCGTAGTAATTAAGGAGGCCCAGATATGATTTCAACTCTGTGACATTACGAGGCACTGGTGCATCCTTCACTGCTTGCACTTTCTCCAATGTAGGGTGCAGTCCTGCAGCATTGATGCGATGACCGAGGTACACCACCTCCGGGGCGAAGAATTTACATTTTTCTCGCTTCAGGCGTAGTCCTGCGCTTTGAAGTCGGTGGAGAACTTTCTCGAGATTTGCGATGTGTTCTGCTTCAGTATGCCCCGTTACCAGCACATCATCGAGAAATGCGACAGCTTGTGGGATATCAGCCAACAAACTTTCAATTGTCCGTTGAAAAATCGTGAGGTGCTGCCGATATACCAAAGGGCATCCGTATACTGGAATAGCCCCCTGTGTGTGTTGATTGTGACCAGTTCACGCGATCCCTCGTCTAGTACGAGTTGCAGGTAGGCATGGCTCAAATCAAGCTTACTGAATGTTTTGCCACCAGACATAGCAGCAAAGAGTTCTTCAACATGAGGCAGTGGGTAAGTATCAACATTAGCGGATTGGTTAACTGTAGCCTTATAGTCACCGCAGATTCAAATTTTACCTGACTCTTTCATCACGGGTACAATGGGTGCTGCCCAACGTGAAAATGTTACTGGCTCAATGACCCCATCTTTCTGGAGTCTATCGAGTTCATCTTCAACTTGTTGCTTCATTGCAAAAGGCACTGTTCTGGCCTTGCAGAATCTGGGCTTGGCATCTGCCTTCATGTTAATGTGTACTGTCTGGCCTTTAAGTTTTCCCAATCCATCGCGGAACAACTCACTGTAGCGTTCCATGATATCGGAGGCAGACGATGCTTGTCTCACTTGTCTAATTGTGTGCCATGCTAGCTGTAGACTCATGTAATCGCGTCCAAGAAGGTTTGGTCCTTGGCCCGACACAATGAGAAGTGGGAGTTGAGCTGTTTGATTATTGTGCTTAACTGCGACTGTGCAACAACCAACAACTGGTATCTTCTGTCCAGTGTAGGTACGTAATACTACATCTGTGTTTTTATGGAGTAGCGGTTTGCTCTCCGTAAATACCGAGTTGTAAGTGTCTTCACTAATAATCGATACCGACGCACCGGTGTCAACTTCCATTGAAACTGTTTTCTCATTAATCGTTACCTTCACAATTAATGGTGGTACCTTTGTTTGCGAGGAGGTCTTGTACATAGTATAGTTACTTGCTACTGGTGCACTCTCTTCACAGTCAACATTTCCCTTGTGTTTGAACTTGTTCGGTGTTTGTGTGGGTTTACCACTCCGGCAAACCTTGGCGAGATGTCCTTGTTTACCACAAGTGTGACAGTTATACGAGCGAGCTCTGCAATTCTGAGCTGTGTGATCAGTTCGTCCACATCGATAGCATTTGTTTGTGCTTCCATGTGGCTGTGACGGTGCCTGTCGTTTTCCTTGGCGCTTGACTTTATGCCTTGTACCGGACAATTTGTTTGCTTCCAGCTGTGCAGGACTGACTGACACTGTTTCAGCGTTTTTCTGTATGTCCTTTGCATTCTTCTCTGCTAATTCCATTGCCCGCGCTATTTCCCAAGCCTTCTGGAACTGTAGTGAAGACCTCGGATAACAGTCTCCGCTGAATACGATCATCATTGATTCCACACACTAACCGATCTCTCAACATGTCGTTTAGTGTTTCCCCATAATCACAATGTTGTGCGAGCGTCGTAGTTCTGCAATAAATACTGCAACTGACTGTCCCTGTTGTCTAACATGGAATTAAACTTGTACCTCTCCACAATAACCGATGGTTTGGGGTTGAAGTGATTTCTTCGTTTAAATCAGTTCATCAAAAGTCTTGTCACCTGGTTTATCTGGCAACACAAGGCTCGAAATCAGCTTATACGCATCTGCACCGCACACACTCAATAGTATAGCTCTCTGCTTACCATGTGCTGTCACGTCATTGGCCTCAAAAACTGTTTTAGACGCTCCACATTACAGCAGCCACGCTTCCTCTCGGCCTTATACTACGATATTACCAAAGGTATTCATTTTACCTCGTCGCCAATTGTTATAACTACAGAAATAACT